>CM034083.1:27500-470000 GCA_019845555.1 Aristolochia fimbriata
CCCTAAACCCTAAAACCCTAAAACCCTAAACCCTAAACCCTAAACCCTAAACCCTAAAACCCTAAACCCTAAACCCTAAAACCCTAAACCCTAAACCCTAAACCCTAAACCCTAAACCCTAAACCCTAAAACCCTAAACCCTAAACCCTAAACCCTAAACCCTAAACCCTAAAACCCTAAACCCTAAACCCTAAACCCTAAACCCTAAACCCTAAACCCTAAACCCTAAACCCTAAACCCTAAACCCTAAACCCTAAACCCTAAACCCTAAACCCTAAACCCTAAACCCTAAACCCTAAACCCTAAACCCTAAAACCCTAAACCCTAAACCCTAAACCCTAAACCCTAAACCCTAAACCCTAAACCCTAAACCCTAAACCCTAAACCCTAAAACCCTAAAACCCTAAACCCTAAACCCTAAACCCTAAACCCTAAACCCTAAACCCTAAACCCTAAACCCTAAACCCTAAACCCTAAACCCTAAACCCTAAACCCTAAACCCTAAAACCCTAAACCCTAAACCCTAAAACCCTAAAACCCTAAAAACCCTAAAACCCTAAAACCCTAAAACCCTAAACCCTAAACCCTAAACCCTAAACCCTAAAACCCTAAACCCTAAACCCTAAACCCTAAACCCTAAACCCTAAACCCTAAACCCTAAAACCCTAAACCCTAAACCCTAAACCCTAAACCCTAAACCCTAAACCCTAAACCCTAAACCCCTAAACCCTAAACCCTAAACCCTAAACCCTAAACCCTAAACCCTAAACCCTAAACCCTAAACCCTAAACCCTAAACCCTAAACCCTAAACCCTAAATAACCCCCAAAATAACTACGAATATAACCCCAAAATAATCTCAAAAATAATCCCAAAATAACTCCCTCTAAACCCAAAATAACCCCCAAATTAAGCCAAAATAACCCCAAAAAACCCCGAAGTAATCTCAAAAATAATCCCAAAAAAACCCAAATAACCCCAAAATAATGGCAAACAAATCCCCAAATAATCCCAAAAAAATCTCCAACTACTCCCTACAAAACCCCTATAAACCTCCAAAAAAACCCCGAATAAACCACCCAAAAACCCCCTAAAAACCTTCCCAAAACCCCCCTAATAACCCTCCCAAAACCCACAAAACACCCAAAAATAACCTAAAAAAACACCCAAAACCCTTGAGATAAGCACTCCTTACAAACCGTAAACTGACAAAGGACCTTAATTTAGGAATTTAGTAAAACTACATGTGCCAGTAGTACCTCTACATACTTCTCTAAACAAAATAATTTAAAGCTGAAGACACTAGTACACCTAAACACTCTAAAATCATGGCGCATAACTTGAAAATACCATGCTTTTATAATACTCCCCTTGGAAGAGGAAAATCCAATCTGAATCTGCAAGTACCCACATGTCATTCCAACCTAGTCTCATCAATATTTCTTGGTCTTCAATAGTTACCTTTTTGCTGCTACCCAGAAAGTTCCCTCTTTTCCGCATCCCCGCATACCCTCGTGATAATTCCTCAGCAGCCTCATCAGAAAGTTGAGGATGGATTTGTTTTCTACCCTACCTAATATATGAAATTAAAGTCTGAAGGTCTACAACATCCTCAAATGAAGTCTGCAAATAAAGAGGGATCTTCAAGATAACAAAAAAGAAAAAGAAATATTAAAAATGCAAAAAGCATGCCTAAAGACAACAATTTTGGAAATGTAAAGCTACGGTATGCTTACCCAACCACCTATCTCTCTATTCATTGGCCTTGTCAAGGATCAAGTAAATCAAAACAAACCTGAAATGCAAAAGACAGAAACTCATGTCAATATGGAGATAAATAGATAAAGAGATGGAGTATATATATACTGTTAGAGACACGTCAGTCGGGGGACCACAGAAAACCAACCAGCCTATCCTACGAGTCTATTCAAGGAGGCATAAGAAGGGAATACCACGTGGGAGTGGGGTTGAGAGGGATGGCTAACAGAACAACAGAGAATAACAAATAAAAGAAGGCCACGTGGTGGCCTAGGAGTAGTTAGGAAGGGAATAAGAAGTACGAGGGAGAAGGGAGGAGGATCATCTTGGAAATTGGTGTTTTCTATCTTAGGAGGAGCTGGGAGCTCTGGACTGTCTTGCTCAACAGGTTATCCCCATCAGGTAACGTGACTCTTCATTTCTTTTTCAGTTCAGCTTCTATTACCAATTGACAAAAACCGAGGTTTCTATCAATTGGTCCGACCTGCCAGATTCGATGAAGGAGAAGAAACATGGCCAAGAAAGGTGCATTGAAAAATAGAGTTGAAGATTTAGAGAAAAACCTGGTGACGCTATCAGAAACTGTGAGAACTGAGGGAGAACGTACACAGCAACGCCTCGACACTGTGATGTCCTCGGTGGAAAATTTGCAGCAGACTTGTAATGGCATCTCAACTCTGAAGGAGCTGGTCGAACAACTTTTGAGGGCGCAGGAGAAACTCCCGGAGGGGCCAGATAGAGGCAAACGAGTACAGGGGGATCCTCTGTTCGAGACATTAGCAAGCTCCAGCAGGACGGTGACTCAGGGGTGTCGAGACATGCCGGGGACTTTCGGAGAACCTCCGTTGGGGACATTAGATGAGTTCCGAATGGCTGCAAAGAAAGTCGAGCTTCCCAATTTCACCGGAGAAGACCCGAGAGTTGGATCGCGCGTGCTGAGCAATACTTCGAGATCCAAAGGACTAGCCCAGAGGTAAAATTGCAGTTAGCATTTGTGTCTATGGAAGGAGGATCAATCCAACGGGTTCCGTTGTTTGAAGAGGAAATTTCCCAACCTTACCCGGGAACGGTTGGTCAAGAGATTCTACGCCGACACGGCAGCCGGGGAGCTTCTAATCCCTACAGAGATTGGCCGCTATGAAACAAGAAGGTAAAGTGGACGATTATGTCGAGAGTTTCGAACGAGTTCTCGCTCATGTTGCAAATTTTCCGGAGGAACAGACTCTGGGATACTTCATCAATGGCCTTCGGGAAGATGTTAAGAGGAAGATTAGAGTCCACCGTCCAGAGGATGTCTCCCGTGCAATCGACCTTGCACGGGACATAGAAGAAGAGATCGTGTCCGAGCAGGGCTTCGCGGCGGGGAATCGGCGAGATGCGACCTGGTTTCAAAGTCGCGGCTCTGGATTTGGGGGAAATAGAGTGCCGACCCGAGTCGGACCCAATTTCGGACCCCACGGGTCCGCGGTTCGGATAGATGGATCCCAACAGTCCGCCCCCGTAACCGGCAACGCAGGTACCTCTTCTCTCCCTTCGCACGCTTCATCTTCCCCTTCCGCGGTACCCTCCGCAGCTTCAGCCACCCCCGAAAATGGACGCGGACCACCTTCCAAAGGATCGCGAGGTAGCAGGCATGTATCCTACCATGAGTTCTTGGAGAAAAAGGCTAAGGGGCTTTGCGTTCGTTGCGATAAGCCCTTCCATCCTCTTCATCGGTGTTCCAACAAGTCTCTACGAGTCATCATTGCCGCAGCAGACGAGGATTTACAGCCAGCCGTCGAACCAGACGAGGACGGACCACGACAGGACCCTATCCTTGAGAATCAAGTGGCGGAAGTAGTGATAGATCACATGGATTTGTCCCTCTATTCAGTTGGGGGTCTCTCGGGGCCACGCACAATGAAATTGTTCGGTTCGATTGATGACACACCGATCCGTTTACTGGTTGACAGTGGCGCTAGCCACAATTTCATCTCGCATACACTGGTCCGTAAGCTCGGGTTGAGCATTGACGACACACCAGAGTTTGGCATGCATTTGGGTGATGGACACAGAGTTCTTTCTCGGGGACTTTGCAAAGAGTTGAAGGTACAAATTGGCAGTATCCAAATTGCAGTCGATTGCTACCCGCTCAACGGGAGGAGTCGACTGATCCTAGGTGTCGCATGGCTGCAAAAATTGGGCTTAAAATGCGAAAGTGGAATGGCGCAAGATGTATATGAAATTCACTCATAATGGCGAGAAGTGACCATTCAAGGGGATCCTACTCTCACCAGAACTTAGGTATCTTTGAAATCTCTTCTCAAAATTTCGGATGTTGAGTGCGGTAAAGTTGTGTGGATGCAGCACATAGAAGACACCAGTCTGGTTGCGCACTTATCCCCCCAACAACAGGCCCACTAGACACTCTCCGGTTCAATCGGAAGGGTCTTTGGCGACCACCACCACCGCCACACCGCCGACCTACAGATCACGCCATTGTCATTAAGCCCGGTGTGGACCGGTGAACGCCCCCGCCCTTATCAAGACGCCCATGCCCAAAAGGATGAAATGGAGCGGTTAGTAGCTCAAATGTTAACAGCAGGTGTCATACAGCCAAGTTGCAGCCCATTCTCCAGTCTGGTGATTTTAGTGCGCAAGAAGGATGGGAGTTGGCGGTTTTGCGTCGATTACAGAGCACTCAATGCCGTCACAATTCCAGATAAATACCCCATACCTGTAATCGATGAATTGTTAAATGAATTACATGGAGCACAATTTTTCTCTAAAGTGGACTTACGATCAGGTTATCACCAAATTCGCATACGGGCCGAGGACGTCGCGAAGACAGCTTTCCGAACGCACCAGGGTCACTATGAATTCTTAGTCATGCCATTTGGGCTCATGAACGCCCCGTCAACGTTTCAAGCAACTATGAACAATGCCTTCCGACCATTCTTACGTTGGTTCGTTCTAGTTTTTTTTTATGACATATTGGTGTATAGCAGGACATGGGAAGATCACCTTCAGCACCTCACAACAATGCTAGACACTTTGGCCCACCACAAATTTGTGGCGAATCAAGGTAAATATTACTTCGGGCAGCAATCCGTCGAATATTTGGGGTATGTGATTTCTCAGGAAGGTGTCGCGGTTGATCCAAAGAAAGTGCGCAGCGTCTTGCAGTGTCCGACCCCCTCTACTCCAAAGGCTGTCAGGGGATTTCTTGGATTGACTGGTTACAACCGTAAATTCATTCGAGACTACGGTAAGATAGCACGACCTCTAACAGATTTGTTGAAGAAGGATAATTTTGTTTGGGGACCCGAGGCTGCACAAGCATTTGATATATTAAAAAAGGTGATGACTATTTTGGCCTTACCTGATTTTGCCAAGGAGTTTACCATAGAATGTGACGCCTCCGCCAGAGGGTTGGGTGTTGTACTTATGCAAGAATCCCGACCCATTGCTTTCTTTAGCAAAGCCTTAGGGGATCGCGCTCTAACGAAGTCTACCTATGAGAAAGAACTGATGGCCTTGGTCCTTGCAATCCAACATTGGAGACCATATTTACTAGGGAGGCGTTTCAAGGTACTCACTGATCAAAAGTGCTTACGATATCTTCTCCATCAGCGCATCACCGCCCCGGACCAGCAAAATTGGTTGGCCAAGCTTTTGGGGTACGACTTCGACATTGTGTACAAACCCGGCACACAAAACCGGGCTGCAGACGCATTATCTCGTATACATGAGGACATTACTTTGTGTGCCATTTCTCGCCCTCAGTGGATTGATGTAGCGCAGTTGCAGCAAGACGTACGCGACGATCCCGCCTTAGCAGCACTGATTCAGCAATTGTGCGTTACCCCGATAGCGCATGAGTTACCGCTCGTTCATGGTCAGTTACTCTATAAGAACAGGTTGGTTATCCCCGCCCAATCTAGTTGGGTACCACTTCTCCTATCCGAAGTTCCATGCTACGCCAATTGGAGGTCATTCTGGGGCCTATCGGACTTACCGACGCCTAGCTGCCAATGTGTACTGGCGAGGGATGAAACGAGATATCTACCGATTTGTAGCAGAATGTGATATTTGTCAACGCCAGAAATATCAAGCCACGTCTCCTGCTGGCTTACTGCAGCCACTACCCGTGCCAGAGAGGGTGTGGGAGGATATCACCATGGATTTCATCACCGGTCTCCCACGCTCGAGAGGTCATGATACGATAAATGTGGTAGTTGATAGACTAACGAAGTATGCACACTTTCTTCTCATCAAACACCCTTACTCCGCTCGGACTGTGGCAGAATTATTTGCAAAGGAAGTCGTCCGTCTCCATGGCATCGCACGTTCCATTGTAAGTGACCGTGACCCCACTTTCATTAGCAATTTCTGGTCAGAATTCTTTCGTCTGCAGGCACCGAACTTCGAATGAGCTCCTCCTACCACCCCGGAGACGGATGGTCGACGGAAGTGTTAAATCGCTGCCTTGAAACCTACCTCCGTTGTTTTGCTCTGAGAACAACCAAGTTCATGGGCTGTCCGGCTTCATTGGGCAAAATATGGTATAACACCACATTCCACGATTCGCAAACAGCACCCGCTTCAGCTTGTGTATGGTCGCCTCCCGCCACGCTACTTCACTTTGTACGGGGAGATGATTGTAAAGGCGGTTGCTCAAGAATTGGTAGACTGAGATGAGATCTTGAGACAGCTGAAGCATAACCTACACAGAGCCCAAAACAGGATGACTAAATTTGCCAATGCCCATCGGAAAGACCTCTCTTTTCAAGAAGGAGAATGGGTATATCTGAAGCTCCGACCCCATCGGCAACAGTCAGTGTCTCGACGAGTCAATCAAAAATTAGCGGCTAGATTTTATGGCCCCTTCAAAGTGCTCCAACGGGTAGGGGCAGTTGCCTACAAATTGGAGCTCCCATCAGGCTCTCGGGTTCACCCTATATTCCATGCCTCGCTATTGAAACGAGCAATAGGTGCCAGGCAGCCGCAAACAACATAACCTGATTCTGTAACTGACGAAGCAGAAGTTCTATTTGAGCCAGCTGCTGTCCTTGCAGTACGCACAGTCGTGAACGGCCAGCAGCAAGTGAATCAGGTGCTAGTTCAATGGAAGGGCAAACCAGTGGATGAGGCAACTTGGGAGGATACTGAGCAGCTGCAACATCAGTTTCCTGCATTTAGCCTTGGGGACAAGGCTAATCTCGAGAAGGGAGGTATTGTTAGAGACACGTCAGTCGGGGGACCACAGAAAACCAACCAGCCTATCCTACGAGTCTATTCAAGGAGGCATAAGAAGGGAATAGAACGTGGGAGTGGGGTTGAGAGGGATGGCTAACAGAACAACAGAGAAAAACAAATAAAAGAAGGCCACGTGGTGGCCTAGGAGTAATTAGGAAGGGAATAAGAAGTACGAGGGAGAAGGGAGGAGGATCATCTTGGAAATTGGTGTTTTCTATCTTAGGAGGAGCTGGGAGCTCTGGACTGTCTTGCTCAACAGGTTATCCCCATCAGGTAACGTGACTCTTCGTTTCTTTTTCAGTTCAGCTTCTATTACCAATTGACAAAAACCGAGGTTTCTATCATATTCATACATGCATACATATATATATACATAGATAGAGAGAGAGAGAGAGACAGAGATTTTTCACTTGCCTAGAATACAAAGTGGGGGTAAGACGGATGTGGTCTATCGCAGACATGAGAGGATTGTACTAACATCAACTTGGATTTGCTCATGCCAAAACATAAGTCTTTGCATTAACAGAAGCGATTATCCCAGCCTTTTCAATTGAAACAGTCCGCTGTCCCTCAAATACAGAGAAACAAAACCATTCAAGACTATTTCAATAAATGTTCATTGAGGGCTTCGCTTGAGTTGTTGATGGAAACAACTGATCCAAGGCCTCCTGTGCAATAAATACCGAAAAGGAAGAAGCAAAGAGAAAGATTTATGCAGTCTGCCGTTACAAACATAACCTTCAGCAGAATCGACTATTAAAATTAAATTTAAGCACCAGCCAAAAGAAATACTAAAGAGAAACCAATCCAATTATAAGTTATAACATGCATTTTTACCTCCTGTAGCAAACTTCTTCAACTATCTGACATTTCGTCAAATTCATCAATGCAGCAGATGCCCTTCACACTGACAGGATTGCCCACAAGCAGAATTTAAGGTCACCAAGAAAGCTTGTGCCTAATTGGAGCTTCACAGCACTTCTTCCAAATGACTGTGGCCCACAGACTTCTGCTTCAAATATTTGGCCTTGCTTCACTTAAAAACGTGGTGGGTAAAAAATGATCAATCTCACGGTAAAAGACGCAAAAATCAGAAAAATAACAATAACAGAAAGTGAAATGACCCTTAACACATATAAAAGGCAACAAGAAATACAGATTCCCACACTTAAATATGAAAGTTTTATAATTCATAGCAGCATCAAAAAATTTGTCTTCAATGCTATGTATGCAGCATCAATTTTTCGGCCATCAGCGCGGGGTAGGGGAAAAGGGGGATGCCAAGAGGAGGACCAAGGTGAGGGGTGACGGGGAAGGGGAGTCACGAAAATTCCAATTTTAAAAAAACAATTAAAATTATTTTTAAAAATAATATAACACAAACATCTTTAAAAGCTGTGTCAAACACAAAATCTTGGTCAGCAAATAGAAGAAAAATAAACGAAAATATTTATTTAATCGGTTAACATAACAGATTTATGAAATAAACAAAAACGGAGAGGTTATACTACTGTGTAAATACAAGGTAAGGATCGAACCATTCAGGATAGTATAAATATGCAGGAAAAAAAATAAAATCAGAACCATACCGACAAGATTCTAAAAATTAAACAATCATATAACTTAACTACCTACAAGCAGAAAATCGAAGAACAGCGTCAACAAAATATCGACAGTAAAGAACAAAACTATATCCCATACCGTGTTAACAATTTCTGATGTGCCACCGCCAAAACTTCTATGGTTTCGAACTTCCCACGAGAGCAGGCCAGAGCTGTGCCAGAAGAACGCCACGGAAGGGGATGGTGACAGCAAGAAGGGGGCGAGAAAGGTTTAGGGCTTAGGACGACGTGGAGAGCAAGGGAGGGGAAGAAGAGAGCAAAAATAGGGCAGGAGGAATGTTTTGAGCTTTGAGCGAGGAAGGATTTGGGAGGGCATGGAGCAAGTTGCCACAGGAAGGCTTCAGACATGGGCGGGTATGAGGAGCATCGTACGAGTGAGACAGGAGGCTTCATGTACGACGGGGTTGGCGACTACTAGGTATGGCGGAATTTAAATTTTAAATTAAAACTTCGTCGAGTGACCTCTTCCGCCAAAAACAACGACCCAAATGTCACTCTCTGTTTTCATCGACGACACGCATGTATCGGCCGAAACGTTTCCGTTTCAATCTGTTTAGAAATGGCAAGGGACTAGTGTTTACTTTCCGGTAAACATTATAACTTTTCTTATTTTCCCTTATTTATCAAGTTTCCTTGAGTTTTCATCTATATCTTAATAAATAATGTGGATAAGATAAATATATCCTAAGATATTTAAATAACATATATAGTTTATATTTAAATTTAACACACTTTATTTCAAATTATCTTATACGATAAAATACATAAACATTATACATTCAGGCATCACTCGCTCCCGCACCTCCGTAACAGCGGCGGAAGGGTGGTCGTGGTCTCCTCCGTCGCCAGTCAGCTGCCTCATCTCGGTTCTTCTTTCTACAGTGTATTTAATTTGCTCAATCAACAAAAGCCCCTTCAAAACTACCACCAACATTATTCTTCATTCTTCGTTTTCTTCTTAATTGATCTTGCCTCATGGCTTCATCTTTGATCCAGGCAAGTAAGGCTGCAATGAACTTGTTCTACGACTGGGATCTACGATTGGGATCATGATCGTCTGCCCAGGGTGGGTAGAGTCGGAGATGACACGAGGCCGGTCATGACTAATAGTGGGTGGGAGAGGCTCAATGCAGCACCAAAAGACGTAAGCTTAACCTCGTTTATTGCAGATTTGACAGAGATGGCAATTTGAAGAATTTTCGGTAAGACTGAGAACGGCCTAAACCACGGTTATACTAATTGTTTAGACTGCGACCCTGAAAGAAATTCTGTGGCTGCCACGGCCACTACCACGATGCCTTTGTGAAGCAACATTGAGAGAGGGCCGAGAAAAGCTGTCGAAAGTTTGAAGTTGCTCTTGAAGTCAGAGTCGGTGTTCTTGCATGAGCAGTACATTGGTCAATGTGTCGAACTTAACGGGTTATGTTCGACCTGGGCAATGACTGTTTCTACAAACATTTTAAAATCAGGTCCAGCACCGTTAACCACATAATGTGTGCCAGTCTGGTTATCAAGGGGTTCGCCGGCGACAGCAAGATCGTTAACTATTTGTTAACTTTTGTCCACATGAGTACCTATTGACATAGTGCCTTTGTGCAAAGTCTGAAGTGTGAACTAAAGATGGTTCAGACGTGCATGAGAAGTAGAGGCATACACGCGCTGAAGCTTAAGCCACAACGTTCAAGCACTAGTGAAGCCAATAGTCTGGCCAATGACAACATTGAAGAGAGTAGTCACGATCCAGGTCTGAATCGTTTAGTCAAGGCATACCATTGAAGGTAGGTCAAAGTGACTGGTGGGGATTCTGCCGTCACGAACTTGGGCAGAGACTAGATTCTCCTGTCGACCAGACCCATTAGAGACTGACTGTTGAATACTGGAAGAAATTGTTGGCGCCAAAGAAGGTAATTGTCTCGATCAAGCTTGATAGAGACATGATGTGTAATGCTGGAGAGAGTGACGTAAAATTGACCAAGGGACTGTTCGAATTCGAATATAGCACCGCAGTACAAAGAAGGAGATTGTACGAGTAGGGAGGCAGTGGGAGTGGTTGACGATTGAGGATATTCTAAGTCAATCATTGACACGGTGAAAACGACGGGTACAATGGGGGAGAATCAGGATAAGAGTTAGGATTAGAGTTGGAACAGGGGGTCTGACCTAATACTATGTAATGGAGTTAATTTCATTCATATTGATTTAGTTGTACAAAGGTACATATATACACTTCGAAGAGTGTTTGTTTCCTACTCTAACTAAGATTACAAAACTAACTAGGAAAAATTTTAAAATCAAATCAAATAATATTATGTTTACAATTTCATAAGATTATAGACTCCGTGATTAATTAAGAGTCTAATAATAAAATTGAGTTCAATGTGAAACAGAGACTATAGCAATCTTCATATCCTAGATGTGGCAAGACAAGATGACATTGATTTTTTGCAGACTCCGTTAATTCGAATCCCCACTTTTACTCTGTTTGGACTGGAGTCTTGACCAATAGAGAAAAATAATTTGTTTCTGGGTTCTGTGTTAACTGGAGCCGCTACCCGAGGAAAGGAAGCGTAAATGGCACACAGAGATGGACTGGTTGCTTTCCCCTTAGAGGTTAGTCTCGACATGAATAACTTCTTTATTAATTGTGTTTATATATTTTCCTCCTCCAGCCCCGTCCAAGCTTATTTTATTTTTCCCATATATCCTGCAGATCATGACCCGAAGAGGCGGCCCGATATCCATACGAATCTTCCTGCGCTGAAAAAGCTCAACACGATGCTCATATTAAGTGTACATTGAGGTCGTGATCGTGTTTAATTACGTGATATATAGTTGTAGAGGGAGGCATCCGAGCTTATCTTGAAATGTCATATGCAGGAAACTATTGATTCTATTGTTAACACAGTTCTGGTACGCAGAGCAGAAGGGCGAAGGCAGAACATGAAATGGCTCAGCTATCAAGCAAAGTAATTTAATAAATCATGTAAAGCTATGAATAATCATAATGTAATACATTAATTAAGCTTTAAGAAAGCTTTTACTTACAGTGAATGTAATTGAAGCAAAGAATGAATCAAGAAACGCAAAACTCAACATTATATTAGATTATAATTAAATGACGGTAATATTCTAAAGCTTCTCACACTAAATTTTTGCTGCAGATTGCAGTTCTTCGCGAATCCAAGGATCACATTTACGTGTCAATATACACACAAGTGATCTGGCCATTTGGGATATGAACGCTTGTATAAACTCATGCAAACTGTGTCGTGCTGCTGAACACCTCCATTAAAGACACATTTCATAGCCCCTAAAGCAAAAAGAACACAATGAGATGCCACACATAAAAGGACATGTTGAGCTCAGATTTGCCTTAGCATAAACATAATAACAAAATACAGGACAAAAAACACATTAAAGACAACCGGTTAACTTGTTAAAAATGGATTTAACCACCAAAATAAAAAAATACATGTCTTCCAACCAAACCATAAAATTATCCGCATACTATGTGACAGTCCAAAACTATTATCTAGCTACATACAGTTATCTTCCAACCAAACCATCAAAATTATCCGCATACTGTGAGATAGTCCAAAACTATTATCTACCTAGATACAGTTTTCTTCCAACCAAACCATAAAATTATCCACATACCATGTGATAGTCCGAAACTATTACCTACCTACATACAATAATCTTTCAACCAAACCAAAAAATTATCCGCATGCTGTGTGATTGTCCAAAGCTACTCTAACGGTTTTCAACTTTTTTATTTTTTTTTAGGAAGGTGAATACATTTTACTCTCAATTACAAGTTTTACTCCCAATGCTACTGTGGAGACCCGAACCCAAGACCTCCTATAGCAATAATTCCCATGGGACCACTGACCTAATGGTTTCCAACTTTGGGCTCTATTCCAATATCAGACTACAGAAAACATGAATGACCATGGAATCGAAGTAAAGCAAGATGTTAAAGAGTAATGTAAACACCATACCATGTGTTCCAACAGGTTCCTTCACTCGGCCACGACGACCACATTTTGTCCACACTTCCACTGGCTGGATCAATCATACCAACAATGATAAACCAAATCAGTGAAATGCAAGAATATTTACCATAACAACACATCAACAGTGGTATCCCACCTTGAACCATCTCACATCCTCTGGGTTGTGAAACATAAACCGAACTGTAGCTTTCAATTTCGACACTCTTTGTGGGTAGCTGCCACACATTACATCACAGTTTAGGTGCTTCAAAAGAACCAGATTGTGTTTACATATTCAAGACTATAAAATGTCCCGTTAGAAAGCAATCACCAAGAGAAGAAACTGGGCACAAAGTTTGACTTTTTCATATTAAAGGCGGAGTGTAGGATGAACAGGAAACGAAAAAGTACCCAGTTAGAATGATTTTCTTCAGCATGATACGGTCTGGATCAACACTTCTTAAATAACCAAAAGCTGCAATAGCAGGAGCATGGGCATCTCCGTGCTCACTTTTCAAGACTATCAAAGGTAAAGGGGGGAAAGAGATAGGAGCATAGACAGAAGCTATCGAAAATCTTCCAGCATGCAGAAACCTCTCCATCTTATGCTTATCAGAGTTTATATTATCTGTGGAAAATATTGGCCTGCAAAAATAAGAGGTACAATATCTCTCTCAAAAATGGTGCCCAAACCAAAATTTAGATAAGGAATAAAAAACAAGGTCATCGTGCAAAAGGAGTAAAGTTGAACAATCACAATCTGAATAACGATGGTTCCTAGGGACAGTTTTTGCCTTGGTAATGAAAATTTGTACCTCCTGACCGGGCCCTTGTGCAACACTCAGGTTGATTGGGCTAGAAAGCGATGAACCAATCATCTACCAAAACTAATTGATATACTAGGCTCCCAAGATAGCCAAGATTGATGAAAGTGGACTAACCTTACACAGAATCGTCGGAACCCAACATTAAAAATGAGGTCTTCCTTGGACTTGATAGGAGTCTCATAAGAATCGTGTTTCTTAATGCTGCAAAATACAAAAAACTTCAGGAGACGACAGAAATTTTAAGTTTGTAATTATACACGTCTAGACTATAAGCTGCAACCATGATATAATGCTATAGAAAAGACAATCGTGTGTGATCATCAATAATCCAGTCAACAAGTACCTGAAATGAAGGACAGACATTCGGCTCTCATGTTGAAGGAGACCACATGCAAGCACAGGCAAATTCCTTGATGCACCGCACAGTTTAGAAGCAACATCAAGTGGTACCTTCTTGATATGTAATCTCACATAGGAGCCTGCTGCCACACACTCATGCTCAATCCCTTGGTCAACCTCTAATGCTTTTGCAAGTACATGCTTTTGAGTCCGCGAGAAATTATCAAAAGCAAATGTTCTTGCATAATCAAAGGGCAGGGATTCCTGTAGTTAAATGAACAAGGAATAGAGGATATTAATGACAGTGAAGTAGGAAACACTGACATCTTGAGTTGTTACTGTCTTACAACCTTTGGATCCCAAGAAGAGGTTCTAAAAGATTTGAGACCTCTGTACTTAGCAAAACGTTTATGGGCAGGAACATCTATTGGAGTCTCCACTTCATCTGGGAACTCTGAAAAAGGAAAAATCACAAGCTGCACTCAAGTTCAGGCCATCACAGACATATGCAAAGGAGAAGGGCAAAAAAATATTCATGTGGCAACAAAATTGCTGGACTACCTAAATTTTGGAGGACTAATTAGTTCTCTTAAACTATATAATGTCCAGTTCACGAACAACTAAAACCATGCTATAAGACATTTCACCAGGGGAAAACTCAAAAGTACCAGACATTCCAGGTTCGAGGAAAAACAGCACCACTACCAGGACAATAATTCTTACTACTACCACATCACCATGTTGGGAAAGGCCAGTGCAAAATCACAATACTTAATAAACAGAAGCAAATGGCAAACTTCTCTGATGGATCATGTAAATATAGCATATGAAAAGACAGACAAAACCACGTCTCGGTAAATAGTAGAACCAATGTTGTATAAGGAAGAAGTACAGAGAGCTACAGAAGTGACAGAAATTATTGGCTGTAGCAAATACCCTCATCTTCAGCATGTGCGATTTTCAATTTCTGAATTTCATCTTCAATTTGCTCCCTTGGCAAGGCCTCTCCATCCTAAAAAGAAGCCATAAATGACTTTGTAAGAAAACTTACTATTTTGATTCCTTTGAATAATAATCAATTACTGAACAATTTTTTTAGAATCTACTAAGAAATATTTTCATGAAGCAGAAGAATAGAGTTGAACTACGGTCTCAGATGTATCAAACACAGAAATAATAGAAAGAATAAAATGACGTGTGAATAAAAATTCTCAGATGGAAGAAGATTTAAAAGTAAATTGTTCCAACAAGTGATACAAAGTATAGACAAAGGAAAACTTACAGCCATCAGTGTATCACCTTCTGTTTCTCTGTCCGTTTCCCCCATCTGGTATTCATCATGCTCAGACCCACTGGCTTCTTCTTCTCCAAAGGGTTCATCCTGTCCTTCCAATACCATACCATCACCTGTATCGTCATAACTCTCTGATTCTTCATCATCAGTTCCTTCCACAATCCAAGCAGCCTGTAGAATTATGATTTAAAAATCATTCATTCACAAGAAACAACCAACAAGTAAACACCCAGAAAAGTTTGAATTACTTGATTCTTTCCACGTATTACTTGTTTTTGCATCAATTTTCTAAATACATATCCTTCAAATTTCTTTTGATAGCTGGCTAGTGAATCTCTTACTCAGCCACATACAGCCAATTGCATTAAAAATAAGGGAACCTGATACACAGAAGTGCCACGAGGCAACGTCTTCTTTCGCAGACTTTTTTCTTTGTTCATTTTAGCAGATTCAGCCATCTCTTCTTCTGTGGGCCATGTCTGACAAAAATAAATGAATGAGGTTAAAAGCCAAATCCCTCATGTTTTCAGTACCTAAATATAAGTTGTCTATAACTACAATGCAGATGGACGAAAGAAAAAATCAAATTCAATGATACAGAATTGCATTAAAGTTCATAAACCTATGAAAAATTTTCAGCGGTTTTGGCTTATCGTATTTAAACACCTAAATAGCTTGCATGCTTACTTGTTCTCCTGCAAGAGGATCAGGAACATTTTCAACAATTAATGGCTCTTGCTTGGATGGGTCAGGGAGTAAGGAATGCAAAATCTGAAACATTTTACAGATAAAAGTAGCATCTCATAATTTGCTTTAAAAGGAATTAATTCCCAGATACTTGATAGTTCATTTGAGTTACCTGAGCTTCAAGTGCAGCTTCTGCATCCATTAAATCTTGATTCTTTCTTATATTGATGGGGAATGGATTCCTGAGAACATCAATTTTTGATAATTGGAAATCCCCAGCACCTGAAACATGAACCTACTTCCGAGAATAAATTGAGCTCTCAATTTGATCAATACTTTAATGTCCAGAAAATAAAAAAGAACCACAAACTAACCAGCTGATTCACTGATAGGCCACGAGCTCTCACATAACCTGACAGAAGCAACATACAATTTCCTTCGCCAGAATCGCCTGCAACAAGGTGAACCTGTAAAAACGTAGCCAAAGACAGATCCATAAATAAGAACTGGTTTTTTTCATTTGTCCACAGCTATTTGACTGTGATCATAGAGAATCTTTTCTTTATAGGAAATATTGAATAACTGATGACATTTTAAAAAATGAAGACCTACCTTTTCCAGTAGAGTATATAAAACTTCAAATAGTAAACACTAATTTAAAAATAAGTAATAGTTAGATGCATCTTACATGTTCATACAGGCAATTAAAACAGGTACATTTCAAGATATGGGGATCACAATGTATACCTCATGAGCCATAACGTAAGGCCGCTGGCTTCGCCAGTGAGGCACGGAAAGTCTTTGCTCCTTAAAAAACCATATGAACTGGACAAAAATAATACCCAACAAAGACATCTCATAAATTTTAAGCTAACAAAACATAGGAGTCATCTCCTTCATATTCTACAAATGTGAAATCAGAAAGGTACCTTATGCAGCTCATCTTTTGTATCCACAGGATAGAACTTACAGTCCTCTGGAAAGAGAGAAGCAAGACTCAATGTGCACGACCTCCTCAAATCATGCCTTTTCTTCGTATCCGCTGGAAGGTCCTAATAGGAGATGTGAATTTATTAAGACTACATATTTGAAGCACATCCAAGAAATATGAGAACATTTAATAATACTCACCCGCATGAGAACAGCAGTGCTAGGCAAACCCAGAGCTCTAAAGACTGAAAGGCAACGGTTTCCAAAATCATCAATATAATCATCACCATGTATAGCGCTAGGTGATGCTACAAAGGCTATAAGGTCTGCAACCTGAGAAAAAGGGGGGCAGAATTTAAAGAAACCAAATAGGTCAGAGAAAAAACAGAAAAAAGGACAAATCAGAAATGGGATATTTACCTTTGCCATTTCCGTGCATGATAGGAGATCCCCATAGGGTGCCTCCAAGACCTTGCAGAAATTTTCTATAATTAATAATAATGTTAAGTAAATAAATTAATCTTTACTAGGCACATTAGAAGAAAGTGTGAACATATATGCTAACTATTAAGAGATAGCACTTCTAAAGTAGGCAAAATTAATACAACAGTTGTCACATTAACATTAAATTTCTCAGAAAGAAACTAAAGAGAAGAAGTCAAAAAGAATTTCAGAGATGTTATGAGACAACACATTTACACCCACAAATAGTTAGCAAGATTTAACATGAGGGGAAATTAACTATATCAGGTATGGGTTTTAGAAAAGATATATGGTATAGAAAAGATACATACAAGCATCCAAAGAACATCAAGAAACTCATAAACATGAACAACAAAATAGCTTTAGCAACTATGATTTTTATAAACGGTGCACAATAAGAGAATAAATCATTTACTCACTGTTGTTCTAAATTTGTAATTTGGAGAAGCAACGGTGTTGAATTTCTGTACGGCACCCTCTGGTGATAACACCGTTAATATATCTTGAGCAAGTGCTTTTACATTTACAGATGCAGAAAGGCCGAAAAGAACCTGCAAAACGCAAAATATATGATCAGTATACCAACGCCAGAATCCCAACTTCCTGAACATGTGTAACAGAATTTGATGGAAAAGCACAACAATATCCTGGATCTAATGTTTAGCATTTCAATTAAGTTTGAGTGGGGAGCCTTGCCATAATCTTTTATTCATTTAATGTCATGCTCCCTTACATTCTTGAGATTTGCCTAATTTTACAAACAGAAAGATGAAGCTTTATCCACTGATAGACCCAAAACCAATTTTTCTTTTTTTTGAAATTGGTGACTTTATTGCTTCCAATGATCATAAGATTAAAGAGATTTTAATTGTAAATAGATTACAATGGCATGGTATGCCCTGTTTGAAGTTCTGTTCTTTGAGTAAGCTGATCTTGGGATCTTCGACCATACAATATTTAGGTCAGGCAAGATCCCCTAGATCTCATCGGACAAGGCTCTCAATGTCCATGGTGGAGTGGTACTAGGTTTGCACCCAAAACCCATTTGACATATTCTAGTTACACTATACGTGTTCCAAACCACTCATTCATTCTCTTGAGCATATATCCCCTCAAATGCAGAACTCAAGGGAAAAAGAAAATATCAAAACCCACGCAATGGTTTTTGGATCCACCTAGAGAAACAAAGACCAAATGAAAAGCTTGGAAAGAACAAAAAATTTCCGTATGCAAGCCCAAACTAGGCATACGTTGCCCAGAGGAACATGTTTGACCATAAATAAGAAAGACCATGAGTAATATCTCACACACTCACAATTACACGAGGAGGACTTGAAGATCCACCTGTGGCCCTTTTCTCTTTCAAAACTGCAGCACGCTGCTGGTCACCCATCTACAGAACATAGTCTGAAAGTAAGCTTATATACAGTTTGTTATTACTGACAAAGAAGTTCTAGTCAATAAAACATTCCAGTGGGAAAACAGTAAATAAGACAAAAAGAAGAACAAAGTAAGAAACATTGTCAAAGAGCAAAACAAAAATAAAGAAAATAGTCATCTGATATGAAACAGACAGAACTCACTTTTGCTTTTTGACAAGGTGATAGAGCACTGAAAAGCTACAATGAAGCGAGGTGCATTATTTTGACAAGTAATGAATAAGTAACAGATACACTAACCATTTTGCTCCATTTCATCCGAGCAGCACGGCTCCCTTTGATCACATTATTAGATTTTGCAATCCTAGTCTTATCTAAATGACAAGGAAATGCAATATAGTAAATCAAAATAGAGAAGAATTGCACAGTAAATTAACTAAATTCCACAAAGGTGGAGAATAAACAAAGCCTGTTAAATGATTCTACAGAAAATAGTGAGGTACATGGCTCACCAGCACCGGAAGTTCTGTGAATATCTCTAGATGATTTTGAGGCATAACGGCTCTTGTGAGCTTTATTGACTTGGACTCGAGAACCAACCATTGGAAACAGACAATCATAAGACGACAAGCTCAGAACAAAATTAAGGCTATTAAATCAGGACATCATACTGGAATGTCGTATCTTTGTAACTCAACGTTTTAATGCTTTAAACCAACTCCGATACAAATTTACTCAACTCTGTTGTTTAAGACACGAGTACTGCTATCACTGAGCATATTAGTGGTCTCAAGATTCTCAACAGACGCACAAATGAGCATCTTTTTTTTTTTTGAGGAAGGTGAATACATTTTACTCCCAATGCTACTGTGGAGACCCGATCCCAAGACCTCCCGCAGCAATAACTCCCATGGGACCACTGAGCTAATGCCCAAGACCCCACAAATGAGCATCTTCATTTTCCTTTTCTGAATCTTGACTAAGTGAGCATAGACCACTTCTTTCCCAGATAGACTTGAACCCACTAAAAACCCTTTGATGTAGCAATTGATCACCACACCTAATCCATAACACCGACATCTTTGTTTCACAAAATCAATCCCCAAATATCAACACTATGATATTAAAGCTTGCCATATTGGACCATGACTAGTAGCCCAAAAATCAGTTCTAACATCTGAAATAAGTATCCCACCACTTTCAGCATCAGATGGTAAAAAATTACACAGGTCACTGACCAAGGGACAATTTTCTATTACCTCAACTGTTTCCAAACATAAAGAGCTTTCGCTACCATGAAAGAATCTACTAGGCTACAGTGATCCCTACATGAATCTTTGTTATTGTAGTCTTTTAAGCGTTACCACATTACATCATTACTCAAAACACCCTAGCTGTGCATTCTAGTTTGACATGAGCTACCAAAACAGATTTTCTTCCCACTCAACGGTCTTGAAACTTGTTCCACCCAACAGATTCACAGCCCCACAGTGGTTATTATTAACAACACTTTCCTACTCGTGTAATGAAGAAACAATAAATGCTGCAATCAAGCTATTTTTTTTCCAATATTAAATGAGTTTCAACAGAAGAAACCCATACGTATAAGTTCCAATGGCCAGGATTTTAAGTGGAGGAGGATTCCATTATTCGACACCAATAAGAGATCCATGATCCTGCCATTGCATTGAATGCCACAGAACCTGAGTCCATGTGGGACAAGCCAAACTTTTGCAAGCTTTGCCACACTTGAGCTCGAGCTCAAGTGGGTTTGACCATGAAGATTACAGATTTACTTGTTAATAGCAAATTATAGGACACAACCATGTAGGGGTTGAGTTGCGCTACCTTTGATTCAACCCAGAAACCCCTAGATCTAAATTATAAGTTGGTTTTGCAAGGTCAGAATGATAACTGGAACAATAGCACATAGCTATGAACAATGTAGATTTCATATTTTGATAGTCACTAGGTAACCACATAGCTGTGTTTTGATAATGTGGTTTTCATGACATGCAGTTCAATCTTCAGATTTCTGTATCATGCAGCTGAGGTTACCTAACTCATCTTTGCCCCGTGGCTCAAGATGCTTTCAATTGCTCAAAAGATAATTAAGACCATCAAAACATGAAACCACATTGTTCACAGCTATATGTTATTGTCCCAATTATCATTCTGACCTTGCAAAACCAACTTATAATTTAGATCTAGGGGTTTCTGGGTTGAATCAAAGGTAGCACTATTCAACCCCTACATGGTTGTGTCCTAGAGTTTGCTATTAGGTGAGATGAGTAAATCTCGAGTCTTCATGGTCAAACCCACTTGAGCTCGAGCTCAAGTGTGCCAAAGCTTGCAAAAGCTCGGCTTGTCCCACATGGAGTTAGGTCTGTGGCATTCAATGAAATCCCAGGAGCATCCATTTCTTCTTGGGGTACGATAATGGAATCCTCCTTCACTTAAAATCCTGGCAACATATGAACCAGGAAAAGTTAATGCATGACAGAAATGATCATAGGCACCAATACGTATGGGTTTCTTCTATTGATACTCACTTAATATTAATGGAATCCTCAATATAGGCCTCTCTCTCTGCGACTTTGAACTGGGATTTTCCATTGGAATAGGCGGAAGCAATTGATGCAGCATCGAAGAGGCAACAATTATCACGAAAGCCATCAATGGTTCTTTGTTCGGTGTACTCCCTGATACTGTAATCAAAGAAGCTCCTCACAGTTCTAAGGAGAGAACGGAATTGCAAGAGAACCTATGCTCTCGAGGGAACTAAACTTGCAGTGGTCATCTTCCTTTTCCCCAAAACCAAGTCCCGCAATACTCGATCAATATACACAAAAAAGAAAAAAGAAAAGAAAAAAACTCGTGGTTGAGAAATGAAACCCTAAACCCGGAACCCCAAATATGCTTATTATTGATATGCAGCTGATTGCAGAAAGTTCACAATAAGTTAATCACTGGTACCATAAATGCAAAATAGAAAATAGATCTGCAAACTAAGGTGCCCACCGTAGAGATGAAAACCGATTGACTAATTTTATAGCTGAATGTTAAGATGGGAAATATCAGAGAGTAAGATTTCCAGACGGAAAGATCAACTAGAGAATAATCACATCCTCACCTCCTTACAAAACGCAAAAAAAAACAACTTCAATAAGAAAAGGCAATGATGAATGAGGGGGTTGGGCAGAGAAGGGAAATCAAGAGAATGGCAATAGGGGACAACGGGGAAAGCAAAAGGAAGACAGGAAGGAGAAGGGGGAAAGCAAGAAGCAGGCGGGAGGGGAGAAGGGGGAAAGCAAGAAGCAGGCGGGAGGGGAGAAGGGGGAAAGCAAGAAGCAAAGGGGAGGGGAGAACAAAAAGCAAGAAGAAAAGGGGAGGGGAGAAGCAAAAAAAAGCAAGAGGAAGGGGAGGGGAAAAGGGGGGAAAGGGTAAGCAAGAGGAAGGCAGGAGGGGAAAAAGGGGGAAAAGAGGAAGGAGGGAGGGGAGAGGGAGGGGGGAAAGAGATAGATTCGGAGGGACTGAAAAAAAAAGGCAACAAAATGAAAATTGAGGAGAAACAGGCAGAGAGTAAAATATAAACAAACCAGCGAATTAAGCACATTCCTGCTGCCATTTAGATTAAATCAAAAAAGATAGTCAGTCTCGGACATGTATCAATGTGAATCAAACAAGAAGTAAATAAAAAGAAACTTTATCAGTTGATTTTCATCGACGAAATAGAGAAACAAACTAACTACTCTATGCACCAACCGCACATTTAAATAAATTTCGTCCAATTGACAACAACACAAACATTTAGACAACCTGCGCCACCGAACGGCATATTCAAAGACAGCAAATAATAGAGAAAATCAACAGATAAAAAATAAAAAGTTTTTAAGTAAAACAAATTGAGGGAGACGCTTTACAACTGATTAAACATAAAATAACGATACTAAAATTCACGACTTCAAATCAACAGATAAAAATTAATCTTTCAATACAGACAACATTGTTTCTAAACCTGAAAACAAACTCAACAAGTCACAAGGAGAAAAGGAATTAAGAGCATGCACAACAATTCCAAACAGCAAAATTTGAGGATAATATACTTTGTTTTGGAGAAAAGAAGATGCATCACAGCTGATTATACACAAAATAACGATCATAACATTCACGACTTTAAATCAACAGAAAAAAATAGCCTTTCCATACCGACAACATTGTTTCTAAAACTGCCGACGATCTCGACCAGTCCCAAGCAGAAAAGGAATGAACAGCATTCCCAACAATCCCAAACAGAAAATTTTGAGGATAATATACTTTGTTATGGAGAAAACTATCGCATACCGAATACAAGGAAGCAAAATTGCATGTGCAACCACGTAAAAACTTTAGAAATTTTCAGTACAAAGGGCCAAGAGCCCTACGACATCGCGGTCGGCATGTGACCAAAGGAGAGGCAGCAAAGGGAGAAAATGAGTACAACCAGAGAAAGGTCGAAATAAAAGGCAGATGTAGATTTAAAACAAGAAAAAACAAAACAATGTAATAGTTTGGAGAAAAGGGCATAAAGATATCACAAAAAGGAAGACTATATCAAGCCAAAAATAAGCGACATCCAATGTACTAAGCTTACAAAGCATGAGACAAGAGAAGAGGTTTGTTGGAAAAATAACAATGACAAAATCAAATAAAATTTATATGGAAAACAGAAAATCGATCTGGAAACAAAAGAACGTTCCCGAGAGAAAAACAAATAATATCGCCCGGTGAACTGAACATTGCCAAAAACTAAAAAAAAATTATATGATCTACAATGTCGAAGAAGGCTTTCCTACATACAGTAAACGTAAAAGAGGATCCCATACTTTAGCCTACTTTGTCAGATGGAGCAAACGAGAGCAAAACTAGAGAAGCCGACGGAAGGAGACTGAACAAAAGGGGCGGGTGGATGATTTCAAACTAAGACTGACTAGATAATGGGTACGAGCAAGAGTATGGTCTCGTTGGGTGTGTAAACGATGGGGAAGGAGGCAGACAGGGAAGGAATGGTGGAGGAAGGGGTGGGAAACCCTAACTTATAGAGAGTATGAAATCATATTAGTGGAAACCCCACAGTAAAAAGGAAAAATAAAAGAAATGGAGGCATTCAGAGCGAACGGCACTTCCCCAATCCAGTATCAAACCTAGTGTACACCAAGAACCATTTACTAAATCAGAGACCAACAGGGTTTAGGGTAGAGAAGAGGAGTAGAGGGGAAGGGGAAGGGGAAGGTTGTAGAGAAAACGTGTCGTTGAGGGCGACAGGGGAAGCGAAAAGGGGGCCGGGGAAGCGGAAGTTGCAAAACTTGCGTGCCCCTACAAAGACACTGTGCCGATCAATCTAACAACCATCGACCACAACAGTCACATCCACTCCGCCAGTTGGTCCCCAAGTTGCCTCCACGACCCGAGCCCCACCTCTCTCGTCAAAGCCAATTCGCACCCTATTCCACGAGGAGATGGATGTTAGACATGCTAAAGGCTTGTGCTTCAATTGCGACGAACGATTTGTTCTCGGACATCGATGCAAACGCTTCCAAATCCATCTATTGAAGGAGGATTCCAACACAGACACGAGCCTCCCTTACCAGACTCCGAACGAGGACAAGTACTCAATTTTGACAGTATCCTTGCATGCTATCTCAGACATGGACTTGGCACCAATAACCATGAACTATCGGGTACCATTCTAAGTTGCCCAATCATTATTTTATTGGACAATGGCAGCACACATAATTTTATGTGTGCGAAAATAGCATATCAATTGGGACTCCCAATTGTTCAAACTGCGGGAATTGTTCGGTTGTCTGTCAACAAGTACCTATCTGTGTCCAAGGGACAACAGTGGCAGTGGATCTTTATATTTTTGCCCATTCATGGGGCTGATGTGGTATTCGGCTTGCAGTGGTTCAAGGAATTGGGACCCGTTAATTGGAATTTTGCTACTGCTACTTTTTCCTTTGACTATAAGGGGGCGTCGATTGTTTGACACATTGGGCTCAACCCACAACCTCCTATACCTGCCGAAGTGAAATCGTTTACCAAATACTCTGCAGCTACTGCCTTTTTCATGTGGCTGCAACCAACATTTGAGACATCTTCCCCACATGTATGTTCTCCTACACTGACCCCTCTTTTCGAGGAGTAAAAACTACAGAATGCTTTATAAAAATAAAAAATAAAAAATAAGCTTGTTGTTGTCGTCGCCCTGCAATTGTCGAGAGGGTGCTTTTGTGCTGATCCAAAGTTCCTCCCCTAAGTGATTCTCACAGTTCTTCGGTGGCCCTCTACAAATTTCTCTAGCACACAGGAGGAAAGGGGGAGGGAAGTAAATTTAAGTCGGACCAGGACCCTGGGACCCCAGACCCTAAAAACCCTACAAACCCTAAACCTCTAAAAGGCCTCTAAACTCCCTCTAAGCCGTCTAAACCCGCTACACCCCCTAAACCCTCTCAAAACCCCACTAAACCCTCAAACCCCACTAGACCATCAAACCCCACTAAACCCACTAAAAACCCACTAAACTCTAAAACTCTAAACAAGCATAAGGGACCCATGACCTATAAACCAATAAACTACAGATTATTAAACCATAAACCATTATACCATTACACTATAAACCAATAAACTATAAACTATTAAGCCATAAACCATTATACCATTATACTATAAACCATTGAACCATTAACACATAAAGCATTAAACTGTAACCCATTAAACCATAATACCACAATACCTGGAATCATTCAACTGTAAACAATTAAACACTAGACCATTAAGCCATAAACCATAAAAACAAAAAACCAGGAACCATTAAACCGTAAATCATAATCCATAATCCATTAACCATAAACCGTTAACCCTTATACCCTAAACCAAAAACAGAAGACTCCAACAAAAATAATTTACACTAGAGCCTTATAAAATAAACCACATGGATATATCGCAGCTCTCTAATTAAACAACTTCATTTCATATTTACTTTAGCCAAGCAAAAAAATTAATAAAAAAAACAAATAAAGTGATAACCATAACAACATACACCGGATCCAACCAGGGAACTATCAAGCGGGGAAACCAAATGAACCTTAACAAACTGATTGTTGCAAAAAAAAAAAAAAAAAAGAAATAAGATGAACAATTATACTAAAATCTATAACATTATCATGCATTCAAGCAATAAGCAGCAACAACGATGTAAGGAACAAGATGTCCACCAACTACAAAGGTACTCAAAACTCAGAAGACAATTCTAAGACTGGAAAGTCCTACCTTAATTACTTATCGTGTACTGCAACACTTCTTTGATTTCCTCCAGAGCGGACGAGCAAGCAGGGCCGTACAAGGGACACGAAAGATGGAGAACAAGGGGTCGGAAAGCTGGTTTATAGTTGACTGCACCGTGGAACGAGATTGGAAGAGAGATGCAGGGGGGAAGGTTTTAGGGTAAGAGGGACTATAATGGTCACTAGAGGGGAAGGCGTACAAGAAGGCCTCCAAGGGAGGGGGACGGGAAGAAGGGGAATGAGAGGGCCTCCAAGGGAGGGGGACGGGAAGGAGGGGAATGGGAGGGCCTCCAAGGGAGGGGGACGGGAAGGAGGGGAATGGGAGGGCCTCCAAGGGAGGGGAAGGGGAAGGCCTCCAATGGAGTGGGAGTGGCAAAAAGGCGAAGAGTTCCGACGGCCAAGAGAGGGGATGAGGCAGGGGAGCTGCGGAAAGAAGGAGAAGAGGAACGATGGGAAGAGGAAGAAGGGGCCGAGAGGTTGAGCGGAGCTTCAGGGTTTAGGGAAAGTCCAACGAGGGGTCTCAAGTCCAACAGAAGTAGTCCAACAGGGTTCTAAGGTCTAAACCCTGATTGAAAGTCAACGTGTAACGGGCCGGGCCGCTTGCATGGATAAAGTGCATAGCGGATAAGTACTTACACGGCCAAATGCCAAGTGGTCAAGTGCACATGTAATTCGCTGGTGTTCGAGCATGGACATGGCAGCACGGGCTGAGCGCAAGACATGAGTCGCTTGCATAATTGAATGGGCAGCACACATAGCAAGGGTCGCGCACAAGGCAAGGCCCACACACAAGACAAGGGCCGCACATAAGGCAAGGGCCGCGCACAAGGCAAGGGCCGCACACAAGGCAAGGGCCGCGCACAAGGCAAGGGCCACGCACAAGGCAAGGGCCGAGCACAAGGCAAGGGCTGCACACAAGGCAAGGGCTGCGCATGTGTTTGTGTGTTACGACATGTATATTTGTGTGACGACATTTGTGTGTGTGTACATGTGTTACAGCATGCGTGTGATGTGTGTGTGTGTGTGCGTGTGCTTCTGCGTGTGTGAGTGTGTTTGTGCGCGTATTTGCTTGTGCATGTGCGCTTATTTGCTTTTGCTTGAGCATGTGCACTTATTTTCTTGTGCATGTGCACTTATTTGCTTGTGCATGTGCACGTATTTGCTTGTGCAGGTGCACGTATTTGCTTGTGCAGGTGCACGTATTTGCTTGTGCAGGTGCACGTATTTGCTTATGTATGATCTGGCGTATTTGCTTGTGCGTGTCTTGGCGTCGTGATAGCGATGCATTTACACTTGTGCGTGTGTGCTTGTGCATATGTGCTTATCGCGTTAATCCGCTTGTCGTGTGCGCTTGTGTGTAATGCGCTTGTGCGTGCTTGCTTGTGCTTGCTTGTGTGTGTCCGCTTGTGCTTGCTTGTGCATGTATGCATGTGTGCTTGCTTGTGCATGTGATGCGTGTGCTTGTGCATGTGTGCGTGTCGCGCTTGTGCATGATGCGTGCGTGCGGCTTGTGCGTGTGCGTGTCTTGTTGATGCGTAATGTCGCGTGTCGCGCTGGTGCGTAATGTCGCGTGTGGCGGCTGGTGCATAATGCGCGTGTGGCGCTTGTGCGTGTGTCGCGTGACAAGCGGCTTGTGCATGTGTGCGTGTGCGCTTATACGCATGTGTCCATGCGTGCTTGTATTGTGCTTGTGCATGTGTGTGTGTGTGTGTGCTGCTTGTGCATGTGATGCGTCGCGTGCTTGTGCATGTGTGTGTGCGTGCTTGTGCATGTGTGCTTGTGCTTGCGTGCTTGTGCATGCATGCTTTGCTTGTGTGCTTGTGTGCTTGTGCGTGTGTGCATGTGTGCTTGTGTAAGTGTAAGTGTGTGCTTGTGCGTGTCTACGTGTGCATGTGGGCTAGTGCAGGTGTGCGTGCGTGCTTGTGCATGTGTGCGTGCGTGCTTGTGCGTGAGTGCGTGCTTGTGCATGTGTGTGTGTGCTTGTGCATGCATGCTTGTACATGTGTGTGTGCTTGCGCATTCAAGGCATAGAGTTTCAAGTTTGTTAAAAGTTTCGCTGCCACTCAACTCTGACTACCGTTGCAGTACTCCCAACTAATATAGGGATAAAGAAAAGTAAACGACAGGAACCAACTACAAGACAAATATATATAATATTATCTTACCACAGATATAGACTGCAGAACTATGTTTATTGGTCATTCGTCAAAATTATAACTGATTAATAATTTTGTAAATATTGAAAATTTTGATATGTTCATTGTTCTACATTTCAAACTAGAAATGAATTTTACTCATTGAGCTTACACTAAACTCACACAACTACGGGGAAGCAATAATATCACACGCACAAATCGTTATCTACATCCCAACAAATTCCCCGTAAATTTTCGATACACAAAAATTTTACAAGGATAATCTTGGCTCTTGATGGCAAAGTTTATACTTGTTCAACAGATCCACTTTTCAGTCTCTCCATCCTGGCTTGCAACCCTGATAGTGCTTTCTCATCCATGGGAAGAATAGTTGTCTGCATGGAGATGTTCTCTGAACCAGAATTATCAGTTGCATCTGTGGCAGCAATTCCATGTGATAAGGGCTGCATCATGCTGCCATTTCCAAAGGGTCCAGGACGGTTTCCTCCATCAGTATTCCCAGCAGCAGCTGCTGCCTGAATGCTTCTCATTCGTTCCCTAATAGCATCCAGTGTACCTGTCGTCACTGCAGTAGCTGTACGAACTTGTCAGAGAAAACTCACGGCTGTGAGCGTGGATGTGCATATATATATATATATATATATATATATGTGTGTGTGTGTGTGTGTGTGTGTGTGTGTGTGTGTGTGTTTGCATATGTTAGTGTGTGAGCGTGGATGTGCATATGTGTGCATATATTAGTGTGTGAACATGGATGTGCATATGTGTGCATATATTAGTGCGTGAACGTGGATTTGCATGTGTGCATATGTTAGTGTGTGAACGTGGATGTGCATATGTGTGCATATGTTAGTGTGCGAACGTGGATGTGCATTTGTGTGCATATGATAGTGTGTGAACGTGGATGTGCATATGTGTGCATATGATAGTGTGTGAACGTGGATGTGCATATGTGTGCATATGTTAGTGTGTGAACGTGGATGTGCATATGTGTGCATATGTTAGTGTGTGAACGTGGATGTGCATATGTGTGCATATGTTAGGGTGTGAACGTGGATGTGCATGTGTGCATATGTTAGGGTGTGAACGTGGATGTGCATATGTTAGGGTGACTGTGTGTGTGTGTGAGAGAGGGGTAAGGAAGAGGGAGACGGAGAAGCAACCAGATGGAAATCTATCGTCCCGATCCTCTGTCATAGGATGTTGTCTCATATCTGAATGATAAAACACGGAACTGTGCATGGTGGCAACAGGAGGGGCTCCACCGCTATCATCATCTGGAAACACAGACTTCATCCCATTTGAATTTGTAGTAGTATCAGACTTAGGACTGATGACAGATTTCGTATGCACAGGTGAAAGTGGAGCATATTTAGGAGAAGAAAGTGTCGAAGCCACAGGAGGTGGAGTTGGCATTGGCAGACTTGATGGTGTCCTCCCAGCAGCTGCATTCTTTTCCATCTGCATTTGGAAAAGGTCAAACAGCTACATGTATACGCATGAGAGCAAATGAATGAGATAGTCGCTCAGCACCTACCTGTGCAAGCCCGTCTCTTATATACGTTCTGAATGCCTCACTGGCATTCTGAAGCTGAGAAAATATATCAACCTGCATAAAGCACCAAATGTGTAGCAGTGTTGACTTACGAACTTACAATTACTGAGGATAACAATGAACGGAAGGCATAGATATTGTACCTTGGGATATAGCTGGGTGATGCGGTACAGCTCGTATAAGCCAATAGTGCACGTCTGTTTGTCACCAATTTTCTTAAAAACTGCTGCAAGTTCTTGCTGCATCATGTCAAATTCCACATTCCCATATCAAGTCGTAAATTAAAAGCAAAAATATTCACAAGCATAGAGGAAAAGAATAATAAATTGAAAGCCAAAAACCAAAAACTATATATATAAAAAGAAAAAAGCAAAAGCAAGAATTTGTTCCAGTGGAAGGACTCACTACCTTCAGTTGGGCATCTGAAGAATTTGTTCCAGTGGAAGGACTATTTGAAGCAGAATCAACCCAGTGAGTTTGGCCAACAGGGCCAGAAGGCGTTAGCATTCTGGCTGCAGCAAGGGTCTGCAACAAAAACATAACATCAATGATCGCAAATATAATTACCAAAATTAGCAGTAAATATAGAAAACAAGGGAAAAGTGGCGCAAAACAATATTCTTCTCAAATCAATTAAAACTGTACCTGGAGATTAAGGTCAATATAAGCTAGAATGATAGGTTGAGGCTCCATGTCTATAGGGACCATAGAAAGGTGACCTTTTATAGCTGTCCCACGAAGCTTAACAAGCTCATGTAAGACAGTTTTAACCATGCGTAAGGGTTTGTCATCAGCTCCAGCTCTGGTCACAGTGAATCAAGGAACAAACCATATCAAGCTTCCACATTTAATCAGGCATGAGAAAAAGGGCAACATAGTAAAAATCCTCCAAAATAACACATGAACACAAAATTACCTTCTTCTAATTTCTTCCATCCCCAACTCCTGTAAGTACACATGAATGCTTTGGAGGATACGGTCAAGGTCAACATCAAATATTGTATTTTGAAGAACCTACATTTCATTCCATGACAGGAATAAATAACAAGAAGCAAAAATAGAAATCACATGAAATGTAATGAGGCACCACGTAGACCTACTTTAGTCAGCTTGATAAGACATTTTACGACAAGATCTGAGAACTTCTGGTTTCTTGAAGATAAGTTCTCATTTGATGTGGGTGATGGCCACCTTGAAGGATCTAATGGACGCAAAAGATTTATCAGCACCACAAAAGATGATGTGCGTTCTGCGTTGTCCTGTCCATGTAAACATATCAATGAGGATAACTCCAAATGCTTAACCAATTTGTAGTATAAAAGCAAGTCTTCCACTCCAAAACACAAGTAGTGTAGAGATGTGCAGAAGTTTTGCTTTACGACTAATTTAAAAAATGCTCAAGTAATCAGAGAAAATACCACTAGGAATAAGAACAAATAACCATTCATTTATTTACATAATCAGAGAAAGGTAGGGAGAACTATTGTTAAGTGGCTTTTAGATAAAGCCCATCAAGGGAGATGGTGACAAGAGTGTCAGCAGCAACAAGTGCAACTAGTACGTCAGCTGCAATGAGTGCAATGATAATGGTTTAGGGCAGCACCCAAAGTAACAACTACCAAAACAAGACCACAGCAGTAAACTCCACCAAAACCACTACAGAAGCAGGAAAAGTAAAGACAATGGCTTCATAGTGCATAATAGGATGAAAGGATATCAACAGACTCTTGATGAGTACCAAGTTCTACAATGAGTAGACCTGTAATTTATACAATGAACAGGGGATGTACTATGGCAAACACTTAAAATAGAATTACTTGTAACTTTGTGTAAAGCTCATTCTCATACTGAAAGTAGAAGTGGAACTGTTCAGCACCTCTTCTCATCTCTGCTTGAGACGATTCTGAGGATGAATCTCATGTGAGAGATTTAACATGGTACCATAGCAGGCAAGCTGATTTGAGACACCCTGGGGGACGAAGAAACTTGTGCTCATGAAATGCAAACTCGATCGAAGTTTAGAGAGAGTCTTGGTCTTTCTGGCCAAAAGTGCATAGAGCAAGACATGGTGGGACTTTCCTCCCATAATAGACATCATTTCACAAGCAAGACAACTACCATAACAAGCTCAGTGACACACGTTACAACGAACCAAGGGGAAGTGTGTGCACCGGATCAACACTCGACAATGCTAACAGCCGCATTGGCATGCACGAAAGCAATCCAAAGGGATACGTACAGACATTGCAACATGGCTGCACCCCAAGGCATGGGCCACGAGAACCACACAGACAACAAACAATACAAGGGTCATGCTGAATACATGGGTCGTGCTCATTGCACGAGGCGACACACACAACTGCAACAGAGAGGTTGTGCATGAACGCATGTTCATCAAGGAAGGCTAGCACACTGGCAAAAACGAGTTCAAATTTGAAATAAGTAGGGAATTCGAATTCACAAGTGATATTTGATTTGAGCTACTTAAGTCTTAATACAAATAATGGATGGGAGGCCATTTGAATTTGAAAGGTGGCTTGGATTCAAAAGAGAGATAGGTGGAGTTTCACTTTGAAAAGAGTTTGAATTCAAACATACATTGGATAATTTTGCATCTGATTTTCTAGAAAGTATAGAATAGTCCACTCTTTGAGGATTTTCTGGTCTTTTTGAACACTAGGCAGACACCTATATATAGGTGGTGTGCATTTTCCTTTGTATTATTTAGAACTCAGAGGAGCTCCTTTTCATTGGAATGAAGAGAGTTAGACTATTCCTCTACATCTCTTGTTGCCTTACTATTTCACCATTCTCATCAATATCCTAGGAACAGTTGGGGTGACCAGCCGCTAGATGGACTTCGAAGCTATGCCACACACCGCAGAACTAAGGAAGTTGCATGGAAATGCCTCGTTCGAAGTTACCACATGACAAACTAGTATTAGAGAAAAAGTACAAATCCAAATAGGTACATGAGCAGAAATACCGATCCCAATTGGTATCAGATCATAGAAATACCAAAACAAATTGGTACAAAGCAATTTGACATCCTGGCAAGCACAAGTTCAAAAAATGTAAGGTGATTCTAAATTCTGAAGTCTCGCTTAACTCATTTGTATCTATATTGGCGGACCAGGAGAGTCTCTGCACGAAGATAGACAAGCATCTTACACAGATGATTAAGGTCAAACAAGTAGGGCTGGGCAAGAGTCGGGTTTTGGTCTGATTTTAGAAAACCTGAACTCGACCTGACATAAACACTGCAAACCCAAATCCACGAAATACCTGAACAAGACTAAAAACCTGAACCCAAACCCTACCTGATCTCTTAATTTCGATAATACAAAAAACTATAGTCTTAAAAAATATTTAAAATGGTGAAATAACTAGTTTAAAAACCCATGGTTCAGGCACCTTTGGGTTTGCCTGCCCAAACCAAAATTGACCCCCGGGTTGGATTTGGGAGTCCAAACCGCTTTTTTAGGGTCAGGCAGGGTCGAATTACCCGAATAACCTGACCCATTGCCCACCCCAAGAAACAAGAGACTTAGGACTTGGAAGCTAAGTCACACGTCATAACAGTTGTGTTCCAAACAGAGACAGATGGCATAGTGAGTACACTAAGGGACTCGGAAGCTAGGCCAAACATTGCATAGAGTTGAGTTCGTGCCTCGTTCAATTTAGCAGCATGACACTCTGACCTTAATTTGAAGGTTTTACTGCTTAATTTTTAGGTTTTACAGCTTCCTTAATTTGTAGGTTTCACTGCTTCCTTTGCCTATTGAGCATTCAATATTCATACCTTGGGTATTGTAGAACAAACATCAAGAAAACCATATTTGGGAGTTTTATGCAAGGATATTCTATGGCAATATGTTCCCCGAGAGGTGAGCATGTCAGTTAATAGCCTAACAAGGGAAGAGGCGCAATACCTTGATGTCACCCCAACTCTGACTCTATAATTTCATGTGCACTACCTTTTAATTGTCTTTGTATTTTTTGTCGTGGTTCCTTTTTTCTTGATTGGGAACTCGTCCCTATTGTATTAATGACATTTCAAATCCCTAGTAAATTTTCAACGCACATTTCTAAAAGAAAAATATAACTCCGAGTTTCCTCTAATTGCCTCTAAAAGAAGAAAAACATAGGCATCTTCAACATTTATCTGTGCCAATTTGGAAAAGTAAAAAAGGTTACAGACTCAAAACAAGTAGGGAAACAGAGAAATAAAGGTTAGAAACTCAACAGAATAAAAAGTAGAGAAACAGAGAACTAACCAAAATCTTCAGCATCAGAACATTAAGTGCCTTCAATAGTTGGCTACCATCGTCCATCTGTGGGACCCTCTCATCTAATAGCCAAAGAAGAAGCTCAGTGATGAGACTGTCAAGGGTGCTTTCCTTCACAGCATGAGCAAGTTTCTTTATCTGAAATGTCTGAAGCAACGAAAACCATTTGAGAGTTGCATGAACTGTTGTATATCTTAATCTTAATTAAGTAATAAAACCCACTTTCAGAACCGCACAAAACTACAATGAAATCCTGAAACAACATCCAAGGGGTAAAAAAAAAAAATCTTTTTTACATTAAAACAAAAATAGAAATAAAGCTAAGGATAAGAACATTACCTGCATTAGGGTGTTGAGAACATATTTACAAGATCGTGATGAAGCTCCTGAAAGACTGAAACCAAAGGTCTTTGCCACCTGAAGTACAATAATCATTCAGACATAAAACAATACATACAAACCAAATCAGAACACAGATTTAGGAAGTTCAATCACCTTGCTTGCAAGACAAGCAACCAGTTTATCAGCATCCTTTACAACATCATCCATTGTTGAGCTTTCTGGATCATTGGCAGCCTGTGCAAGCTCATGGCAAACAACTTTCATGCCTTCGACTGACTGCATTTGAGCACACAATGAGTCAAGTTTTAATTTCTTTGGGAAGCTTTTGAACCAAATTAAGAAAATATAAACAAATATATACTTTCTTGCGGACTGATCAATTAATCATTCAGCTTTTAAAAGTGATAATAGTTAGGAGCCAACAAAGACTTCAAATAAGATTATAATACAAAGCTCTAAATACATGAAAAAGGTAATTGAAGTGCCAAAAAATTAAGATGAGAACCGAACGCAAGGAAAACAAAGTTAGACTCAAAAGGAAAATAAGAACAGCAGGAAATACAAAATAGCACATGTATTCTCCTAAAAGCAAAAATTTTGTAGCCAAAGAGAATGAATTTTCAAGAAAACGGATGACAACAAAAAAGACATTTTTAGGAAAAAGACCAAAACAACTATTCACTTAAATAAGTGTTGTCAGAACTTAAGGCAAGATAAAAAACTTGGCTAGAACATTATCTACCCCCTTCTTCCCCTAAAAAGAAGGCTCACTAAATTTTGAAGAGGATCAGATGAAAAGGAATCGGCATAAACCACTTCACTAAAATCACAGCGCCTAGATCTAATTATCAGGTCAATTTAAATTATAGTTCAAACAATTTCCAGTAACATAACTGGGAAAAGCAAATCAGTCCAAAGATCCGCTTTATACATTTCAAAAACAAAAGGGCCAGAAGAGGATCACTCTAATCCCATTTGAAATGAAGGCCTATCGGAGGAAGACACTACCACTATGATCACTTTAATCAAAAGTCATCACTATACCAAAAGAATTCCTGTATTACCTCATAAAAAAATCTAGGCATTCAATTTCCAAGATTGATATAGAAAAGTTCACTCCAGTTCTAAATATAAAAAGAAAAGACTCATATAGCTTGCATTAAAATTAAAGACTAATAGCACAACAAAATACTGTAGGAGATCTAAAAAGAGTGGAATCAACAGTCACAGTAATGAACCTGTTCAGGAGAACCCATCATTATAATATCCAGGGCTTCATTCCAATCTGTTGGGCCATTTGTAGAGGCCAGAGTTCGAGGCATCAGATGTCTATCCAAGTGAGGTTCAAAATGCCCACTGCTCTCCCTGGTACATTACAAGAATTATGTAACACAAATGGTTACCATAGTGCATGTAATGCCTAAATCCTGGCAACTACATAATCAAAACAGGAGAAGGTAAGGACCTCATGATAACTTCTCCACTTTGCTCTGCCACGTCCACACTGTAAATAAGAACAATAAGCAGAAAGAAAGCTTAGTATGAGGAAAAAAAATTTGGAATTTAATGATGGATAGCATGTCAACATAAAAATCAAAGTTCCATTACAAGAATCCCACTGTCAGAACACAACCATTTCCAGCAGGACTAAGGTTTACAGATAGATAGCAAGAGGCCGAATATATTTCAAATAACACACTAAGAAAACTAAAAAAGACCACACAAACTAAATTACCAATTCTAGAATCACTTCAATGACAATTACACAGAACAGGTAAAAGGTTTTAGATAAATGACTTTCTGAAACATGCAATCGAGGCATAGAAAAAAGAAAGAGAAGGAAGTTAATATCAACAACAATAAAAATTCATCAGAAACTTTTAAAAAAATAAAAATCAAAGAGTTTTTTTGAGAATGGCGAAAAAATAAAAATCAAAGAGCTTTTTTGGGAATGGCAAAAACTTTTAATATCTAGAAAACTGATGATACATGATATAGAGAGTATAACACTTATGTCAACTTTAACATCTTCTGAAAGAGTAAAGAAAATGAAGACAAGATTCCTGTTGTAAAAAAATGATAACTTCCCATTCTTTGTTGTTGGCAGAAGTTGTCACAAGTAAGAACGCCCATCTCAAAAGAAAGTAAGAATGCCCATCTCAAAAAAAAGTAAAAACGCCCATCTAAAAAAAAGGTAAGAATCCCCATCTAGCTTCAGTAGAACTTTGGAGGGATTTTATAGCTTTCCTTCCATGATCATTATAGGAAGAAAGAAACAGGAGAGTCTCCCAAGGCAATGGTGCTCAATGGTAAGATGTGGCATCTCTACTCAATAGTTGACTATCCATGGGAAGTTAGGCGGGGTTGATGGGTCAACCATAATAACATCCTAGTATAGACTTGCATCAACCCCTTCCAATCAGCCAACACATGTCATGTCACCTTGGGTTCCACCCCTTGCTGGTAAGATGAAGTTGAATTTTGATGGATCTTCTCTTGGTAACCTAATGATGGATCTTCTCTTGGTAACCTGATGATGGATCTTCTCTTGGTAACCTAATGATGGATCTTCTCTTGGTAACCTAATGATGGATCTTCTCTTGGTAACCTAATGATGGATCTTCTCTTGGTAACATAATGATGGATCTTCTCATGGTAACCTAGTGATGGATCTTCTAAGACCTGCTGGTGATGGAGTACTCAGAGATGTTGAGGGTGAGATTTTGAGTTGTTATGCTGGGCACCTGGTGTAGACGATTCTACATAAGCTGGAGTATATGGAGTTCTGCATAGGCTTACACTTTATAGTTGTCACCTAGTTGGAGAATTAATAGTAGAAGGGTATTCAAGGAACAACATTTAATGGTGTAGGCAGACTTCAATGCCAACTTGAAGTTTTCACTCTGTTTAGAGAGATGCTTTCTTTAGCTTCTTTATATGTTTATGAGTGTGATTTCAAAAAATATGTTTATGAGTGGTTGAGGGTTTAGGTTTTAGGGTTTAGGGTTTAAGGTTTAGAGAGCTGCCAATTTGTGGCAAACTCATTAGCTAAAGAAGGGGTTCACTTTACGACATCTTTGGTAAGGCTTAACCCTCCTTTTGCAACCTGATTTCTCATTATTTAAAAGAAACAAAGTGCTTTTCTCAAAAAAACAAAGAAAACCATGATTAAGTTTTTTTGTTAAATGATGGAAATAAATGTAGGTCTAGGGTATTTTTTCAAATGGAAAAACATGTGGGTTATATACCACCTATCATATACTTTTTATCATCAAATCACTCCACATGATTAAATCATATTTTGCTCTTTGCACTAGCTCTGGACAGAAGCATAATATAACATTATTGTTCTATAATAATGTTGTTACAGTGCACGCCATTTTTTGCTAGTCTGTCTGCTGTTGAGTTAGCCGATCTAGGAGTGTGCATCCATCTGACATGCCAGCCTTCTGTAACTTCGATGCTCTATACGGGGCTAATTGCTAGTATAAGCATCCATGTATTCTTTACATAAAGCATTCAATAAAGTTCACTATTTCAAAAAAAAAAAAAAATACTCCACATGGAGGCAGACACTCGATGCAATATGCATCGATTCAACTAATAATTATGTTCATCCGATAATTCACAGCACAGAGGAATATCCTTCAATTTGAAAAAACTATGTAAAAAAATTACTTTCTTTGGAAAAAAAAATTCTAAAAAGTTCTAACACAATCTTTTCAGAAACAATGACAAGTTCAAAAAAGAAAACAAAACATGTACCACATAAAAACTGAATCTGAAAAAAAAAAAAAACAAAACCATTGGGTGAGACATGCTTTCCTCAGACAAAAAAAAAAACAAACATCTGATGAGAAAATATACACGGAAACTAATACTATAAACAATAAGACAATAAAAAAAAAACACTTAAACTAAAACTATGAAGAATGAGCATATCAAAGAAAAACAATCACTTCTTTGAAAACAGACATCACCAACCAATTATCTCTCACTGAACGCCTCAAAGCTGCCCTAGCTTCTCCAGGTTTTCCTTCTTTCCTCTTGTCCATCTCTCTTGCCTAGAGAAATGTTGTACATGGTGCCATAAGTGTCCAATTTAAGAAGACAATAAAGTTCGGGAAAGAAAGTAATTTACTAATGTCACTACCTTCCACTTGAATCTGTCATCCAACATGCTCTTCTGGGCATCAGACAGCTTCCCAACATATCTCCAAACATCATCCCCTGCTTCCATTATACATGATAAATCAAAAGATAATGCTACTAACCACTGAAAGACCACTAATTCATTAACCCTTACTAGCATGTTAGTTCACAGGTACTGCAGACAAATTGCTACACGAATAAGAGAAAATGAAATGGTTTTTCTTTTCTCTGCTTGAAAAGAATAGTACTCTAAATTAAACGGCAGAAAGCGTAGAAAAGATTAATATCATAACCCAAAAACAAAGTAAATAATAACAAATACAGTAGAAAGCAACATAAGATGTCTTCAATCAAAGGCCATATAGCAGGGCGCTGAACTTTAACACTCCCTATCTCATTGACATGAAACTCAAACATACCAAGGTTCTTGTAGGCAGTAGCCATCGTATTTAAAGCTGCTTTTCTAATTTCTCCATCCCGTTCTGATGTCAACCCCGCAACAAGTTGCAAGGATTTAAGTTGCCCACTTATCTATTTAAAAATAAAAAAAAAAAATGAACGCATAAATAAGAGATAAAAACATGCCTGTTACATAAATTACAACAACAATCATGCAGATGATTAGCAACAGATTTGCTAAACACATTTACAAAACAAAGCAAACCTCAGTTCCATGGTGATCCATTAAGAATCCAATAAGATCCACACATTCTATCCGAGTACGATTGTTTTTCGATCGCAGCCCCTCCAAAATATATGGGAACAGTTTTGAAGCAGAATAAATGCAAGTAATTTGCTTTGTTAGTTCTCGCATCTTCTCTCTCACTTTTTCAATATTATGTCCAGACTGCAAGCACACAATCAAATGCCATATCAGAAATTAGTACCTACAAATTTTGCATATAGACAAAGACCTACGAAATACAGCAAAAAGAACAAGGTTTAAAGATTCAATCAAGCTTCATATTATGGAATGCATCTCCATTACTGACAAGAGTCAGCAATGATACAGGTGTAAACTACACTCCATATATATATGAACACAACACAAATGACCACCCACAATGCAGACCTCTACATGAATCAAAAGCTACTTCTCTCTTTAGTTCTACATTTAAGACAAACACATTTTTTTTTGAGAATGGTGATCTCGTTTTCATTAATGAAAGAATGTTACAAAGAAGTTTACAATAATGTATAAGTTTCTGCGTCTACTCCTGATGTACATCAGAAGTAGTAGCTTGGCTGTAGGCTATCTTTTACATTGCTTTGAAAATGTAATGCAGTACAATTATAAAGGCAGACATTATTCTACAGATTTAGAAAACTTAAATGCCCCTCTCTGTCATACAGTGTACTGCAGTGTGTGAACTTGCACAACAGCTCAGTGGTCAAATGTGGGAGTTATAATGGAACGAAAATTATATAGCACGTCATAAAGGAAATAATAGGGAACTTGATCAGCCTACAGTGACATTATTCTACGGGACTTGTTCTAGAAGAAGCACTGAAATCAGGAGGGCCATGATCCACAGAATCCAATACAAGACCAAATCTGAAGCACAATGCTGGTCATATTAGACATTAAAGGTGTAAACTATACTCCATATGTATGATCACATCACAAATGATCACCCACGATGCAGACCTCTACATGAATCAAATGCTTCTTCTCTCTTTAGTTCCATATTTAAGGCAAACACATTTCAAATGACTTAAATGCCCCTCTCATGTGATGTACTGCAGCATGTGAACTTGAACAACAGCTCAGTGCGAATGAGACTCAGCACTAGCTATTGGGTGAGCCACTTCACACCTTAACCAACCGTGGGAATTGAAATACCTATATGATGAGATAGTGGAATTGACGAAAAACTGGCACATTGCATGGGAAAAAATCCCTAGATCAGCCAATTCCCTCGCAGATCAGCAAGCTAAGGACGGAGTTTCCAGAAATGAATTAGTCTGTAGGCCTTCACTAGAAACAGTGGGAAGAGAAATATAGAAGCTTTGTAGCATTTTAATTTCAGGTGCACAAGCACCCAAGAAAGACATGTAACTTACGATGTAATCTGTCTGTAATATTTTGTAACATGATGTAACATGCTCTTCAATTAATAAAAGGCCTGTAAGGCAACACCGTTTTCAAAAAAAAAAAAAGCTCAGTGGTCAAATGTCAGAGTTATAATGGGAGGACTGAATTCAAGTTCCTTGGGGGCGGGGCCGGGGGATTTGGGATATTGCGTTTCAAGTAGAGTTGTATATGTAGGCACATTCCACAAAAACAAAGGTACAGTAGCTTATGTTTTAAACATTTTTTTTTAAATGAGCATTTAAAACATATTAAAGAAGACACAACAAGCCAACAATAAGATAGGGCACACAATCAAATTAATCATGGGTCTAAATGACCAATTATCCCTAGCTACCACTGATTAATAAAATGACCAAATAACACATTCCAATGTCCAATATATTGTCTGATAGATCATAAATAACTCATTTTCCTACATCTGCAAAATTCTTATTCACTTTCCTTTTCAAACTAAACATTGTCTAACAATAAGAAAGAGAATAACAGAAAAAAGAAAAAAAAGGCTAAACAAAAGAATCGCAATGTAAAATAAAATAAAATAACAAAATAACAAAATTAAAAATTAAAAAAAAAATCAAATAACCTTCTCTATCCAGCATGGCAGAAATATGGCCGCTTCTGACTCTGTCAGAGCATAACCTTCATCCCGAAATGTTTCAATAAGTTGAGGTAGAAACTCCAAAACCTGGAAAGAGCAAAGAGAATGGATGATTGCAGCATAGCTCAAAAATATGGCAAAAAATGAAGAAAGAGTAGGCACCTTCAACAAACATGTTGTGTTGGACTCACAGAACCGTAAAACGAACCACCTCAACAGTATATCAATGAGCTCAACTAATTCCTTCGCACTTGAAGGCAGAGCCTGACCAAAACACAAACAAGTCAAATAAAAAGTATGGAAGTTCCAATGACAAAATAATATGGATCTAAATCATATTTAAGGTCCTGAGCTTTTAATTTAAACACCAAATTTTAAGACTTGTTCTCTTCTAATTTTATACTTTTTTACCAATAACATACATTCAGAATTGATGTACACAGTGGATATATTACGTAATTTACAATTTTTATGATAAAATAAAGATGAACGCATACAATTAAGTAGATGACATTTAGATAGTACTGTTCAAGATGCCATTTTTCCAATTTGTAATTTTAACAATAGTCCACTAATTGGTTTTGCTTTTGTTTACTACTCCTTATGATTTTCTATTTTTCTTTGTTTGTATCATCTGCACAGCTTTCTGGTTCTCTGCTATCTAGTATTCTTCTACCCTTCATTTCTTCTATCCTGGATGCAACTATACTTTCAAACATAAAATCCTTGTGACATAAGTTCCAAAGGAAGAAAAGTAGTATCGGATTATAGTCCCAACTTTGCGGACACTCACACAAGATCATGGGGTCTCAAGCCTTTTAGGTTTGAGAATTGGTGGCTGTGGGAGGAGGGTTTGGAAGATCTCCTAAAATAATGGTGGGAAGGATTCAAGGTCCAAGGACTGGTAGAGGGGGAGAGTTGCTACGAAGTTGTACCTTCGAAAAGGAAAACTCGTTAGTTGGGTGAAACTAAAGAAACTTGCTAATGTCGCTCAAAGATTGCTCCTTCGTATGCAAGTTGATGGATTGGACGCGCTTGAGGAAGGTCGACCTCTCTCCACTACTGAATTTGATGACCAGACCATAGCCTCTAGAGATCTTCAATCCCCAGTGGCTCATGATCATATTGTATAGAAGAAAAGAGATAGATACAAATGGCTAAAGGAGGGGGACGCAAACTCCCACTTCTTTCATGTCATTGCATCAGCTCATAGACGTGCTAACCGAGTAAATTCCCTTGTAGTTAATGGGGAAGTTACTACTGATAGTGAAACTATTACAAATGTTCTTCAAAGCTTTTACGCAAATCTTTACAAAGCAGAACCAGGTAGGAGACATTCCATGAAGGGACTCCAATTAACCAAATCTCACAGCAATCGGCCAGCCACCTGGAGGAACCTTTTTCCAAAGAAGAAGTCGAAAGAGCAATAAAGAGCTTCCCACTTGATAAACCACCAGGACTGGATGGGTTCAATGGGGAATTTTTCAGACATGCATGGGACTTCATCAAGGACGACATAGTGGGCATGATGAATGACTTTTACAATAGGAGACTTCTCTGTAGAAGCTTGGGGGCATCATTTATTGCCTTGTTGCCTAAGAAAGAAGGGGAGAAAAATGTAAGGCACTTTAGACCCATCAGCTTGATCTCGGGGCCATATAAGATTATTGCTAGAATTCTAGCCACGAGGCTGAAATTTGTACTGCCTAATCTCATTAGTAAAGAACAAAGCATTCGGTGCAGACAATTATTGGATAAAGTGACAGATCGATTTGTCAAATAAGGGAAAGCGAGCATCATTTTGAAGCCAGACTGTTAGAGACACGTCAGTCGGGGGACCACAGAAAACCAACCAGCCTATCCTACGAGTCTAATCAAGGAGGCATAAGAAGGGAATAGAACGTGGGTGTGGGGTTGAGAAGGATGGCTAACAGAACAAAAGAGAATAACAAATAAAAGAAGGCCACGTGGTGGCCTAGGAGTAGTTAGGAAGGGAATAAGAAGTACGAGGGAGTAGGGAGGAGGATCAGCTTGGGAATTGGTGTTTTCTATCTTAGGAGGAGCTGAGAGCTCTGGACTGTCTTGCTCAACAGGTTATCCCCATCAGGTAACGTGACTCTTCGTTTCTTTTTCAGTTCAGCTTCTATTACCAATTGACAAAAACCGAGGTTTCTATCAATTGGTCCGACCTGCCAGATTCGAAGAAGGAGAAGAAACATGGCCAAGAAAGGTGCATTGAAAAATAGAGTTGAAGATTTAGAGAAAAACCTGGTGATGCGATCAAAAACTATGAGAACTGAGGGAGAACGTACACAGCAACACCTCGACACTGTGATGTCCTCGGTGGAAAATTTGCAGCAGACTTGTAATGGCATCTCAACTCTGAAGGAGCTGGTCCAACAACTTTTGAGGGCGCAGGAGAAACTCCCGAAGGGGCCAGATAGAGGCAAACGAGTACAGGGGGATCCTCTGTTTGAGACATTAGCAAGCTCCAGCAAGACGGTGACTCAGGGGTGTCGAGACACGCCGGGGACTTTCAGAGAACCTCCGTTGGGGACATTAGATGAGTTCCGAATGGCTGCAAAGAAAGTCGAGCTTCCCAATTTCACCGGAGAAGACCCGGAGAGTTGGATCGCGCGTGCTGAGCAATACTTCGAGATCCAAAGGACTAGCCCAGAGGTAAAATTGCAGCTAGCATTTGTGTCTATGGAAGGAGGATCAATCCACTAGTTCCGTTGCTTGAAGAAAAAATTTCCCAACCTTACCTGGGAACGGCTGGTCGAAGAGATTATACGTCGATACGGCAGCCGAGGAGATTCTAATCCCTACGAGAGATTGGCCGCTCTGAAACAAGAAGGTAAAGTGGACGATTATGTCAAGAGTTTCGAACGAGTTCTCGCTCATGTTGCAGATTTGCCGGAGGAACAGACTCTGGGATACTTCATCAATGGCCTTCAGGAAGATATTAAGAGGAAGATTAGAGTCCACCGTCCAGAGGATGTCTCCCGTGCAATCGACCTTGCGCGGGATATAGAAGAAGAAATCGCGTCCAAGCAGGGCTTCGCGGCGGGGAATCGGCGAGACACGACCTGGTTTCAAAGTCGCGGCTCTGGATTTGGGGGAAATAGAGTGACGACCCGAGTCGGACCCAATTTCGGACCCCACGGGTCCGCGGTTCGGATAGATGGACCCCAACAGTCCGCCTCCGTAACCGGCAACGCAGGTACCTCTTCTCTCCCTTCGCACGCTTCTTCTTCCCCTTCCGCAGCTTCAGCCACCCCCGAAAATGGACGCGGACCACCTTCCAGAGGATCGCGAGGTAGCAGACATGTATCCTACACCAAGTTCTTGCAGAAAAAGGCAAAGGGGCTTTGCGTTCGTTGCGATGAGCCCTTCCATCCTCTTCATCGGTGTTCCAACAAGTCTCTACGAGTCATCATTGCTGCAGCAGACGAGGATTTACAGCCAGCCGCCGAACCAGACGAGGACGGACCACGACAGGACCCTATCCTTGAGAATCAAGTGGTGGAAGTAGTGATAGATCAAATGGATTTGTCCCTCTATTCAGTTGGGGGTCTCTGGGGGCCACGCACAATGAAATTGTTCGGTTCGATTGACGGAACACCGATCCGTTTAATGGTTGACTGTGGCGCTAGCCACAATTTCATCTCGTATACACTGGTCCGTAAGCTCGGGTTGAGCATTGACGACACACCAGAGTTTGGCGTGCATTTGGGTGATGGACACAGAGTTCTTTCTCGGGGACTTTGCAAAGAGTTGAAGGTACAAATTGGCGATATCCAAATTGCAGTCGATTGCTACCCGTTCGATCTGGGAGGAGTCGACCTGATACTAGGTGTCGTGAGGCTGGAAAAATTGGGCGAAATGCGAGTGGAATGGCGCAAGATGTATATGAAATTCACACATAATGGCAGAGAAGTGACCATCCAAGGGGATCCTACTCTCACCAGAACTCAGGTATCTCTGAAATCTCTTCTCAAAATCTCGGATGTTGAGTACGGCAAAGTTGTGTGGATGCAGCACATAAAAGAGACCAGTCTGGTTGCGCACTTATCCCCCCAACAACAGAGGCCCATTAGACACTCTCGGCTCAATTGGAAGGGTCTTTGGCGACCACCACGTCTGCCACTGTCGACCAACAAATCACGCCATTGTCATCAAGCCAGGTGTCGGACCGGTGAACGTCCGTCCTTATCGGTACGCCCATGCCCAAAAGGATGAAATGGAGCAGTTAGTAGCTCAAATGTTAACAGCAGGTGTCATACAACCAAGTTGCAGCCCATTCTCTAGTCCGGTGATTTTAGTGCGCAAGAAGGATGGGAGTTGGCGGTTTTGCGTCGATTACAGAGCACTCAATGCCGTCACAATTCCAGATAAGTACCCCATACCTGTAATCGATGAATTGTTAGATGAATTAAATGGAGCACAATTTTTCTCTAAAGTGGACTTACGATCAGGTTATCACCAAATTCGCATACGGGCCGAGGACGTCCCGAAGATTGCTTTCCGAACGCATCAGGGTCACTATGAATTCTTAGACATGCCATTTGGGCTCATCAACGTTTCAAGTAACTATGAACGATGCATTCCGACCATTCTTACGTCGGTTCGTTCTAGTTTTTTTTTATGACATATTGGTGTATAGCCGGACATGGGAAGATCACCTTCAGCACCTCACAACAATGCTAGACACTTTGGCCCACCACAAATTTGTGGCGAATCAAGGTAAATGTTACTTCGGGCAGCAATCCGTCGAATATTTGGGGTATGTGATTTCTCAGGAAGGTGTCGTTGTTGATCCAAAGAAAGTGAGCAGCGTCTTGCAGTGGCCGACCCCCCCTACTCCTAAGGCTGTCAGGGGATTTCTTGGATTGACTGGTTACTACCGTAAATTCATTCGAGACTACGGTAAGATAGCACGACCTCTAACAGATTTCCTGAAGAAGGATAATTTTGTTTGGGGACCCGAGGCTGCACAAGCATTTGATATATTAAAAAAGGTGATGACTACAGCCCCTGTTTTGGCCTTACCTGATTTTGCCAAGGAGTTTACCATAGAATGTGACGCCTCCGACAGAGGATTGGGTGCTGTACTTATGCAAGAATCCCGACCCATTGCTTTCTTTAGCAAAGCCTTAGGGGATCGCGCTCTAACGAAGTCTACCTATGAGAAAGAACTGATGGCCTTGGTCCTTGCAATCCAACATTGGCGACCATATTTACTAGGGAGGCGTTTCAAGGTACTCAGCGATCAAAAGAGCTTACGATTTCTTTCTCCATCAAGCATCACCACCCCGGACCAGCAAAATTGGTTGGCCAAGCTTTTGGGGTACGACTTCGACATTGTGTACAAACCCGGCACACAAAACCGGGCTGCAGACGCATTATCTCGTATACATGAGGACATTACTTTGTGTGCCATTTCTCGCCCTCAATGGATTGATGTAGAGCAGTTGCAGCAAGACGTACGCGACGATCCCGCCTTAGCAGCACTAATTCAGCAATTGTCCGTTGCCCCCGATAGCAGACATTGTTACCGGCTCGTTCATGGTCATTTACTCTATAAGAACAGGTTGGTTATCCCCGCCCGATCTCGTTGGGTACCACTTCTCCTATCCGAGTTCCATGCTACGCCAATTGGAGGTCATTCTGGGGCCTATCGGACTTACCGACGCCTGGCTGCCAATGTGTACTGGCGAGGGATGAAACGAGATATCTACCGATTTGTAGCAGAATGTGATATTTGTCAACGCCAGAAATATCAAGCCACATCTCCTGCCGGCTTACTGCAGACACTACCCGTGCCAGAGAGGGTCTGGGAGGATATCTCCATGGATTTCATCACCGGTCTCCCACGCTCGACAGGTCATGATACTATATATGTGGTAGTTGATTAACTAACGAAGTATACACACTTTCTTCTCATCAAACACCCTTACTCATTTCGGACGGTGGCAGAATTATTTGCAAGGGAAGTCGTCGTCTCCATGGCATCCCCGTTCCATTGTAAGTGACCGTGACCCCACTTTCATTAGCAATAATTTCTGGTCAGAATTCTTTTCGTCTGAGGCACCGAACTTCGGATGAGCTCCTCCTACCACCCCGGGACGGATGGATGACGAAGTGTTAAATCGCTGCCTTGTAACCTACCTCCGTTGTTTTGCTACAGAACAACCAAGTTCATGGGATGTCTGGCTTCATTGGGCAAAATACTTGTATAACACCACATTCCACGTATCTGCAAACAGCACCCTGTTTCAGCTTGTGTATGGTCGCCCTCCACCTACGCTACCTCACTTTGTACCCGGGGAGACGATTGTAGAGGCAGTTGGTCAAGAATTGGTAGACCGAGATGAGATCTTGAGACAGTTGAAGCATAACCTGCACAGAGCCCAAAACAGGATGACTAAATTTGCCAATGCCCATCAGAAAGACCACTCTTTTCAAGGAGAATGGGTATATTTGAAGCTCCGACCCCATTGCCAACAGTCAGTGTCTCGACGAGTCAATCAAAAATTAGCGGCTAGATTTTATGGCCCCTTCAAAGTGCTCCAACGGGTAGGGGCAGTTGCCTACAAATTGGAGCTCCCACCAGGCTCTCGGGTTCACCCTATATTCCATGCCTCGCTATTGAAACGAGCAATAGGTGCCAGGCAGCCGCAAATAGCATTACCTGATGCTTTAGCTGACGAAGCAGTTCTATTTGAGCCAGCTGTTGTCCTTGCAATACGCACAGTCATGAACTACCAGCAGCAAGTGAATCAGGTGCTAGTTCAATGGAAGGGCAAACCGGTGGATGAGGCAACTTGGGAGGATCTTGGCAGATGCAACATCAGTTTCCTACATTTAGCCTTGGGGACAAGGCTAATCTTGAGAAGGGAGGTATTGTTAGAGACACGCGTCGGTCGGGGGGACCACGAGAAAACCAACCAGCCTATCCTACGAAGTCTATTCAAGGAGGCAAAAGCAGGGGAATAGAAAGTGGGAGTGGGGTTGAGAGGGATGGCTAACGAGAACTTGAGAGAATAACAAATAAAAGAGGCCACGTGGTGGCCTAGGAGTAGTTAGGAAGGGAATAAGAAGCACGAGGGAGCGGGGGAGGAGGATCAGCTTGGGAATTGGTGTTTTCTATCTTAGGAGGAGCTGAGAGCTCTGGACTGTCTTGCTCAACAGGTTATCCCATCAGGTAACGTGACTCTTCATTTTTCTTCAGTTCAGCTTCTATCACCAATTGACAAAAACAGAGGTTTCTATCACAAACATGGAGAAGTCTTTCAACAGAATGGATTGGGATTATTTGATTGCAACGATGGCATAAATGGGATCTGGAGATAGATGGATCTCTAGGATAAGATCTTGTATTTCTAGTGCCACTTTCTCGTTATTGTTGAATGGAGGAACTTTTGGCTATTTTAAAGTCACAAGGGGAGTGAGACAGGGTGATCCGCTTTTCTCTTTATTATTTAACATTGCAGGAAAAGGATTGGTGCGATTGGTAAAGAAGGTGTTATCTCTAGGATGGTTGCCCAACATGCTTCCCAAAGACATCATGCCCTTAGCTCAATTTGTCGATGATACAATCATATTTGGAGAAGGAACCCTACAGCAAATGAGGAAATGGAAGGGCACTCTCAAACTCTATGAAGTGGCCTCGGGACAAAATGCGAACAGGTAAAAAACAGTGGTGTGTTTTTTTTTTAAACCAGCGATGCCTTTTGGCTTTTTAGTGATAATGTATCAAAGATTATGTAGATCATTTGTGTACAGAGATTACAATATCAGTACAAGTCCTTTTTTTTCTCTTTTCTTTCATGGTATCATTGAGTACAAAACATTTCTACTACATTATTAGTTGCCTGCATTGTCCATGCCTTCTGGAATTGAGTTCTCCCAAGTCAATTCATTTCTAGCGGCTCCATATTTTGCAAGTTTATCAGCCAATACGTTTGCTGATCGCAGGCTTTTTGACCAAGCAATTCTCCAATCTCTTGTTAACTCATGGATTACATCGTACTAATGCTTTAGACTCCAAGGTGGCTGCAGTTTTGAAGTTGCCGAGCCTATGACGAGTTCTGAATACCCTTCAATGACCACTGGTCTGTGTTCCAGTTGTCTAAAGAGTTTAATTCCAGTTAGCAGTGCATTAGTCTTTGCTTGGTTTGAAGCGCACTGTTGCAACGACCCCAAGCATGTTAATTTTTTTTTTTTTTTTAGGAAATTGAAATCCCCAAGTATGTTAATTAAACTTGACCTGTGTTGTCTCTAAAGAGGCCTCCGAATCCACCAGTACCCGGGTTTCCTTTTAAGGACCCGTCAAAAAACAGCGGTGTTTGGCTTCAATATATCAAGTGATGTACTTAGGAAGTCACAAGCTCACATATAGAACTCTGGTTTACACCTTCTCACTTGTCCATAGTGAGAAGAAACTTAAGGAAGACTCTTATATGGGAGCAGAGAAATAAGATGGTCTTCCTGAACAAATCCTCACAATGGCTGGAGGTAGCAGCATTAGTTCAAAGCAGTTTTGTGGTGGCTAACGATTCAGACATAGGGGACTTAGACAGCTCTACAGTCCGGGCAGCATAGCAAACCATAGTTTCTTCTTCACCATCCAGATCGCCTACAGCACTAGTGCATTGGTCTTCTCCACCCCCTCCCCGGGCTTAAGGGTAAAGTGAATTTGTTTGGAGGGGCATCCAGAGACCATGGTGGAGCAATCTTTCTATCCTTTGCAGGGCCTTTGGGGGAAGAAGATTCTACATCAGCTGAGGTCAATGGTGTTCTTCATACTCATAGGTGTATTCAATCGCACTTCAGTGGGGATTTGATTGTTGAGGGTGATTCTAGCAATGTTATTGGGTGGTGTAGGCAAACATCAGCTCCTCCTTGGAGTATTTTGTATCAGTTTCAAGAGAATTTTCATTTGTCTTCTAATTGTGTTAGTGAGTGGTCTTGTATCTAATAAAACAACGCAATTTCCTCAACGAAAAAAAAGTTCCTAAGGAAGAAAAATTAGGTAAGATAATGTCGTCAAATCAATGCTTCCTCATTTTCCTCAAAGAAAAAGTAGCAAAGGTAAAAAGAAAATTTAGAGAGATAAGCACATCCAACCTTCTGCAACAAATCAAGCCCCTCAACTTGCTTCTTGAAATCAGTGCTTAGAAGACGCCTATGAAGGTCTTCTCTGAAATATTTCACAACATCATTCTGCATCCAATTCAAACATAAAAAGGTTAACATTGTACTCAAAGTTCAAATCACAAGAATAAACAGAAAACATGAAATGAATGCAACCCAGTTACCTGTTGAAAAGGAGATATATGTTATAAATTTTTAAACAAATAAGACATTCATAATCATCTAAGACATAAATTTAGGCACAATGGAAGCTGATTTTTAGACACAATGGAAGCTGAAAAAACAGCTTGGGAGGTATTTTACAGTGTCAATCTGCCTGGATTTTCAGTCATAGTCCTAGGCCAAAGACAGGTCTGCTCATTCAACTCAAAAGAACTAAAGTTGAAATCAGTTTGAAGACTCCATAGCGAATGCAAATAGAAAAGTAGTAATTCTCAGAGAAAACGGTCAACCCCATCAAAATGACTAAGCTAATGGAAATCTGAGCAAGTTCCACTTAAGAGATTTAACATCCAATTAACAAGCTAGAGAGAGTACTAGTATTATAATAATATTTAGTTCTCCCTAAGACATGATATGTTTTTCCAGAGTTCTTCCTTAAAAAACCCCAAAACCTTCTCTTTTGTTGGAGAAAAACATAACATGTCTGAAATAAATCTTCCACAGTCTTTCCTAGTAAAAATCAATTCCTTCAGCGACCAAACAAAAATTTGCACAAGCTAACATTTTTTATGAGGAAAAACATAACTTTTTTATCAAACAATTGCCAGAAAATGTAAATTCAATAAACCTCAAGATCTTGGATCTGTTCAAAACGAAGCTCCTCAAACTTATATCTCCTAACAATTAACCTCTCCCTGTCCTCCTGTAAAAATAGAAAACCTCAGCTATAATTTGTTCTTAAAGAATATGTGTTCCCAAAAGAAAAATACTTCATAGCCCAAGAATGACACACCGCAGAATGCTGTTTATTACACACATACCTTGCTGGAATCCTTAATATTGAATAAAGCCTGGGATTGGAGGGTAAGATCTTCCAAAGACATGCCTTGCCTGGGAGCTTTTGTGACGGTAGTTCTCTAGTAATAACAAAAGGAGAATCAATATAATAAAAATAAACAATAAGCATCGGATTTACCAGAAAATGAAAACATGTAAGGGCAATAAATCACCTGTCCTGTTTTTCCACCATGCTTAGAAACACGCTCAGGAACACTTTTACCAACCTTTATACCACTTTTAGATGCCATTCCGGTAGAGGCAGGCCTTTGGGGATCGAATCCATCTACATCAACGGGTAAATATTCAGATTACCATCACAAGGGAATATTAGAGAGATAATAAATGACTGAGAATATACCAGGGTATGCAGTCAAAGACGGTTTTAATCGTTCCCAAACTAGAGCTGAAGTGGGTCCTTGCAACTCCTTTATGCTTCTAGTCACCTGAAAATGGAAGGCCAGCTCACCGATAACAACAAACCAGGACCAGATATAGAATACATAAATCCAAAGAAAACTTTGAGATCACAAAATTACTCACAGCCTCTTGCCCACAAACTCTCAAAATTTCTGCTAATGAAGCTTCAGCGGCCTTCCGAACCTCTGATGATTTATCCTAACATTAAGTCATACCCCATGGACAAAATATAAGTGAACTCTTGAAGAATCTGAAGGCTTTCATTTGAAGCATAATATGAGAAATTCCACAGTAGAATCAAGCAATCAAAACAAAATACCGCAAGAGCAGAGGCAGCAGGCTTCAATAGATGCAAAGCCTCTGAGGAATCAGATATATGAGAAAGATGCTTTGACAACCAATCAAAAAGGTCCTTGCGTCCCTCAGCACCAAGCTTATTATCAGCAAAAGCAGCTGTAATATATGGGACCTAGAAGCCAAGAAACATATAAGAAATCTCCAGGAAAACATATCTAATCATGAAAAATGAATGTTGAAAAAACTTGGAAAATTATTCAGTAAGATACCATCTTATCAAGTTGAACAGCAGCAACCCAAGCATCTAAAGCACATAAGGTAGATTCCCTCATATGTTTTTTGTTGTCACAAAGACATTTCAAAATATCAAGAAGAATACCCTGCAAGAAAAACATAGAAAAACAAGGATCAACACTAACTGCACTAGCTCGAACCCGTGACTCATCTGACACCGTGACGGTACCATAGCCAAACAGGAAAAAGAAAGATAGAAGGCTCAGAGCATCACACCAACACAAATCAAGGACTTTCCATTATAAGACAACTTTCCACCATCCTCTAGTCTTCAATTTTGTTCTTTTAGCGAGCATTTCACAAATAACCAGCCTGGACTCTCTAAGTTTCCTCCTCGTTCACAAATAAATAAATAAACAAATAAAAACTCACAGAAGTTTCCAAAATTTATGGATAACTAATAGCACACATCAGCATGCTTGTAAGTAATTTTTTTATCTCCTCTTGCAATGTATTGCTTTTTCTCAGGAAAAAAGAAAACCTTATAAATTTATAACTTCCATGTATAACAAATTGGATACCATCATTTATAGTCAAAAAAGAAATTGAATAACATTGAAATGCCAGAAACTTGGGAACTTGGGCAGTAGCTCAGAGGTCCCATAAGGAGTTCTACTGTGAGAGGTCTTGGGTTTGGATCCTCACAGCTCCTATTCGCCATTCAAAAAAAATGCCAGAAACTTTAGATTCAACTATCGAAAGCTTTTTAATAACCTTGCTTGATTTGTCAACTGCTGGACCCATGGCAGTTGCGATACTCCCAATGGTGGTCAGGGTTGCCATGACTAAATTCTTGTTGCTGTCATAAAGACGGCCTCTGAGAGCTCCAAATAGTTCACCTGCAATCATTTAAAGTCTATTCAAAGCTGCACAGTGACAGATAAAACAAAGTGGAGAACAAAATCCCAAAAGACAACCATGAAAACCCATTACCCTTGTTAAGCAATAACATTCATAACACCTCTAAATCTGGAAAGATTTGTACATATATAATTACCAGTGCCTGTTGCCTGAATCCGTTTGTTAGCTTCTTCCAGAATTTTGTTGACTGACTCTATTGATTCTAACCTCAGCTGGAAAATCACAAGAAGAGGCAGTATTACGTCAGAAAAGCACAACTGCTACGTCAAACCAAAAGCTCGAATAGAAAGCCATTGACAATAGGAACACCTTCCAGTCTGGACTTCCAAGATTCTTGAGCAGAGCAGGTGTGATCTTTGCACTAATATCATCACGTGGTAGACCATCAAATACACTGGATGAAGTAATCAATATGTTGTCTGCAGCCTTGATAGTTCTTTTGGGGGCTGCAGCTTCACCCTAAGAAATTTTGACACAACGATCAACAGATTGCAAAAGTGATATGGCAAACAAGTACAAGCTGGCAATTGGGAAAATAAAATTCATACGATAACAAAGAACTGATATACCTCAAATGGGTTTTTCTCATACTCTGCATCTAGAGCACTGAGAAGTGCAGGTTTCACATCCGAAAGAAATCCTTTAATATCTGCCAGCACTAAAATGTTTTAGAAGAACAAATGGCTAAAAAAGTATTCATAATATGAATATTATCCTACCAACATACCAGGTCCAACAAACTTATGTAAAACACCAAAAAGTTTGATTGTTGAGTTCCTTGTGGCAGCAGTACTGGACTGCAACCCTGTATCTTTGCAAAAATCAATCAAATCCTGAAAAAGTTAACAACAATAAGTTTTCTATCTATAAAATGATGAAAACATTTATAAATTAGAAAAGCTAGAACACAGGATACTAGGTGAAATCACTTTTATAAAGGAAAAGGTGATTATCATCCCAAGATGCTCCCTAGAGACTCCATTCTGGCCAGAGATCAGGAAAATGTGTTTGCTTCACTGGAGACAAGCATGAACATAATTATCTGAAAGGCGTTAATGCCTGATAATTAGTCAAAGATGAAATCTAGTCTCAATGGGCAACCAGTTGCGCCTAAAGCATTTGCTAATTTGCCTTCCCCTAAAATTGGGGAAAATAGCCTTTGACCAAAGAGCTTGAAGCCCATTAAGAAAGCCACATCTCACCCTTGCTTAGTCACTATGCCCATGTGAAAATAAGAGAAGGATCAATAACAATCACAAATGCTGCCACCAACCCTAGAAGGACAAAGATTCACAACCAGGGTTTTTTAAACCACACTCCCTGACCTGGGCTCCAAATACCCAATTCAGGTCAGCCAAGTCAGTCAACCCCCAGAACTGATTTGCTGCAAGTATGAATGCAAAAGTAAAAGTACCTTTAACTTTATATGTGAGACTCCAAAATCATCCACTGCAGAAACCATCCATGAGATTCCCTCACTAAGAACCTTTGGATTCTTATGTTCTTTCATCACCTTGTACAGCTGAAATTATACCCAGACAATTGTGTCATATTGAAAAATTATTACAATTTTATCCTCAAAAAAAATAATTACAATTTATTCCCATTATAGAAGAGTGATATTGTTGCAAGTAAACAGAAAGAACAGCTTCCTAAGACTAGTAAATATGATACCCACTTACTCTTTCAAAAACAAAACCAGGTCCAACTGCCTCACAAAATGTAGTAAGGCATTTCATGGCATGATTACGAGTCTTTATGTCTGCTACCCTTTCGCTTATACCTGCATAAGCAAATTGCAACAATATTCATCGTGTTGTCATAACAAAGTCATAAGGGTTATGGCCCAATCATAACAAGTACTCAGCTCATATGAATATCTTACGACAAACAAAAGAAAGCACAGTTAAAGAAAACATATCCTTTCAAATAACTGTGATTTGGGAAAGGCAAAAATGTATGAAGATCAAATGACAGTTCACCACTTACATTACTCTCCCACTCAATCTTCTGCAGATTGTCTGAATTAACCAACACGGTTTCTTGTTTTCAGGGTTAAGTGCAGACAGTCTGTCATTCAAAACAATTTCTGGTTCATAGCTTCACTAATCTCAATAGAATGCACCACTTCAAACAAGTGGATAAGCCCATTCCTATGCGGGCCAGAGGCAAAGAGGCCGTTTTACGTTGAGGCATCAAGCATGAGCCTTACTAGTGATGGGGTCTAACATTTAAATATGGAGAGAAAAAAAAAATCATATCTGAAACATCAGCAGTACTGTCTCTTCCATGTTTCTTGAAAACAATACCACTAGTTACATTACTGTAATGTATTGAAGAACTAATGTAGTCTCAATTTCACTATTAGTAAAATATCGCTTTCCTCAAAAAAAAAAAAAAAAAAAAAAAAAAAAAAAAATCTAGTTATATTCTAGACCCACCTAAAATGCAGAGAACCACACAACGTTTTGGGAACCTTTTCGAACAAGAAGCAATATGTGTAATGACTTCAATAACTTGTTGCTGAACCTGCATTCACTCAAGTAAACAAAATGCATGAGCCTTTAACCCTTAAAGTATTTTAACGAATTTCAAAAAACCATGTTTTCTGGATGAGACTGAATTACCTGAACATTTTTCTCCCCCCATCCTGGAACAACACAGAGAAAACGAATCAAAATCTCCACGTTTTGATCAATGGTTTCAAGGCCTTCCACATCCTCCTTTAGCAACACAATAGCTATGATCAAGAAGAAGCTAATTTAGTCAAATCCATAGGACAATTCACAGTATATGCATGATAGATATAATCACTAGCAGACAAATCATTTTACAACCTTCCAACCGTTCTTTCCAAACACCACTCTTTAACTGGGATATCGTCTCTCCTTTAATAAGGGTACCTAACCTTCCTTCAATCTCTTCAAGGCTCATTTCTCCTGGCTGAACACATAAAAGCAAAAGTGATAAAGAAAATACACACAACAAACCCATTAAAATGCCCCCGCACATGCAGACCAGTAAAGTAAATCAGAGGTACTACAAACGAAAAACACGCAACATAAAAAAAAGCTTATTCAAGGAAACATATAAAAGCTTATTTGAAATCACACAAAAAAAATATTAAATTCATTGAAGATCACCTCCACGTCTTCAGGTTCAGTGTGTCCTAAACTTCTTGCATGGCCAACCCCATCACCTTTTTTTGCCACAATAGTCTTGACTGACCCAGACTTTTTGGTGTTTGTCTGAGAAACTCAAGATTAAAATAAAAAAGATTAAAAAGGAATACTTTAACAGGAACACTTTGAACTGCCACAACAAAAAGGTACATTAAAAAGATGACCTACCAACACTGCCTGGACCGGCTTCTTCCCAGTAAGCATGCTCGCAGCAGATTTCCTCACAAATGAGCTCTCAATACCCTGCAAAGGAAATAGGGAAGCACCACTACCATTAAAGACCATTAAGAGGTACAAATGAGCAGATATTTAAATGAATGGAAGCTAAGCCAAAATAAATAATCAAAGACATCATTTGCCAATGAAGCAGCAAGAAAAAATCAAAAACTCTTCAAACATCAGAATGTGTTTTTTGCATGTTATGTAGGGCCCATTTCCATCCAAAATGATAAACCATCCCAGAAGGTTTGTAACCGAATTACGCGCCCAACAAATTGCAAAATCATACCAAACGTGGCAAATGTAGACACTAGAATTTTCCTCATGTTTAGACCCAATAGAGCAGGCAAGGAAACAAGCTGAGATGCGAATTACAAGAGAATGAAAAACATGATATGAGACATGTATTACGAAACCCCGTTAAGACATTAATCCATATCAGAAATGGCACTTCACCACCCTGAAAAGCCCTCTTACCCTAATGTAACACCCCCTGCTACAGACAGATGGCACAGAAAAGAAAGACATGCTATGGGAGATTTTTTTTTTTTGAGGAAAATGCTTTATTCCATTGATAAAACAATTTAAGGATACAGCATTTAAGTTATATGCATGGCATTCATCTCAAGTTATGAGAGACGAATTATACAAAGACAACCCATCAGTCTCATGCATGGTATTCATCTAATGTTAAGGGTCCCAGACTCCATCCCAACAAGATTAACTATCTGAGGCCCATTACTCTACTCACAAACACAGAAAGATCCAAGCAGCACCAAGTACAAAACTTGCACAGGCCCAAACAGTTCCATTATAGCAGTTACCAAAGTTTTAGCTCCTGAGAGCGTGGTTTGGAGTTTGTCCTATCAAATATTTGAATTTATCATATTTGGATGTGGCTACACCAAGGTGTATTTGAATGGAATAGGGCAATCCTATATTTTCAGCAAGAAGCTGAAGAGAAAGAAAATTGCAGGGAAAAAAAAATGTCAGATCATCTCATTCGCATAAAGAACATTGTGAGAAAGTGTGTGGATTTATTTTTAAGAGAGAGAGAGAGAGAGAGAGAGAGAGAGAGAGAGCAAATGGTACAGATTTTAATAACAAAGCCTAACACAAAGGAATAACATGAAAAAGCCCCTCCTTTGACCAGGGCATCTGCTTGCCAAGAAATTAATGTATAGGGTAGGCCTTGAATTTCAAAGTGTGGATCAGGGACTCAAGGAGGGGCTTTGTCCTTGAACAAGAAGAGATGATGCAACAAGAGTCACCTTTGAGTTCTAGGCAACCATTATAGCAATAAAATATTAATTAGCTAAAGAGGGGGTCAACAGGAATCAACTTGTAATGGGAAATCTAATGGGACTATGAATTTGTATTAGTTACTACATTGTAATGCATTATTAGCAAAAATCAATAAAAACCAACAACTTTCAAAAAAACTATAGCAATCAAATATAAATGTCATGATTATGTGAAAATAGAATGGAAAAACACTTTCCTCAAAAAAATAAATAAATAAATAAATCAAAGCACTCCACCCCCCCACACCCCCCCCACAGACACACACACACACCCCAAAACAAATGTCCCAATTAACTCCATAAAACTCAGTAGTGGTAGAGGCAAAGAGGCTAAACAGGCTAGAGATGGAAAAGGATAGAATTTCTAAAAAGGGTGCCAGACCATAATGCTTAGACTCGAGAAGAACCATGAGATTCACTTTTTACGATCCTGCCAATATCATGGAAGCTTAATGCATTATATGATGAGATAAGAGATTCTCATGCAAGGGAACCAATTAGGCAGGAGACATATACAAAGATCAGCTAATTCAGTGGCTGATTCACTAGCTCGGGAAGGAGTTCAAAAGCCCAGCTAATCAGCAGGCTCCTCTCTGCCACTATACCTTGATATTGCAAAAAGGATGTAACTCAAGTTACAACCAGTTGAAAAGCTTCTAAAAATCCATTGCAACACTATGATTCTTCAATTATTAATAAAATATAGTAATTTAAAAAAAAAAAAAGGATTCCTATTTGTGGCGGCTTCAAGACGGTGGGACGCTCAACATGGGAATTTGCACTAAATAAATTACGGACTGGTCCAAAGTCAAAAAATACTCAATCAACTCTCAAAATACAGAAAGAACATATCACAGAGAGTTCTTGAGGAATCAAGGTTCACAATAATTGGACATAGAGGCTATTACCTCAATGCATGTAATTGTATCTGTTAACATCAAAGATACAAAAAGAGAACCCGATACCATTGCCTTCCTAAAAAATTGTACCCTTGATGTCAAAGACATAACAAGAGAGATTATGGTCAATTAAACATAAAGAAGCCAACCCGCAATAGCTGGGAACAAGTAACACGATCCAGTTTGTTGACTTTTATGAAAATTTCCCATGGAAGTCATAAATGTAAGAAAGAACCTAAATAGGAAAAGGTCAAAACTCACCTCTGCACCTGAAGCACTTCCATTTGAAGAGACTGCACCTGAACAAAAAAATAATAATTCTATGAACAAATAGAATATCTCATAAAATTGGTTTGCATTTACATTAGAAAAGAAAAATAAATACCAGATAAAAGAGCAGAAGATATCCCTCCACCAGCACTGCCAATCATCTCTGAGAGCTTCTTCTTTCTCACCTCATCTAGTTTTTCCAGAGATCTTTCTAATGGTTTCATACCAACCAGCTAAGAGAGGAAAAACATCATGATTGGTGAGCAAAAGATCAACACTCAGCTAGATCAAAACGTTGAAAAAAGCCCTCCAGGAAAGAACACCCTGATAACAATGACATGGCATTACCTTTGCAATTGCAGCCAAAGCAGAAAATGCAGCATCTCTAACTTCAGGAGTGCCATCATTCAGGCACTACAAAGACAAGAAAATTGCATGAGATCAAAAGAGAAGGAAGAATTTTTAAAGAAATTAAATTTCACATTCAGTAGTATAAAATTCAAGAGTAAAAGAGCCATGCATTAACTAACCTCAATACAGATAGGGACATAATCCTTGTGCAATTTCATGACAGATGTTTTATTCGAAGTTTCAATACAAAATGTCACCCAGTTTAGAGTTAGGGAGCGAACAAGAGGAACTTTATTTTTTACTGCTCCTCTAACGTCTGCATCAAAAGAAAATGTTATAGCTATTCTTCGCAAAAAGGAGTAAGTCAACGAACATACACCATGAAATATTTGCACAAAATAAAGAGTACTTAATATCTCAATTTTTCAGAAACAATCTGGGCTTTTGCCACTTTATAGAAGGTGCTTCGAAACTATTTTAGCTCTCATCTTAAACAACAAAAAACAGATGGGAATAATATTTATCCACAATAGATCATACATCTTTTCAAGAGAAATGTGAGGGGCATTATTCACTTTTACAATAAATGTCCCTCACATTAATTACATTTCCTTCTTTGAAAAGTGAGTGTAGGGAGGCTTTTTCCTATGCGCGCGCAGGGTACCCCCTCTCCCCAAGTACTTTTACAATGTCATTGTAAGAAATGCTAGGGGTATTTTTGGAATAAATGTGCAAATCACATTGACAAAAGTGCCCATCATTCCTTCTTTACAAAAGTGCCCATCATTCCTTCTTTACAAAAGTGCCCCTCATTCATTCTTTACAAAAGTGCCCCTCATTCACTTTTACAATAAATGTCCCTCACATTAATTACATTTCCTTCTTTGAAAAGTGACTGTAGGGAGGCTTTTTCTGACAGACGCGTGCAGGAGATCCTTTCTCATATATATATATATATATATATATATATGTAACATTTCCATTTTAGAAATACGTTAAAACATATTTGATTCCTGCTCCATTCAGAATTCGAAAATGACAAGCAATCAATGGTATGCTTGAAATTAGCAGCCATGTTGGATACACTGACTGAATTAGCCAAAAGGGGTCAATTGATTGTTAACTAATTATGTAAATTATGTGGTGACCAAGGGCACATAGGCATTAGCTTAGGGATCCCATGGGAGTTATTGCAGTGGGAGGTCTTGGGTTTGGGTCTTCACAGCAACATTGGGAGTAACACAATTATAATTGGGAGCAACGTAATATAATTGGCAGTAAAAATGTATTCGCTATTTCACAAAAAAATATTGTGTTTGGTCAAAAGTTCCTAGATCTGCCAATTCCTTGGCAAATAGGTTAGCAAAAGAGGGAGTACTGAAACAATCCCTTGTAATAGGCCAGACTTAGGCCATTCTCTGTACTCATTCTTTTGAATAATTAAATTAATTCTTCCCCTTGAAAAAAAAAAATGTGCGCTGACCAAGAGAAAGATGCAAACCACCTCTTGTATTGCAGGTTCACAAAGAAAAAATGGACAGCTATGTTTCCGAAATTCGAACTCCCACTTTGCATGGAAAGAAGACGTGAAGCAATCCACAAAACCAACAGAAAGCTGCGATGAAGTTTATTAACTGCAGGAAGTACTTGATTTAAAAAAGGGATGGCAGAGTCAGAGCAAACGAGGGAAGGCCGATCAGAACACCAAAAATCAAGGTCAGTCATTACCAAAGGTCGGGGTGTAGTCCCAAAGCACGCAAAATGCTTCTTCTCCATGATTGAAAGCGAAAAAAGAGTCTATATAGATGACGTGGTGTTTGGTGATGATTTGGACCCTGAAAATCACGATGAACAACCCGCGACGCAAATCTTTCATCCATATCCCGTCCTACAATCTGGCTGAAGCAAAAATTGTGATGAGCATGCTAGTGAGAGGAGGAACCGAAGGAAAAGTAATGACCTTTGGAGGTGGCCGCTTCACTATAGGGCTGTACTCTAAAAATGAAGAGCAATATATAAAGCTATCGGAGAGAAGAGGCCAGACTGAGGTAGGCTCGATGGTGATTTTCCTTTCCATGAAGTTGAGGAGTGGTTGGCAATGAATAACAGAAACAACTGTGAAAAAGGATACAACCCCTCCTATGCCCCCCACAAGCGTACCTCAAGCTATGAAAAAGAGCAAAACTTTCAAAGAAGAGCTGCTACAAATGGAAGATGTTGACCGAGAGCCAAAGTCTCCTAAATTTAATCCGAAAGTGGTCCTGCAAAATCTACATGGGGTGACCTCAGTAGTGATCAGTCCAGATTTTGAATCACCATGGATGGAAATGCTGAAGAAGAATCTCATATGCTATACAAACTCTGATGAGTGGACCAATGAGGACCTTGCCAAAGAGATGAACACTGGCTGGAGGCTCACATCGCTACCTGTTTTACGATATGTTGGTACTTGTACATGGCTGGCTCAGCTCGAAAATGAAAATAAGAAAAATAGAATCCTAACCTTGTGAGATGACCTAATAGGGGAAGTAGTCGCAGATATCCAGGGGGAAGACGCAACAGGATCCATTTGACTCCCATCAATGGCTTGTACTAAAAAACATACCCATTCGCTTATGGTGTACGGATGTCTTTAACGCAATAAGGAAAGCAGTGGGGGAAGTTCAAGAAATAGATGAAGCAGCAGCAAACATGGAGAGACTAGACAGAGAGCAAGTTCGGGTGGTGACAAAAGATCCCCTCAAAGACAAAATGAAGATATTGCTGCAAGCCTGAAGTCAGACTGAAAAGGAGAACGAAAGCTACAGAAAAGCGACTTGATCTCAAGAACTGGAGAAAAAAATGAAGCCGCATCAAATCTGAAGTAAAAGAGGACACCCAAAGGAGCAGTCGGTACCAGAGAAGAGTCCGGCTATACAAGGGACGCCGAAAGAACCACAAAAGGCAAAAGTTAGTTGTATCCAACTCTGCCTGCCCAGAAATAGAAGACAACTTGATAAGGCATACAATTGTATCCAACTCTGCCTGCCCAGAAATAGAAAACAACTTGATAAGGGATACAGTTGTATCCAACTCAGCTGCTGGAATCCAAAAAGAAATTGTGGAACTAGTGGTCCCGAACTCGGAAGAGGAGTTTGAAGCGCATACCCAACACTGTACCTGACTTAGAATAGCGCCACTTGAAGGCAACTCTTCAAAGCACGTGAGGGACGCTAGCTTGTCTCCTCAAATTGCATCGGGAATCAGGTGCGTACCTCTATTAAATGACTCTGCAACCAGAGACTGAAATTAGAAAGCTACGGTCAAAACGCTTCAAGTATAGCAGTCGGGAAGCAAGAGACCGAGTCGCTGCATCATCTACAATCGTCGAGGAGGAAAAAAAATGAAGAAAAACAAGATCATGGTGATGCAGAGATGACAGAAAAGGAAATGCTTATGAAAGGTATGGAGGTATACTTGCGTTCAGTGATTGAAGAAGCGGGAGAATCCATGAAACTGAGTGAAGAGGAAGACCTATTATGCCTAGCCAAGGTTCAGAGGAAGAAGCAGGACGACATAAATGTCACTCCATGAATATTTTTTCCTGCAATGTGTGTGGGCTAGGCTCAGCCTCTAAAAGAGCTATTGTGCAACAAACTTTGAAGCAGAATAAGGTAAAAGTTGAAATGTTCCAAGAGACAAAATTAAAAGAAATCACCTAGCACTTAGCAAGGGATATATGGTTCGCACGAAGGCCTAGCTGGATTGAATTAAATGCCTGCGGTACCTCTGGAGGGATTGCTCTTTTCTGGGATAATAGTACTGTTGAATTAATGGAAGTAGAAGAAGGCAAGTTCTCTCTTGCAGTCCGAATTAAATCCTTAAACAATAACACAGAATGGGGAATTCTTGTTGTATATGGGCCAAATAGCAGCACACAGAGACCGGATTTCTGGCATGAACTCTCAGCCATTTTGCACCTCTGGGACTTACCATGGGCCATTGGAGGAGATTTTTAATGTTATTAGAAGCTGTTAGGAAAAAGTTGGAGGCAAAAATAACCTAAGTCAGTCATTGACTGACTTTGAAGCTTTCATACAAGACCATATGCTCATCGAACCAGCACAAACATGGAACCAATATACATGGACAAATAGTAGAACAGCCCATACTTGCCAAGTTGGATCGTTTTCTTGTTAATCAAAGATGGTTGGATCTGTATCCTAGAGTTGTGGGAAGAGTGCTGCCAAGATCAGCATCTGATCACTCCCCCAAAATATTGGAGACTGACCCAAACACTCGGGCCCACCGCCTTTTCCCTGTGAAGAATGTTGGTTGGATTGTTTTCTTGTTAATCAAAGATAGTTGGATCTGTATCCTAGAGTTGTGGGAAGAGTGCTGCCAAGATCAGCATCTGATCACTCCCCCAAAATATTGGAGACTGACCCAAACACTTGGGCCCACCGCCTTTTCCCTTTGAAGAATGTTGGTTGATAGAAAAAGATTTTCTCATATAGCTAAAGAACTGATGTCAGAGCTTCATTGTTGAGGGGCCAGAATGCCTTAGATTCAATCAAAAGTTAAAGATGTTGAAGGTGAAGATTAATGGTTGGGCAGCTAATGCAAAAACAAATTCTCAAAGATAGCAAAACTCCATTTTTTATTTTTTTTTAAGAAAGTTGTTTTTTATTGAGATAATGAGCAAGATGTCATACAAAAGGAGGGATTGTTTTCACCTCAACCGCGGTGAGTACAACTCCCTTTTTGGCCAAAGTGTCTGCCATAGAGTTGGCAGACCTAGGAATACATATCCACTATGAACAAATGAAGGTTAGTACATGGATAAATGGAAAATCTCTCTGAAAAAGTATGTAAATCACGATGGAGGCGCAGAGGTTTAACAGCACCATCCAATGACATTCTTGGAATCCCCTTCGAAGATGAGCTCCCCAGTGAAGCGTGCCCGAAACAATCGGAGGGCCTGAAGAACAGCATGGACTTCTGCCGAAGTGGAATCGTCATGTCCCAGAGGTCCCGAGAAGGTCATTAGAATATTGCCATCTGAATCCCTAAACACTCCGCCAATGCTAGCTGATCCCGGATTGCCCATGGAGGACCCGTCCACATTGACCTTGAGCTTCCCTCTAGGTGGAGGAAACCAAATGTCTATGGTGGGTGCAGATCGAGATGTAGCAGCATATGCTACCTCAAACCAAGAGGCTCTAATGGTAGGGATGTCTACTCCAGCCAGCTTTCCAGTCCCTTCAAGCCATTGTATAACTCTGGTTTGGATAAGGTAAGCCACTTCCTCCCAAGCTATAGATTTAGATTGGAATACTCTCTCACAGTATAAAAGCCATCATAGCCCTCCATAGATCTCTCCCCACAGCTCCCAAATGCAAGGGCATTAACTGCAGCATCTCATTAATCGTAGATGGAGCTCCCCATGGAATTCTAAATAAACTCATGCACCAGGACCAGATCTCCCAAGCATAGCAGCAATGGAATAACAAATGGTCAATCAACTCCGTGTGAGATTCACACGTGGGGCATAGCTGTGATGGCAATGGAACCCCCCTTCTTCCTAGGGCCTCCCTCTCAATAATCTTTCTATGCATGACACTCCAGACGAAGAACTGTATCTTCGGAGGGACTGACATGGACCATGCTTTCTGGCTGGTGTGAATTTGCACTGCTAGTAGTTGTGAAGCAAACTAGAGGATACTGCAAAGTCACCTTCCGTAGAAGGTATCCATATCAAACTGTCCGGTGCTGTTGCATCTCTAAAGAAGTTCTGTAAAGCTGCATCTAGTGCACTGAACTCCCCAGGAGAACATCTTACAAAAAATCAAAAGTGTTGGACAGTCGAGAGGAAATGTCAAGAGTTCTCAATGCAAGTGAACTAAATGAAAGGGATCATCTGAAAAAAGAATATAACAAACGGGTTACACAAGAAAGAATTAGAAGGAAGCAGAGAGTACGTTACAAATGGCTCAAAGAGGGGGATGGGAACATTAAATTCTTCCATGCAATAGCCTCCAGCTATAGAAAAAGAAACAGAATATCTTTCCTATTAGAAAATGAACAGATGGTTACAAAAAAGAGGACATGATCGACAAGTTTATACAATTCTACTCCACTTTGTATACAGAAGATAATGCAAGCAGACCCTTCCCAAAGAACCTAAACTTCAAACAGTTGTCAGAAAGTAGTAAAAGCAGCCTGGAAGCCCCTTTTACAGCAAAAGAAATAGAGGCAGCGGTAATGGGAATGGCAGCATACCGAGCTCCTGGGCCCAATGGTTTCACAGCAGGTTTTTATAAAGCCCATTGTTCTTTTCTGAAAGAAGAGGTACATGCAATGTTCCGTGAATTTCATGATTGGGGCATCACTGCAAGGTGTATGGGCTCCTCATTCATTACTTCAGTGCCAAAGAAGGATGGTGCAACCCAGCCGTCGGATTACAAACCTATAAGCCTCATCTCCAGCCACTATAAGCTCATCTCCAAAGTCTTTGCTAGCAGGTTAAGGCTGGTTCTCTATGAAGTAATCAGCAAGAATCAATCTGCTTTTGTCACGGGAAGGCAAATATTGGACTCTGCACTGATGTCGTGAACTCGTACACCATTATAAGAAGGTCAAGATGAAGGGAGCACTTTTGAAACTTCACTTCGAGAAAGCTTTTGACAAGGTAAGCTGGTCCTTTCTTGATAAAATTATGGAGGAGATGAGCTTCCCGATTAAATGGAGAGGATGAATCAAAAGTTGTATTTCATCCGCGTCATTCTCAATTATTATAAACGGAACAGTCAAGGGCTCTTTCAAAAGTACAAGGGGTTTGAGGCAGGGTGATCCCCTCTCCCCCCTACTTTTCAACATAGCTAGTGAAGCTCTATGTAGACTCTTCAATACAGCACAAGAAAGGGGGTGGCTCACAGGTTTCAATATAAGGCAAAATCTGAAAGTACCTATCTTACAATTTGCAGATGATACAGTGGTGTTATGTGAGGGACTAAATGAGCAAGTGCTGAGCATAAAAGCTTTACTCCTGATGTTTGAAGTCTTCTCTGGTCTTAACATAAACTGGCATAAATCTGGATTTTTGGCATCAATTATAACAGTGAGGCTCAAGCAGTTCTGTCTGAATTTCTGTGCTACAAAATACTGACACTACCATTACCTTACTTGGGCATTCCCCTATTCTTGGGAAGAAATTGTAGAACCCTATGGAACTGTCCTCGAAAGGTGCCAAAAAAGGATGAATGGATGGAAGGGCCTACTCCTATCAAGGGCTGGCAGAGCTATGCTTATCAAGTCTACCTTAGCCGGCATACCAAATTACTTCCTATCACTCCTAAAATGCCCAGAAAGTATAGCTAAGAGTTTAGAATTTATGCAAAGGAGGTTTTTGTAGTGTGGTACTCAAGAAACTTTCAAATATTCACTGGTGAGATGGGACCAAGTGCATAAACCGAAAAGAGGAAGACCAGGCATAAGAAATATCAACAAGATGAATTCAGCATGGTTGGAAAAGTGGTTATGGAGATACTGTAATGAACAGAAGGCATTGTGGAAACAGGTGATTGAAACCATATATAGGAGTGGTCCTCACAAGTGGTACCGAAATACTGAAATGCATGAAGTCTCTGCGGTATGGAAAGCCATTATAGCAGAGATGAAAATTTTCTTACCTTATATCAGATTCCACTCAAGGGGGGGATGCAAAATTCTGCTATGGGAGGACTGCTGGATTGGGAAGGAACCCCTAAAACTCACCTTCCCTGAAATACACAGGCTGGTCAGAAATAAAACATAACAGTTGCTGATTCAAAAGACCCCCAAACCAGATCTTGGAATCTCAACCTTAAAAGGAATTTGATGGAGCGGGAGATTGAGGATGCTGCAAGGCTTATGAATAGCTTGGAAACTATCTACACATCTCAAGAAGGTGAGGACGAGATCATATAGCAATCAAGCAAATCAGGATCTTTCTCGGTATCTTCCTTTAATGAGAATCATCATCATAATGGCGAAATTATTCACCCAGTAAACTTAATCTGGAATTTGCCTGCCCCAAAAGCTGTATTGCATTTTCTTGTGGACATATGATTATTGATTCATTATGCAAATTCTGTGCTGAAGTTGAAGAAACCACTGAGCATATCTTACTACACTACCCTTTTAGCATAGAAATTTGGAACTCATTCTTGAAGAAGTTTGAAGTGCCTGTAGTCATGCCTAAATGCTTAAAATCATTCATACTGCAGTGGCACTCCCCACCTCTTGCTCATTACAGGAGAATCTTATGGACAACAATGTTGGCAGCAATCCCATGACACAAATGGGCAAAGCGTAATAACAGTGTTTAACAGTAAAACCCAGTCAGTGGACCTATTGGTTGAAAAGATAATGCATAGTGTGCAGCTATGGGCGGCTAACCTTAGAAGCATGCCTCATTTTCCAAGTCCTGTCATCAGAAAATGCTGGACAGAAATCATCAAGCTCAAAGTGCACAAATTCACACCAAATGCAGAATGGAAGCCACCACCCTCTGAGTGGATAAAACTAAATTTTGACGGGTCCTCCTTGGGAAACCCACGCCCAGGAGGAGTGGGAGGGATCTTCAGGAATGATTCTGGACAAATCCTCCTTGCTTTCTCCGAGCCTTTGGAGCACTGTACCTCTAATGAAGCTGAGTCAAAAGCATTGCTTACTGGCATAAAAGCTTTCAATACACTGCAGCAGAGCAATATCATCATAGAAGGAGACTCAGATTTGGTCATTAAATGGGCAAGTCACTCATCCAAGGCCCCTTGGCGACTCAAACATTTATATGATAAGATTACCGACATCACTGTCGAATGGAGAATTGCATGGTCAAAAGTCCCCAAATCTGCCAACTCAATAGCAGATGAGTTAGCTAAACAGGGAACACAACGAAATGTACTTGTAATGGGTCCTCAAATACCTATTGTTTGATAGTAAAAGGACCCCATAAAGAACTGTATTCTGAAAATGTATTCTGCATTGTAACTCTATATTTTTTATCAATAAAAAGACATCAACAATTTCAAAAAAAAAAACTCCCACTTTGCATGCCAAAAACTTACAAGCAACTGTTGCAAACCACTCAAGGATGGCCATTACCCTAAACAGGCAGGAACTTATGGGGAGCAGCAATAGCTGCCATACCTTGGGAAGTATGGTTAAAAAGGAACTAGCGCACTTTTTCAAACAGCAAAAACTCCCTTGGAGGGGTTATTGGAAAAAGTGTCCACGACTCCACATGGGCCTCAACTGTTGGAAAATTCTCTCCTCCACCAAAGGTACTAGTCAGAAAATTTTGGATTAAACTTATATATCACTGCCCTCTAAAACCACAAGAGATGGAAATGCAGTCTCCTTACCACTAAGATACCTGAAGCTAAATGTTGATGGATCCTCTATTGAAAACCCGGGCCCTGCGGGTCTTGGCATTAGCTCAGTGGTCCCATGGGAGTTATTGCTGCGGGAGGTCTTGGGTTCGGGTCTCCACAGTAGCATTGGGAGTAGAACTTGTAATTGGGAGTAAAATGTATTCACCTTCCTCAAAAAAAAAAACCCGGGCCCTGCAGGAATAGGAGGAATTATAAAATATTGCACTGGCCATGTGATTATTGCCTCTGGCCCATTGGGACATTGCACAGCCAATGAAGCTGAATCTAGAACCCTCCTAGAATGAGTCGATTTATAACCAGTGGCTAAACATCTGTAGTGATTGAAGGTGACTCAAAACTAGCCATCAACAGGGCTAGGAAAATCTCTCCCCCACCATGGCACTTAAAAGCTCTTTATGATGATTTTTTTTACATAACAAATGGCTGGAGAATTGCCTGATAAAAGGTACCAAGATCAGCAAATGTAGAAGCAGATGCACTTGCCAAGGCAGGGATCACAAGATTGAGCTTAACTACAGGGAGCTACTCAAACTTAACATAATGTTTAGCTATTGAAACATTGTTAATAGCTTACCAGCTCTGTTATGTATCATTATCATTAGTGTAACCTATGCACTCTACTATTGTATCTCTTTAAAAATTAATAAAATCTCATTGTTCTCAAAAACAAAATGTTGGAGACACTGGGCCACATACCAAGAGTCAAGGGTCATGCAAACCATGGTCACTGACAGGACAGGTGCACCTAGAAGTTCCAACAATGAGGCTGACATGTTGGCTAAGGCACGGGGCAACTGAGCAACAACTTGATATATGGGGTTCTAGGTAAAAGCATCTTATTCACCTCATCTGATTGGGGTATAATATTGTTATGTCCATTGCCTATGGGCCAACAAACACAAATTATAAAAATAAAAAAATGAAAAATAAAAAAAAAACTCTCAAATGACTACATGACTAGGATAATAAATAATAATAAAGAAGGGATTGAACAAACAATAAGGGAACCAGGGCAATGGCTCAGTGGTCCCATGGGACTTATTGCTGTGAGAGGTCTTGGGTTCGGACCTCCACAACAGCTAAGGAGTAGTTCACTGGAGTATGTAGTAGGGGAGAGTATAAAACGTAAAAATTCCTAGACTATCATAAAAATAACTAGTTAAAATTAGATACCTCAAAAAAAAAAAAAAAAGATAAGAACTCACCTTCAATAATATCTGCCAGATTCAAACACCCAGATTTGTGCATTCCTTGAAGTGTTTGTAAAAGTGCGGCAGTCAAGGGTGGTTTCTTCTCTTTCAGTTTTTCCTTGAAAAATAAAGAAACAACATAAGACCCAAAACTTTTTCTGGTTTATCAGAACAAAAATATTTTGCAAGCATTTCAAGAGACGACAAAGTAGACATCAAAAACCACAATTTTTGCCACAATTTCCACAAGCAAAGGAAATAAAGAATATTTCAAAAAAAATTATATCAAAAGAATTTGTGAGAAGGTTAATGCGAAAACATTAAATAATAAGAATAAAATGAGGCAACAAAAACGGTCTGCTAATTCGGCCAGATTTCCATCCATAAATAACAAAAATTCAAAAGAAATGCAGCTGGACAGGCTAAGGTCCACCAAATACTCATAAAATGGAGCAAAGAAATGACATGATAGACATGAGAAAAGAAAGATATAAAATATACTACTCACAAGTAACACGGGTAAAAGAAACCGTGAGCCAGCAGAGAAGTGATTTCTAAGACCCGCAGCGAGATTTCCAACTGCTTGGATAGCCTCAATAGCCACAGCTATGTTTACATCTGTAACGAGCTGCACACATCAACATATATCGATTACTCAAACAAACATACATATTCTTACCATCCTAATTATTCGATGGATAACACAAACAAGTACCAATCTACAGAATCTAGAAAAGGTTTAATAATGAAGTTCTTTTTTTTTTTTTTTTGAGGAAAGTGCTTAGTTTTTATTCACAATATGAAAGTCAAAACAAAGTACAAAAGGTGGGGTCACCCTCAACACGTGAAGAAATGTGAGTCCCCTCTTTAGCTAAAGAGTCTGCTAATGAATTGGCAGCCCTAGGAATACAAGACCATTCATAAACGCATGTTGAAGCTAGGAAGAAAATCTCTCTAAAGAGGTATAGTAATCTCCATTTTTTTTGGGGGGGGGGAGGGGAAGTCTGTCTACACCACCCAATGACATTTCTGGAGTCATCTTCTACTATCAATTGACCACTGAGATGTTCATGAAAACAATTCTTTTTTTATTATAATACGTCAAAAATACACTGTTGAACAGGTGCGACGAAGTAATAGTGCTAAGACAAGTCTTAGAATGGATAATCTTAAAAATGTGTACTACAATGAGAAACTGACACTAGACATTTTTCTACTAGTGAAATAATAGGGTGCAAAGAGAAAGAAGCCAAAATGGGAGAACTAGAGAAGGGAGCAGAGAATTCTGATCAGGACATCAAGGGTATTGAAGGCAACTTCAAAAGGAGTTGGTGACAACACAGTTCAAGGCTTGGCAATCATGTCATGTGGTGGACATGAATATGACAATGCATGTACTATATAATTTCTAGGAAGAGTGCATGGAATGAGTAAAGGGATTAGAAGTCAAAGGTATCCATATTTGATGAGTCAAAATTTATGATTGATGAAGCCAATCAATGTAAGATGCAAACTTTTTAGCTTTCATGTTGAAGTGGTGTTGGAGATTAAATATTGACAAGAAGGTTCCGTGGAGTAAGTTGGTCAGAACAAACTTTGGGGTGGATGATGACTCTTGGCTAATGGGTTGGGACTCTCCTAGAAAACTTTCTGTAATCTGGAGGTATATATTCAAATGCTTTGGAGACTTCAGATTATATGTTAGGTGGGCAATGGGGAACAGGCAGCACACATCCTTTTGAGGGGATCTTTGGATAGGCTCAGCTACACTTAAAAGCAGTCACCCATTGCTCTACAATGTATCCAGGGATCAAGAGGCTGCAGTAAATGGTGTCATAGGAGATAGCCTGCCTAGGCACATGAACTGGAGCACGGTTTTTAAGAGGGACTTAAGGGATGAGGAAGCAGTGGCCCTTAGTTCTCTGGATTTATTACTTGGCAGCTTTCTCAGGGATGAAGGAAAGCCAGATAGTCTCATTTGGACCTTATCCACCGATGGGGAATTTTTTATGGCTTCTAGTTACAGAGCTTTAACTTCACAAGGACATGATCATCATCACAGCAGGCAGGCGTGGTCCCTCTTAGCTCCCCCGAAGATCCAGTTCTTTATCTGGAGTGCGTTGCACGGCAAGATCCTTACACGAGACATCTTAGTGAGGAGAGGGCAGGTCATTCCATCATTGGTTTGCCCTTTGTGCACTACACATCCGGAGTCAACAGATCACCTTTTGCTCTATTGTGACTACTCTTGGAGGATATGGAGTTGGTTCATAAGCCAATTCGGATGCTCATGGGTGACTCCGAGATCATTGGAGGGTCTTATTGGGTCCCACATAAACCATCTCACTCCACCAAGTAGAAAAATGTGGAAAGCTCTTGTCGCATACCTTCCATGGTCCATCTAGGAAGAAAAGAACAAGAGGGTTTTCCAAGGCAAATTCACATAGTGGGAGACCGTAGCATTCACAATCCAGAACTGGGTCATCCAGTGGTTAGCAGTGCAGGGCAAGCTGAGCGACGCAGAGGTGATTACAGCTAGATCAGCATGGTTAGAGATTGCTTCCACCCCTAGTACCCCAGCACCCCAGATTGTAGCCTGGACTCCTCCGCCAGCAGGGATGATCAAGGTTAACTTTGATGGGTCATCCCTGGGTAATCCAGGTCCAGCAGGGTTTGGAGGGGTATTTAGGAATTCGGAAGGGGTAGTCTTGTTGTCATTCGCAGGTCCGTTAGGGATTGAGGATTCAACATATGCCGAGGTCCATGGAGTCCTTCATGCGCTCAAATGTTTCCACTCTCATTTCACAGGACCTTTGTTGGTAGAAGGGGATTCAAGCAATGTCATAAGATGGTGCAGACAAAGTTCTGCTCCATGGATATTTCTTTACATTTTTCGAGAGGTTTTTCACCTTGCCTCCACACTCGTTCAGGAGTGGCAATGTATTCCTCGGTCTGCCAATTCCTTGGCAGATAGCTTGGCTAAAGAAGGGGTTCAACTCTCTTCACTAGATGTGAGTGTCCCCATCACTTGTACCTTAACTCTTATTAATCAATAAAAAATCAGCATTTTCCTCAAAACAAAATAATAGGGTGCAAAGAGAAAGAAGTCAAAACGAGAGAACTAGAGAAGGGAGCAGAGAATTCTGATCAGGACATCAAGGGTATTGAAGGCAACTTCAAAAGGAGTTGGTGACAACACAGTTCGAGGCTTGGCAATCATGTCATGTGGTGGACATGAATATGACAATGGTTGTACTATATAATTTCTAGGAAGAGTGCATGGAATGAGTAATGGCTGTACTTGATGAGTCAAAATTTATGATTGATGGAGCCAATCAATGCAAGATGCAACTAGGACAGAGCCAGTAACTTAATGTTTCAAATCGAGAAGACAATCCTCCATCAAAGTGCCCCACAAAATCAAATTGTTTTTTCGTAAGCACTTTGATTCAACCCAAAATAAAAAAGGTCGAATAGTCGCCAGCAAGAAGCTAAGCTCAGGGATTTAGAGTACACTTTCTCCACGTTCCACCAAGGGTGTAAGAAGTGGATAATCATCCTCCCGTAGGCTACCAGAGTGTTGGCCTGGTTGAACTTGAGCATGCCACAACAATGGATTCTTCTAGGAAATTATCATAGCTATGCTAAAAGGAGTTAATATCGAAGTGTGCAAACCAAAAGGGACACCTAAAGGTGGCAGGAGAAGAAACAATTAGACAAAGCTTGAAGTTTCAAATCCCACCCTTGGCAATAGGGCAATAAACGCGCAATAAACAGATAGGCAAAATGTTTTCCTATTTTTTTAGGAAAATGATTTTATTAATGCATGAGTAATATTAATGTGGTCACCATCCTTTAAGAAGGATCTCCCACACTGAGGATTGTAGCAAGATGCACTCCTTACCTAAAGAGTTGGTCATAGAACTGCCCGAGCAGGGGGTACATCGTAAAGGTTATTCTATTACCCATACACCATTTATCTACTTCTATTAATTACCCAATTTAGCCAAATAAAAAGAAGCACTTTACCAATGCTTGGAAAGCACTTCATCCATGCAAGGAATGTGCTTTAACCATGCTCAAGATGCATTCACTCCCAGCACTTCACCCAAGCTCGGAATGCACTTCAACCATGCTAGGAATGCACTTCAACCATGTTGAGAATGTACTCACTATTGCACGGAATGCACTTCATCATGCCTTATTCTAACCTTTTAAGGCCCTTTTTACGCATATCTTAATCAGTTTGCTCCGGCTATGGACCCTCAAAAGTCAAAAGAAGTGGCCCTAGATTGTGGATAACAGCAATGGAGTTCTGTCAAAATTTCAAATACAATGGCTGGAAATTTCAATGCGATGGGTTAAAAAATGAGCACGTTTCCTCCTGTGACTTCTACTATTACATCGATGAGTAGATTTGATGACTTCAATCGAAATCAGGTAAAAAAAATTTTCATGAAGGCCGATTCACTGAAGACACAAGGTGTAGAGACATCAAAGAGCAATATCTTTCACAACAAAAATGTCATAAGAAGATTCCCTCAGCCAACTCATCATGAAGCCATTGGCAATCAGCACGAGAATTAACCTAGTTACAAAAGAACCCAAATCTACATAGAGGAGCCTCATTCTCCAAATGCCAACTAATGAGAATAATTAAATAGCCCACAACAATCAGCAGCGAGGATCCAAAAGTCTGAGCCATTCTGAGACCATACAAGGCGAACAATTTAGCCTCGCATGAAGTCAATGATGTGTGAAAGAGAACTTAAGCTAGTGAAGGAGTTGAAAATCATAGCACCAAAAGCAGCAGGTCCATACTGTTAGGACAATATATCAATAGCACAGGCCCCAACTGAAACAAAAGCTAGTCACATGCTGCAAACTTGCCAGCAAAAGATATCCACGGAGCCCACAGAGGGAGAAAACAAGCCAAGGAATAACAAGATCAAGATATGAGAGAACACCGTACATAATACCTCCCAAAAATCCTCTAATTCTAACATAAAAAACTAAGACAAATGTCAATGAACGAGGTGACCCGTTTATTTTCTCATGCAAAACCATAAAGGAACAGAGTATAATAGGAAGTGAGCCCTTCTGGGTTTTTTTGTCTCATGAACAATGTCCGAGGTCCACTTGAACCCCACTCAACCAACCAATCCTATCCAAGTCCTACGATGCTAGTTATGGTTACAAATAAACAAAAAGATTTCAAACAATTAAAACAAGAAAACAATGCAAAGAAATCAGACAAGAAAATGTTTGATGCAATCTTCGTAGCGACCCAACAATAAAACAATAGGTTATGTATGTTAAGGCATGATTGCACAAACCTTTTTGAGAGTCCGGCCAATTTCTGAAAAATCTCCAGGAGAAATTCTTTTGGTAGAAGCAAGCTTAGTAAGCTCGGCAACTGCATCTCTCCTTTCAGACCATTTGGCAGCTTTCTACAAGACGAATATAACAAAAAATACTCAGCATAGATATTTCTTCCAGCGGTCAATGTAAACTAAAAGTAAATTGGTTAAGAAAGGACAGGCCACTGACCACTCCATCCCAAAAGCCTGACTTATCAAGAGGAGTCAAAATATCAACAGGATCAACCAGTTCATACTCATCTATCACCTGTGGAACTGATAAGCAAAATTCCTTTTTTAGAGTCACAAAGTGTGCTATAATAAAAGTAAAATGAGAGCACTTGAATTGTCACTATTAAAGTGGAAACCCAGCATATAGAAAGCTTAATCGGTACCATCGACTCCAGCTTCATCCAAAGAAACAGATCCTACAACTTCAGATACAGCTTCTTGCTCTGGTTCTTTATCTTGCTCAGACCTAATTTAATAATAATAATAAAAATAAATAACAAATTTATCAGACCATGAACCAACATGTAAAAAATCAACAAAAAATACATTCCAAGCAACTCTTAGGATTATCGTTTTTCAATATGAGAATAACTATTGCAACCATTCTCAAAAATAACTATTGCAACCGAATAATCGTGTGGATCACAAAAATAGAGTTCATTTTTTAATGATGAGTAGCTTTTTGTTGATATAGCAGCCACGACTTGAAGTAGAACATTAGAAACAGGGAACATGGGCCAAATCAAGAAGAGGAAGACCAGCCCGAAGAAAAAAAAAGCGTTTTGTGAGATGGGTCTGATAAGGAGTTGGCATATCTGGGAACTTTTGACCAAGCAATACGCAATTCCAAAATGAGATCTGAATCTCATCAAAGATTAGGAAAAAGCAGATCTGGATATTTCAAAGCGGCAATTTGTAGATCAGGAGTGAGACCTCAAATTTCATCAAAACTTGAAGCCTCCATTAGGAGGAGTTGGAGGGATTTCGGGCTCATCTTCTTGCCTTTGCAGCCAATGTGACCAATTCCCACTGCCATTCAATAATCATATGACCGTTGAACTGCTCCTTGAACAAGTTGACTCCAGCTAGGAAGGCCTTCACCTCATCCTCAGCCATCGAGGCTGTGAACTGAGAGTAAGAAATTGTTGATGCAATGGAAGGTCAATTGGGGATTTGCCAAGATACGACGAATACAACTGTATGTCATAGAGGAAATCAGCATTTGAGCAATAGCTCAGGGAGGTCTCGAGTTCGAGTATCCTAGGTACATTAGGTGGGGTAATGGTGTTCACTAGTTCAAAAAAAAGCACTTCATGTCTCAAGGTAGAACTCTCCAATTAGAAATAACCCACAATAGCAACCGCCAAAAAGAAGAGGGAAAACAAAGCACAGCAAAATGGAAGCCAATAGGATACTAAACAATAGCAGAGGGGAGCAGCCAAGACAAGGCAACAATGAACAGCACCAGCTCTACCAAGAGAATCCAAAAACGTTGTAGCCAGAGATAGACTATAATAAAACCTGATGAAAGGGTTACTCAAGCAGTTCCAAATGAAACTGACCGGAGAAAATAAAGAATAAGCTTCAGGAAACATTTTCACTTTTTACAGACAAACCGTGCATGAAACAATACTAGTAAAAATCAAAATAACAATTTTTAATAAACAACAATGTTCCATCTTTGACTGTTGTCAATACTGGTACTACTTTGAACAGGAATCACAAAGAAATAAGTAACTTTTTGTTTGGTGCCTTGAAATTGTTAAACATTGGAAGACAGGAGACTCCACACCCTGCCATGCTTCATAATTCAAGCTTCTCTTGCCACCATTTACGATTCCAGCAACATCTTATGACACTCAGTAGTTCAGAAACTCATCCAAATCAAACACAAATGACAAAGTAATAAGTAGAACAGCATTATTCACTTAACGCAATACATCGTCAAAAGGCATATAACACTCTAAAGGTCAGACATATCTCATCTAGCATGATGAGAAGATAATCTGCAGCCAGCTTAATAGCCGACAAAGATAGCTGCACTTGTTTCACAGACAATTTGCAAGGGAAAGATCAATGATGACAAAGTAATGAACCTAAAGAACCAGGAACCCATATGGAAAGAAAAGGTTTTGTCTCACCCCTAGGAATGTTCAATGTTCAAGAACATCATATGACACAAACCTTAAATTGAAAGAAATAGGATTACTAACAGGACAACACACTCCAATAAAGTCTCACAACTATAAAGTTTAGAAAACTAAAAGAATTGCTTACAAATCAAAAAGGGGAAAGAAATAAAGAAAGAAAGAAAGAAAGAAAGAAAAAAAAGAAAGGAAAAGAAAGAGTCAAAGGAAGAAAAAAAGAAATTTACCGTATCTTACGTGATGGCTTAGCTGTGCCACAGACATTCACAAGCTCTGCCTCAAGCTCTTTTTTCTTCATATAGAGAAAAATATCAATCAGTAGTTTTTTATAACATTTAAAAATTCAGAAAGGGGAAAACTCATAAAGTACAAACTAGTAATTATGAAGCTAAAAAAATACCCAGAGGTTAATAAACAGAGCGGGTACAGAACCATGAATGGTAATTAAAGTCAAACAAAGTACAAGAAGCTACTTCAAAGCAGAACATGAAACAGGACAGCTGAGGAGCATGAAAACTTTCCAACTAAGATAAGAAAAGGGAGAAGATGGTTACGGATGCTCATTGTGTCATTTACGACAAGATGAAGAGAATAATAAACCGATGTTTAAAGGAAAAGACTGAAGTGCCAATAAAAGGGACATCAAAGCTACCAGACAAGATATGAAACACATCACTCAAATTATAATTCAATGGAGAGTAGAAAAAAAGATCAAGGCACGAACTGCAATGTTAGACCAAAATCAAGCAATTCTCCACCACAATTAAATATAGATATGCTCTCTCTTTGACTGTCAAAAAAGCATCTCAATAAAAAAAGTAAGATTTCTACCTCAGAAATGTGTTTTTCAAAATAAAGGCACATTACTAAGATAGTGAAAATACATGACGCACTACAAAAAGATTGGTCAGTGATTATCAAGGAGAGATAAAGGTAGACACAATCCAGGTTCATATCTTTGAATTTGTGCAATGAAAATGGAAAAAACAAAAAATGCATCTCCAGCCATTACAGATTGTACTCTAGAAAAGCTTTAACATCATATCTTTTGCTCTTATTGCACCAATTTATTGTATTTTTAACACTGGTAGAGTTGAAATATTGAAAGAAAATTACACGACAAAGGGAAAACCGATGCCCTTGACCTCAGTAAAGCACCTTAAATGGGTGAATAACTCTCAGCCAAATTGCTCTTCACTCTTACAGCCCATGTACAAGACAATTATCAAAAGTTGGAAAATGCAAGAACTAAAATTTAGAAGTGTTTGTGAGTGGTCATGCATTCCTAGAGCTGCCAACACATTGGCACTCTTTAGCTAAAGGAGGGACTCACCTCTCATCACGAGTGTTGAGAGTGACCCAACCCTTTGTACTTTGATCATCATTTAATAAAAAACCAAAGCATTTCCTCATTAAAAAAAAAAAAAAAAAGAAGTGCTACCGTTACCGTGACCCAGTAATTGAATTGTAACAGCTCTGTGAAAGACATGTAACAGACATAAAAACCCCAAAGTGACTTTACATTTGTATTATATTCATTCAATTAAATAAAGCATCACCATTTCAAAAAAAAAAAAAAAAAAAAGTGCTTCCTCAAAAAGAAAAGTTTATATTAAGGTGCTTACCATGGTGTCCCTCATCTTTTCAAATAAAATTGACTTCACAGGGTCCTTTCCAATCCAGCGACAGAGTTCAAGAGTCAACCCTTTTGATGATGCTCGAACATTCTGATCTTGGTGATCAAAAAGCTCAGGAAGCATTTTTAAGATTCTTTTCGGTGGGACAACCTTTGCTCCAAATTCACTTAATATACAAAAAATAAGGACAGTCAATGTCTCTCTAAATCTGAGACTATTGAAAAAGAAAGAGCATAAAAAGAAAAAATATAAAATGCAGACGTGATCACAGAGATAGAAACCTGAGAGCTTGAAACATCACATCTATAGCAGGCACAACTGCTTTGGCAACCTTATTCTTGATTGCTTTCTCCATTGAGTCCTGTAAACATGAGATTAGAAATGCCTTTTTGATAGTGGAGATTATATTTAAGACAGAAGGAGCAAGTGGACACAAACAACTAAATAGTAGTCAAAAAAATAATAATAATATTAATAATAAAAAAATGCAGGAGAGGGGTTCAAACCCAACATGTGAAAGGGTTACAGAGAATACTCATAAAAAGACATATATAAATTAATAAATACTTTATGAGACAGTCAAAATGGGGCCTCCAAGAAATAAGTAATTATCCTGAGTCACATTAAAAGACCATTCGAATGACTGAATTGGTGAACCAAAAATTATCACTGAAACGCTGAAAAAAAATATAGAATACTATAAATCCAGCAGACTTATGGTCAGAGCACAGGCAGAAAGAACCTCTGTAGCGAAAATGTACCATTTGCTGAAAAGCAGCTAAGATAGATTTGCTACATGGACACTAACATATCACTGTCTCAACCAATCAAAAACAGTTTAAGAATCCCAAAATTCATTTGATGACAGAATAGAAGTTCCAAATTCATTTATTATACATGTTAAAAAAAACCTTTTTTCCCTTTATAGTGCAAGAATTGAAAAGCCTATTAAATTAATTGGAATATACAAAGAATGCCGATCATCTCAAGTGATGCATTTAAATTTTAATTTTAAAAAATGTCATGCCTGGGTCTAGGGCAGTAGCTCAATGATCCCATGAGAGTTATTGCTGCGGGAGGTCTTGGGTTCGGGTCTCCACAGCAGCATTGGAAGTAAAACTTGTAATTGGGAGTAAAACTTGTAATTGGGAGTAAAACTTGTAATTGGGAGTAAAACTTGTAACTGGGAGTAAAATGTATCTGCCTTCCTAAAAAAAAAAACGTCATGCCTTTTATATACCACAATTAGTTTTATAGATCTTGTGAATTATAAAACCAAGAAAGGGTTAACATTAAAGCAAGATCATGTTTCCCTTGCATGTAAAACCAATAATGACTAAGCAATAATCAATTGCATACTGTTAGAAAATCGACTGTACATGAATCTTAATTTTCCCTCAAGGCTTTCTAGCTCAGCTTTTCTTTCCTGTCTTTAAATTCCTCCGATGTACATGCACATTGTATAAGGATTTTGAAAATGATAAGAGCTTTACTAAGACATAACAATAGATAAAAGTGTGAGAGAAATAATAAAAATAACAATAATAATGCTAGTTCGAGTCAAATAATCTGCCACAATATAAATAAAACACATGAATGTTGCAATCTTCTAACAGAATCCAAAAGAAAAGAAATCCAGTTGAAAACATATAACTAGTCCACTCAGAAAAAACAATACTTAACCAAAAATCACTTCTAAAATATCTCCAATACTCCTTCACAAACCAAATTAATGTTTTGCATAAACTTGAAGCATTCTAAGAGGTGTATTTTGCTAAGCTCTTACAAATCTAAAAGCTCCTTTTAGGATGAAAAAGTGGCTCTCTACAAGAAAATAAAAATGTTTGGTTGGACCACTTTTCAATAATCACTCTTACAGAGAAGAGAAACTAAAGCTTTTGAAGAGCTCCATAATGAAGCTCTTTGAAAGAGGGCTCTTCCAAAAACATCTCAAAAATCCTCTATCATAGAATTACAGGAGCAAAAAGGACCCAAAAAACCTAAAAATCATCAGAAAATTGTATTCAGCTTAAATTTCCCTATCGTGCATCATCATGCTCATTTTTTTTTAGTATCTATTCAACTGTCCGAAGTTGCCTATCTATACAACTGAATCTGTATGAAAGAAAACAAAAGACAAGCATACCAACCTTTTCTACTTGCTACTGTATGTGTTACTTGTACTTTACTAGGGAAAAGTATTTTTTTAGCACTATGAGAAAAGAGATTCCATCAAGGAGAAGACCCTATTAAAATATTAGCATCCAGTAGGTATTTTACTCAAGTCCAATTCATTATAATAAAGAAAAAATAATTTAACATCAATTTTCCCAGATTAAGAAAAGTTCATATTAACTTATGCAACGTTGTTGTGACATAAATATGAAATCAGTAATGCTTTGTCAAAATGACTAACAATTGTTGGTCAAAATTAGCACTTGAGTTGACCAAATGAACTGTTATAATAAATTATACTACATGCAACTGCAAACAACAATCTGGAGTTTAAATTTCTTGTTGTCAATTAGTTTTTCTAACCCACCATTAAGAAAATAAATAATTTGGAGGCACACAAAACATATTGCATGGTGTAACATGGAAAAAAGAACGAACAGTTAGTTTTTCCACCAGCTTTTGCAAGCACACGACTGGCCATGGCTGTGACCTAAGACAATGCTCATAGCTAGCACTGAAGTAAAACATATTGTCAAGCTGAAATTATTAAGCATTTGGAAATTGTGAGATTTCAATTTCCAAAATTCAGTACCTTCAAAAGTATGAACGGACAATGAAAAGGAATGTGTTGTACACTTGAGGTGAAGAACTGCATAACTCATATTAGTTTTTTATGTGCTCTTTGATGTCACGGACATCAATAACGATAAGCATAAGTGTGTCAGTCATTTATCATGCCGGACCAACTGGCCTGGTGAGATGTTTCCTCCCTCTTTATGATTTGAAAAGAGAAGAGGCTACAAATGTTTTTGTTCCTTGTTCCATTTGGTAAGTGCTGATGAGGGCACGATTAGTCATAAGTATAAGCAATCTAAGCCCAAAAAACAATGCATGGAGCTCCCTGGAGAGACAGAGCTAGATCAAATTTATATTCAAAGAGAGCATACCAGAAAAACATCGGTGGCTTCCAGCTCCACCCATAGAAGAAATGCAGCTTGAGCCTTCTCGACCGTCTTGGGCCTGCCGGTGAGGCATTTTGCCACAATGGCATCACAAACTTCTTTTGCGTACCTAAACAAAAAGAGTGGGATGAAATGAAAGTCAGACAACCTCAAAATCAGAATCGATATTAAGCGCAAGGAATTCTCAGTACGAAGACTCGGAGAGAATACGAAGAATGAATGTGATAAATAAACCTTCCAGCGTCGGCATCGGCTGCACGCAGAAATGCAATTAGGGCATCGAGGGCCTTCTCCTGTACAGGAGCGTTGGAATCCGCAACTGTCTTCTTAAAAATAGGACCTAATAGCGAGGATATAAGCGAAGGATGAGAGTCAGGTGGGATCTGAAGTATTTGGGAACCAGGCGTGTCGGTGAGAAAAATAAAAAGTAAATGAAACAAACAAAAAGAGAAAATGCGAGAAAGTAAAATTAAACGGACGCTGTCCACATGAATTGAAGGGAAACGTCGATCGAGAGATCTGATCGAGGTGGCTCAGAAATGTTACCAAAGTCCCTGAGGCGGGGATCTTTCGGATCATTGATTGAGTCCAAAAGGGAGGCAAGGTCAATATTGGCGTCGTTTCGGACCTTCCAGTTCTTGTGAAGTAATCGTTCATCCCATGGCAATTTCTTAGCCTCCTTTAGCAATTTCTCGTCCTCGGACGACATTTCTTCCTTGTCCGAGTCTCCGTCCCTCCCACTGCAGTCGTAATTTTGGCCTCTATATCAACTCCGACAGAACCACGAAATGCAGGCGAAGGCAACGCGCGGAGGCCTCTCTCTCGTGGGTCAAAAATCTGGAATGGCGCCGCTCCACCGGCAAGAGGAATGAAACATAAAAATATGGTCTATTATACACAAAAGAGGGGCTTTTCTATATTTTTCTCCTTCGTCTTTTCCGCAAGCAAATTTGATTTGCACGCTACTGCAACACTGCACAACTGCTTTAAGGCACCGGAGTAGTAATTGCCATCTAATTATTATTATCTGACTCTCAAATTTAGATTTATATTTTGCACACTACACTAAAAAGAGGGTCCGTCTTGGTGACACCAACTCTTCGAATCCATTTCAAAATTCAAATGTCCAACTATCGAAACCGGTCGAAATCAAGCAGCTGGGAAACCGGTGTTGCAGACTTGCGGTGACCGAGCAAGTGATTCAAATGAAAGATATTATGATTCATATACACCGCAGGCATCTTAATGTTAAATATATCGGTGCGTAGAAATGTATTACTAAAATATTAATAATATTATCTCATACATTCTACTATAAAAAACTCTTCCTGTTCACCGGTCGGACCATGTTACAAATTACAAACTAACATATTAATCTTTAATGAAAAACTATGTTATAAGAACCCACGTAATATGTATGTTACCCATCTAATATATATTGTAATTAGTTTATAATAAATCACCAACTAGTATATATTTTATTAACTACCAATTAGCATGTTATTGACCACGAACTTGTATGTTCTTGAGTTTTTTGCCACTTGGGTTTTGTATCATTTGAGTCATAGTTCACTTAAGGGAGAACTTTTCCGGTAACCTCAAAATATCGAACCATGGATGTCTGATTCGAAAATATTGAATAATGGATAACAGGATCAAAATACCCCTTACTAACTATTGAACCGGTTTACACGATTTTTAAACCCATTAAAAACATTGATGTATAAATTAGTTCAGTGTGGAGGATTGATGGGTTAGTTTTTAATAGGTTTAAAAATGGTGTAAACCAGTTCAATGGTAAGTGAAGGGTATTTTGGTCCTTAAAAGGTTAGGCTCGCTGCTCTCTTGTCTAACTCACGCTACATTAGTATTATACGTTTCAGACTCGGGACCCAACTCGGGTAGTAAAATCCGATACAGGTCCAATCGATCTGGTTGAGCTGGCCGAGTTGTTTATAGACTGGTCTCAAAACAACCATATCGGAAATAGTAGTAATTTACAAAAAAGAAAATCTCCATGGTCTATATCTCTGTCTATGATTCTATATTGTTTCAACAAAATATCTCTGGTCCGCGGAAAGGCGTGACCGATTAATTATAATCGACTGAAATAACAGATAAATTACAATTAGATGCTTGGAATTTAAAAAATTTTGCGGGTGCTATCTCCTACATAGGCTGCGCCAAATTTTGACGCCTACATATATATATTAAACTAAAAAAATAATTTTTATGTTTTAGTTTAATAACAAATTTTGCTAATTATTATAAAATATAATAATTTTAAATTTTAAAAATATTAATTTTATAACAAAAATGACTTCTATATATTAACAGAAGTAAATAGGTTATCTATTTTAGAGACACCGATTTTGGTTTTATAATTTATTAAGGTAGTAATATTGTTTAAATAGGTTATTTAATATTTAAATTTACTATTTTTTTGGTTTTATAAATTAATAATCATTTTTATATTTTAAATTCAATAATTTATCGTTGTGCATTGCACAAGAATCGAGTTGTACTCTTAATAGTAACAAAATTAGGAATATTAAAAAGTAATTCATTTTGATACATAATATGTCATAAAAGAACTTGGCTGGCTGCCAAGTGATTTGAGGAGTTGGCATGGTTGAGTGAATACACAGTGGATACGTTATAGCCTCCAGATGGCTAATTGGGTGGATCGTTGAATGGGTTTATTGTAAATAGGTTGCGCCAAATTTTGACGCCTACATATATATATTAAACTAAAAAGTATTTTTTATGCTTTAGCTTAATAACAAATTTTGCTAATTATTATAAAATCTAATAATTTTAAATTTTAAATTAATTATTTTTAGAACAAAAATGACTTCTATATATTAACAGAAGTAAATAGGTTATCTATTTTAGAGATACCGATTTTGGTTTTATAATTTATTAAGGTAGTAATATTTTTTAAATAGGTTATTTAATATTTAAATTTACTAAGTTTTTTGGTTTTATAAATTAATACTCATTTTTATATTATAAATACAATTATTTGTCGTTGTGCATCGCACTGGAATCGAGTTGTACTCTTAATAGTAACAAAATTAGGAATCTTAAAAAGTAATTCATTTTGATACATAATATGTCATAATAGAATCGTGTTTGAGACATATCAATCTTCGATCCATGATAGCCTCGTGATTATGCAATAAAACTAACTAAAGTATTTACAAGTATATTGTGTTATTCAATCATTGGCTTAAATAAAAATTCATTAAATCTATAAAACAAAAAATATTTGCACAATCAAACTAACTCATTTGATCGATGTGTTCAAATCGTCGACCTAAGCTTGGAGACTCAAGTCGGCAATGAGTAGCTAGAATTAGTTTGGAGATGGACTAAAGGAGTAACTGTCGCTTACATGGAGTTTACATCTATATATATATATATATATATAAGAGGGACAAAAGTGCTGACGTGGCTTCTCTTATGAACTCCTTTACATTTAATAAAAATAACTCAGTAAAAACATGTAAGGGAGAAAATTAAGAAATAAAAGATGAAAGAGAAAAAATAGTGAGAATGAAAAATGGTTGACGTGTAAAGGGTTAATGGGGACTTAATTGGGGACTTAATGGAGAGTTAAGTGGGGAGATAAGTGAGGAAGTAAGGAGGTAATTTCTGAGTGGAGAGAGATAATAGAGAAAAATAAGAATGTTAGTTTTTTATATTTTCTATTTTTTCTCCCACCCACCCTAGCATTTTAGCTTCCAACAGGTTAGTATGAACTAATTTGTAGGAAGCATGGTTTTAAATGTTAGGGTCATGTGGAGGTGTTGCTAAGGTCACGAGCCGAAATCACGTTAGGCAAGAAATTGGACAAGAACGTTAAGATGGGACGTTGAGTTGACTCATCGTGTAGGGTCATGGGGTTGTGCAATGGGATAATGGGGTGGGACGTTGAGATAGTTCATCGTGTAGGGTCATGGAGTTGTTGGATAGGATCATGAGGTTGGATCGTAGGGTAGGAAGATGGTGTAAGGGTATGAGGAAAAGTGATAGGCAGATTTGAGTGGTGGGGTATTTTATTAGGGCGTTAGCCAAGTTCAAGGGACAGTGTCGAGGGGTGGGGGCATGTGCTAAGGCCATAGGGGTGGAGTTGTATGTAGGGGTCATAATGGTGTTAAGGTGGGTCGAGAAGTAGTTTAAGTAAGTGTGGAGTTGGGGTTAGAGTTTGTGATGAGTCAATCGAGGTAGAGTCATGAAGTGGGGTTGAGTGGGATTCGAGTTAGAGTGATGAGATGAGATCGGAGTTGAGGTTATGAGGTGGAATCGGAGTTGGGGTCATTCGAGAGAAGGATATTTAATATTAAAATTTTTAAAAAATATTTTTTTCCTTTATGCAAGACTTAAATTACTTATTTATTATACATTAACATTTAAAAATCCAATTCCCCCTATCAAATATTCTACACAACCAACTAATGCTAAACAATTATTTTTTTGAAAAATATTTATAAAATAATAATTATTAAAAATTGAATTTAAATTCATATATTAGTAAACATTTAATTGTATAATTCTTTTACAAAAAATAACTTATAGGTGTTTATAAATAATTTAATTAAAATTTTATGCATCATTTTTTAGTTTCATGCTTAGCACGGTTTTTAGCTAGTATTTTATAATGGTAAAAAGCCTTCATTTTTTTTTTTTTTCAAAGTTACCCTATTTTATTGCTCAATTGCCATTCAAAATGGCTATTAGAATCACTACGATGGTCTCAAGTGTATAGGGGTGGAAATGGAAAAATAAATACAGTTAATGAAAGTTATTAAATATGTCAGTGCTATGTCGACTTATAAACGAGCTTGAGCCGAGCTAGTCGCGAACTGGCTCGGCCCAAGTCCACCCCTAATTAGTATATACGTTTTGCAAACATAAATAAACTAACCTTAAGAATTTTAACTTTAAAAATACTATTTATTTTTAGGATTTACTTTAACTAATTATGTAAAATTATAGTAAAAGAAGTGTTTAAAAAATCGAATCGAACTAGTCGGTCCGACCCGATTGAACCAGAATCATAGGCGAGTCTGATTCTTATTAACTTGGCCCGGTTAGCTGTAACCCACATTATTTTTGCTTTTTTTCTTATTGAAATTATTCAATTTATGTAAAGTATGTGCGTTCAACCAAAACCGGACATAGTGCTGGTTGGATAGCCGGTTCAGTTTTTTAAAACATTGGGCAAAACTTTTAAAATACTTTTTTTTTTTTTTAATTTAATGCAACGTTATATGAATTTAACTAACATAAATTGACATTTTTTTAGTTATATTTTCTTATATCACGTGTAAGATTTATATACTTTAATAATTTAAAGTATTTTCTATTATTTTTATTCGTTCGATTTTTCTAAGTATGTTGAGTCGTTGACATAATATAAATTACTTTCCCAAATTAAATAGAACTAAAAAAATTAAGGTGTTGTCTTCTGTTTTAATGCGATCCCCAGGGCCATTAGCAGCTAGCTAGCTGCTGCTCGGCCCAAAGATGTATATAGGCAACAAAAGATATATATGATCAATTGAATGGGAGCTGGCTATAGTTTCCAGTAAATGTTCAACTTGTGCAGAATCCCTGACACTACTCCCCAGAAGAGTATCTCTGCAAATATAACGTACAAAAGAGTCCCTAATCTTTTAGAGTGCCACACATTAGTGAAAACGTGCTTCTGGATCCAATGGACCTGATCAATGCGAATTCAGCAAAAACCAAGGAATTAGCGGCCAGATGTGTAAGTATTAGAAAATTATAGAGTAGAGTCTTTCTAATATGTTACTTATATAATGGCTTAAAAAACTCTCGACATATATATATATATATATACCTACCAGAGAGTTGTTTGGAGTCTCGTAGTACCAGCCATTGACAAATGCGGGGAAGATGCCTTGTGCCCCCATTACGAACACTAGCATTGCGTTCATTCCGATCCACTCCAGAAATAAGAAAGGAAGTCTCACTCCCAAGACATCAATCTGCATCCATCCATTCCCGTCAATCAAATTAATTAATTATGCAGTCTTAATTTGAAAAATTACTTATAATAAATATTTTATACTACGCAATACGCATAGTTTTGATCATAATAAAAACAAATAATAAATCTAATTTCCAACTAATTAAGTACCAATATGTAGAAGGCTGAGAAAGTAATTCCTGCTGCTCCTGCTGTGAAACAAACGTAACTGAAGCTGTAGAGCTGTTTGTTGAGTGGAGTTGCTGAATGAATGGACAAATCAATCACAGCAACAAAAAATAAATAAATAAAAAAAATCGTGGTCAAATTAATGTAAATAATTAGATCTTAAAATTAAAAAAGCTTTGCAATATCGAATAGAAGGTCGCAAATTAAGAACCCTAACCATCGGTGAAGTGTAGAAGGATTGCCACGATAAGCAAACCAATGGCCATCAAAACCCATTGCTTAAGCCTTTCAGAGTGGCTCTGCAAATGAACACATATATGTATGACTATGACAAACATGCACATATATAATGACTGAGTTGTTTATATAGATAAAGTTTAATTCAATATACAAAGGCCTACCTATATATTTATAAGTACTCTCTTTTAGTTATGATTAACTAAAAGCCGTTTCCTAACAATTAAGTACATATGCATGTAAATTAAGGAATTAGCCATAAATAAAAGCAGATGACACGAGCAGTCTGTTGGGATTAAAGACGTACGGACCTTGAAATGTATGAGGACGTGACCGTAATGGACTCCAGCGGTACCAGAGAGAATTGCAGAAATAGAACTAAATATATATGAAAGAAAATATTAAATAATTATGTCAATAACCTAGCCTGCATGATCAAATATGATATATACAAAAAAAGAGAGGAAAGGAAAAAAAGGTTCACATATAAATATATTTAATTGTATCCTACAGTAGTAGCAGTACCATCAGTACCAGGTAGCGGCCGAGAGATAGAGATAGAGATAGAGATAAATAGAGAGAGATAGCAAATGAGAGAGCAAATGAAAGAGAGAGCAAATGAGAGAGAGAACAAATGAGAGAGAGAGAGAGAGCAAATGAGAGAGAGAGAGAGAGCAAATGAGAGAGAGAGAGAGAGAAAAAGAGAGAGAGAGAGAGCAAATGAGAGAGAGAGAGAAAGAGCAAATGAGAGAGAGAAAGAGCAAATGAGAGAGAGAGAGCAAATGAGAGAGAGAAAGAGCAAATGAGAGAGAGAGAAAGAGCAAATGAGAGAGAGAGAAAGAGCAAATGAGAGAGAGAGAGAAAGAGCAACTGAGAGAGAGAGAGAGAGAGAGAGATAGAGAGATTATACCTCAGGAAGCCTTCTGGTTCAAATGGGGCAAGGCACCATGTTGGGGCATTCTTCCGGAGTGGGCCCGTTCTTGGAGAAGCTTCTGTACAAGCCTGTCGATCGAGTCGTAGTCCAAATCAATTAATTATAATTTAATTGAAATCAAAGCAGATTATTTGATTTATATATACGTGTATACACACACACACACACATATATATATATATATATAAGTAGAATGTATGTGGAATAAATTAATTATATGTATAGTTGAAATTGATTAATGAGGACCGATGGTGTGGAGTAGTACTCGTGATGACCGACCTTGGAGCGTATCCAAACTGGCTGGGAATACAGATGATTTATGCCCCAAACTTGGCGGTCAATGTAACCCACGGCATTGCAGGCGGGTCCGAGATGGCCTCTCATACCACACTTCACCTGGAAATTAAACACAGATCGACAGTTACAATTATTAATATGCATGCATATTCACAACACATATACATGAATAATTAATATATATATATATATATATGTATTATGTCATATATATTGTGTTCAAACTAATAATATTTAAAGTCTTGAGTTGTTTTAATAATTGATATTATTAATTTATAACTAATTAATTTTACTAATAATTATGAGTACTTAATATTATTCACTCACCGTGAGTCGCTTTGCGTTGCCATCATCGTCACGAAACACAAAGCTCCAGTCGGGAACATAAAGTACAAAAGTGGTGACCATGTAGATGAGAAATGCCAGGAAGCCACCAAACCTGTAGCAACACAATATATATATAAATATATAAATGTAGGAATTTTTTCTGTACCCTCACATTTTAAAGAAGGAACACAATATAAATATATATCGCCTCGTGACTAGCTCTCTCACCACTGCCATCGGTAGGCTTTGAATACGGAGATGACGCTACGATCAAGCTGCTCACCGGGCCTGACCTTCAATGTCACCGTTTCTATGAGAGCCACGACCATGTACACCAAAGCGATGCGCTGTAAAATGGAAAGTCACGCTAGCTAGTTTAATAAAAAGAGTCATGATAAAAAACGGACAATCACAAATCAAATGAATTAATGAATATTTAGTTAAAAATATCATATTACCTGAAGGATACCACACCAGCGGATTTTTTTCATGTCAACTCCATACGACAAATCATCAGGAGCGTGAGAATACCCTCCTGATCCGTTCCATCGATTCAGTATATATAGAATTAATCAAGAATCATTCAAGAATATTAATCGAACTAAATCCATAATTCCTGCAGCTTCCTCTCTCTCTCTCTCTCACACACACACACACTCTCTCTCTTTCTCTCTGTCACATACTCATATATATAAACTCACCTTGCAAAAGTATTCCCCAGAAGAGAAGCTTCAGCGTTCGTATGAAGATTTTCCTGATTGCCCTGCTCATTTTCGGAATTCTCTGCAAATAAATAGTTAATATTACAATATTATTGTATATATGCATGAATTAAATAGATCTAATTAATTAGGTGGGAAATTATAATTAAATGAAGGGCAGGGGAACTAGCTAGGTGGTGTACCTTAAGAGAGAGAGCTATTGCAACGCCAACGATGAAGAGAAAGAAGGGCATGACAAAATCAGCGAGAGTACAGCCATTCCAAGGGGAGTGATCAATGCGTTCGTAGGCACCGCCCGCATCATCAACAAGTATCATCATCTGCTCACATTTTATAGTTAGAAACACATACATCCATATATATTCCCTAAAGTAGTTTATTATATCAAAGTAATTAAAACCACGAGCGACGATAGATCTAGCTGAGGAGATGAGACCTAGGTAGGTAGGTAGCTAGCTAGGCCGTCTTAATTAACTTAATTAATACTGATCGATCAGTACTATACTAATTACCACTATAGTCAGGCCTCTGAAGGCATCCAGGGCTGCCACCCTCTTGCTTTTGATCTGCTGCTTCATAATTAGTGACGACGACTCCACTTGGACTGGAACTTGGGCGAGGGGCGCCTCATATTGATCGTCATCTTTCCTAATTTGCTGCTTTACCTGATCGACATTAATTATCTGATTATCACCCCCAGTACCTAACTTATTACAAACAGTACTAGTAGTACTGGTAATTATACTCATGTCTTCCCCCATGACGACGACGGAATTTCTTGGATCTTCACGGCTGCCGCCTTCGTCGTCGTGTATGAGGACACATGTCTCCCCCTTACTTCCACCAACACGAGCCTGCAGGGCCTCTTCTGATCTTGTAATATTGCTACTCCTCGTCGATCTTGAAGAGTACTCTTCCATCTAGATCGATATATATTCGACGACGACGGGCGCCGACGGTACTCGATCTCTTCAGCTTCTATATATCTTGGCTTGCTAGCTTCCTAACTGATCGCAGACCTCCTCCGGTACTACTTCCAATCGCGGCCGCTTTAAATTTGGTGTGTGTATATATATATTTGAGCTACCCTAGCATATATATATATATATATATATATATATATATATATATAGTTATATATGACTACTATTTAAGGAGCTGGTGGAACTAGAAATTTTATCTACAGCCTTTATTCTGTCCTATAATTTTTATCAACAAGACAGACAGTATTAGCGTCCACGGCCGGCATTTGTCGCCTATTAGCTGGGAACCCCCGGCGTTGGTGCCCCGAAGAGAGATCTAGACAGAGAGAGACCAGAGAAAGGACAAATGAGAGAGTGAGAGAGACTAGAACAAGAAAGAGAGGAATATATATATATATATATATATCTGATAATTTTCTTAAGAAAAAGATTAAGATAGGTTAAAAAGAGGGGTCTGACCGTCCAAGGCTCTGCCCTCTCGGGCCACTCTCTGTTTGACAAATTCGTCAGTCCGTGATAATTAAAGAGATTCCACGCGCCATGTCGAGTAAGACATACAGAGATTCCAAATCATCCTTCAATTCAATTATCGAATTATCTACTTAAAATCTGCAGGCTTCTCCATATATGGTTAATGGAAGCCTTTCCTTAATTTGGTAGGCTCCCTCTCACACAACAAATTAGCTTAATTTTAATCGTAGATTTGACTGCACAACTTTGCAGGCCTCTCTGGGAGATCAATAAAATAAAAGTTTTTTAGTTTTAGAGACGACCGGCTTGACATGACTCATGAGAGAGAAATATTATGAAGTCTAAAGAAGAGTAGAAGACGCATTAAGGGAATGGTTAGTGGCACTGGGGTCAATTAATTATGTGGAAAACAACAGACTTCAAATTCATAGGATGCTTGTTTCCTTCAAAACTCCGTGCACATTTTACCAAAAACACAAACATCCATGGAATACGACTGACCAAAGCATTCCCTACCCCTACGTTAAACATGTGTTTTTACTCTTTAATGCACCTCTCTTGAGGTACGCTGTCTTCCTCATTTAAAACAACAATAAAAAGAACCTTTTAACTTTTCTCATTAATATTTAAATACAAATGCTACAAAAGCCGCATTGGTATTGGCGGAGAATAGCACGAAATAATAAAAAGAAAGGCGTAGGTTGATTGAGACTGAACACCACATAAAATAAAGTTTCCTCGCTTGTCATCATAGAGATAAAAAACTAAACACGAAGCAGTGTATTGTAGGAATGGAAATGTGCTCCAAGTTGACAAGGAACAAAAAAACTACACATCCAACACGAACTTCCTCAATTGGAGAACAAAACATGCTCCTCTTGGAAGAAGAGGAAGACCTTAAAATATCGCCTCTCATCCAGAAAAATCCCCCTTCATTAGACTGCAAGTCCCTTGAAATCTGCTCCAAAGCCATTCCCACAGATGATAGATGAGAAAGTTCAGGCTTGGGCTCCAAGTTCGAGCAGTAAAGTATGATTAATGTCATTACATGCCGGGCCGTGGAACTGGATTGGACCTGTTCACCGGTAAATTCCTCAGTGTCAGCATCCAAATTAACAATCATATAACTCAAGAAACATGTGAAAAGACACCAAATAGCTACTACGGCAACTTTTTAGTGTTGTTGTTGCCGGAGAAATACCAAAGAGACATTGCATCAGGAAGTCTTTGTGACTATCTTTTAGGACTGGCGATGCAGTTAATTCATGTGTAATTTTAGGCAAATCCACTCTGGCAAGTAGTAAAGAACTTTAGACACATTAAGGTCAATGATGAAAAAGACAACGTACCAGGGCTGATATAGCGGTTCTTGATAGCCCACTCATCTCTCATGGACGCAAATTTCCTAAATGGTGCACCTGAAATTTTAAACAGATTTGTGCATCAAAGAGCTAAAAACAAGAGAATATGACAAGGAACAACCCCGGATGGGGGGGGCACCTCCAAAAAAAAAAATATGTACCTTCAAGCTCCACCATAGCCTTCTTGATAACAGGCTTGAACTTACCTGAAAAATAAATTTAATCTTTACAAATGCACAATAGACTATCAAGTAAAGGATGCATGACTATAATCTGCACTAAAAAACTCAAAATTGCAACAGGAATGAGAAAAATGGAGGCAAGGTACTGCATTGCAAACCAACCCTCATAAAGGGGGTTATCAGAGAGTTTCAAGGGCAGGGCACAGTCAGTTTCAGGAACCTGACCCAGTTCCTTCCCCAATTAAGGTAGTTTTATAATTTCAAAAACTAAATCCCTTGAAAGAGCAAATAAAGACACAAAATTTGATGTGAAGACTGGGAAATTAGAATATCCATATCCTTTTGACAACACGAAGGTCCATAGGGCAAAGGAAACTTTTAACTGGCAGCCAAATGCACATTGATATTATACCATGTCTCCTCTCCACATCCATAAGCAAAGTCAATGCAGTGCCACCAACAGTCCATTGTTCAACTGGAGCACCCAAGTTTCCCACCTAGATAAACAAACAAGACAGGTATTTTAGTTCACCCAATAACCATGTGGGAATGACCGGTGTTTGTTTGAAACCATACCTGCACCTTTACAGAATAGCAGTGTACTTTTCTAATATTAAAACAGCCTAGTTCTGTTCCTTTCACAACAGCCTTGTTATTATCTATATGCTTCATACTTAAATCAAGTGATGAAATCATCATCAGAACTTTCGGGACTACTGCTTAACATAAAAGTAAGTTCTGATGGTGAAGAGTAAAGCATTCATTTTTATCTTTTTTAAAGGAAAAACATTTAGTACTCATGATCAGAGAAGAATATAGTAAAGATCGAAGCTATGATTTGGTACTTTTTCAAAGAGGAATCCATAGGAAAGAACAGACGCAGAAGAAACAAACCGATGAAATTAAGCCAGTCTTTCCAAAATGAAGAAGTGCGCCTGCAGCATAACCTAATGCATAGCAATAGGTAGAATCAAAATTTGTAGGCAGTCCGCATCTTCCTTCGTAACTGTAAATAAAAACCCACAACCGGAGATTTATAAGGTTACAAAATGATATCAAAGCCTAAGCCATGGTAGTAATAAATGCTAAATGGAGGCTAAGATGTTATTAGAAATAAGATAGAGGACAGTAGCAACACGGGTTTCATGGGGAATCTGCCCCACCCCGATCCACCCCACTTGAGGTGGGGGTGAGTTTTAAAACACGTCCTGCACATGGAACCCCATTAGAGGAATAAAAATAAGGTTAAGACCATAGACCCCTCCGTTTAAAAAAAAAAGACCCAATGACCCCTCATGGTATATGCGTATATATTTATTAACTTTTATATAATAATCCACAATATAAAAACTTATTTTTAGAACTGAGTGAGGAGGAAAGTATCTATCCGGTGCAGAGCATTCTAAAGTATCTCTATATATTATGAAAGCTGAAGAAAGACGAACTCAATTTATAGATATCTGATACAGGACTAATTCCAACAATAGAAAGACCTAAATTACGAAGTTTCTATAGATAGCACGTCCCTATTTCAAGCTTGTTCCGATCTGAAGTTTTGCTTTAGGTAGGCTTTTAGGAGGTAGTTTCCTAATTTACTTTCAAGAGCTAGTTTCCTATTTGAGTGTGTCATTTTTTGTAAATTTAAAAAGTACAGAAGCCGTCTTCTAATTTGAATTTCTTGTCCAAGTAAAGATACTTTAAGCAATTCCCTAGAAGTAAAGGGACATATTTATTTTGGTAACTTGTAAATTAATTGAAGGGTCCCCATCTTACCCCGGAATTTCTTTTGCTTCAAAATTGCTTTTGGAAAATTTTAATTTTTATTCTCTTGGATAGAATCATCCTCTGAGGTTGCTTTTTCTCTAATTCTTATGTTCATAATAGATCTAAAAACCCTACATATTTGTCTTTCAAATTTTAAGCATTAAACTTGTAATCCAGTTCGTAGTTTTCTAGGTAGCTTTTGAAATTTAGCATACTCATACTTCACTAGAAGCATTCAAGTAACTACTCCTTCAATATAAACCACCATGCGGCCTCAGTATTGCAAGGTCTAAATAAGTCTAAATAAGAAAATGAATTAGCAAGCAGGGACCAGGTTGAATTTTCACTCCATCAAGGGTTTTTCAAAGGGATGGGATCACAGGGCAGGTTGCAACGCTGGGATGCGTTTCTCAAACCCTGACACAACCTGCCCTTGTAGAGATGAAGGAAAAGTATTATTTTGTGAAAATCCAAAATGTGAAAAAATATATATTGGCTTACCCAAAGAAATGGGATTGTCCTTTGAACTGCCCTTTATATTGACCTATCTGCTTTCTTCTCTCCAACTCAGTTTCAACCATCGAGATAAGCATCTTTTCCGTCTCTATTTTAGCAACCTGATGTTCAAAATCCAGTGGATGCAATTACAACTAAATTAACTAGCACTCATTAACAGTGACAAATCAGGCCTAGTCCTATCATATGCAAAAACCAGATGAAAAGACATCAAAGACAATCACCTGAACATTTCCATGAGGATCCCTTTCAAGCATTAATTGCTCTTGAATTGCTTGTGGTAAAAATTCAAAAAGCAGCTGAGATTGATGTCTTAGTTTCTTTTTCCACATTCCACCTTCGTCGACAACATCATGAGCGAGGATCTCATTCAGCTCTGCAATAAGTTGTTGCACCTGTGAAGAAGCATAATGAGAATTCACCTGTCTGTATAGGACAAACAGAAAGACCCTATCTTTTTCCCTTTTTCCTGGCACAGGGACAACATTGAATTAACAACATTCACCTCAGGAATGAAATCAATTAAGCCTTCTGGTATAAGTATGACACCATAGTTATAGCCAAGATCTGCTCGTTTGCAAATAATATCTGTAATGTAGTCTGTCACATTTTTCAGAGTCTGCTTCTTAGCAGCCACCTGTATCAAGAAATAAGACGATAAAACAAACTAAATCAGGGATTAAGAGTTAAAGAAGACCAAATAGTCATACAATTGTGAAAACACAATATCACAAAACAACAACAAAACAAGCTACGAGAAATCAGTGGTAACTGCAATCCAATAAAAAAACAAATTACAACATATAGAACTATACGGTATACCTCCTCTCCAATAATAGTTATATTTGGATGTGTTTGCAGTGCACACTCTAATGTGATATGAGAGGCTGCACGTCCCATAAGCCTTACAACTGAGAACACAGAATCTTCAGTAAATCATTAGCTCCAACAACTCATATGAGAGAGAGTCGAAGAGAAAGAGAGAGAGTCACAGAGAGAGAGAGGGAGAGTAAAATTACACCAAATTTGCAAAAACAGTTCAAAGTACTTACAGTGATAATATTTTCCTGTAGATCTTGCATCAGTCATAACATTTCCTATCATCTCTGAATATATCTGTGCAAGGAAAAACAATATGAAGCCCAATTACTTCACAGAGAAGTAGATGCAAAATATGACTACACAGTCATGAGTGAGTTGGCTTCCCAATGAAAGTTTGTTCAAATACACTTAAAACCCAAGACTCAAAAGTCAAAAGTGAAAAGGCTTATATAAACCAACATGGGTACTTAAAATAGGGTAGAATACTCCAAATATACCAAGACGTCAGAAGAGAAGAAAACAAAAAATTAAGATCCATAAAAACGGATTCTTCCCTCAGCTTCAATAGACTTTGATACTTTCCAAAAAAAACTGACAGATTAATAAAAAACATTAACAAAAATACCTTGCAAGCTGTATCAAACCCAAAACTTGTCGGAACCTCCTTGCTTTTTAGATCACCATCAATTGTCTTTGGACACCCAATAACACGAGTTTTCATATTTTTTGCCCTGATTAACCAACGCAGAAGATGCTCACACAGAACATTAAGGAATGTACTAAAACAATAAAAAACAATTTGAAATTAAGAATATCATCATCAAATTCACCATCAATATTTCTAACATCCATTAATAAAACAGTATTTCAGAGTCAGCTGGAAGAGGAATGGCAGACAAAAATATGGGATGCATCCAAATAATGACAAAAACCAAGTCGCAGAAAGAAATAAGCAGGAGTAAGGCATGTTAAAACTCAATAACCCACTCCATATCAAGCTTCTATGATATTAGCAATGTTCATTTAGAAAAAATCATAAAGATAAGCCAAAAGAACATTGTATTATATTGCACGCCAGCCTTGTGACAGAAAAAACATATTAGACCTTCTACCTGAAATTTTCAGCAAGGAGACATGCATTTGTGTTAGAGTCATCCCCACCAATGATTACAAGTCCATCCAAATCCAGTTTCACTGCTGTCTCTTCAGCTTGCTTAAACTGACATTTGTAGGAAACTAAAATTAGTATACAACTTCAACCAGATTAAAGCAACCAACAGAAATACTCCGAAGAAAGGACAAACTCGGCAAACAACCACAAACTAACAACACATAGGAAGTAAAGTTACCTGCTCTGGAGTTTCAATCTTGTCCCTTCCACTACATATCATGTCAAATCCACCCTGAATGCAACATACATATAAGTAAGTAGAATGCTATCTCTCAATCACTAATAATCTTAAACAGGACTTAAGCAAAAACTTTAAATCCCAAAGAGTGTAGCTACTACATATAATGGGAAGTAAATATAACGGTTCAGCTCAACAACAATCCTGCACTGGTGGTTTCTTGGTCAGTAGTGGAAAATATACACACAATATATGCCGTTAATGAGCGCAAACTGTTGTTAGAAAAATTCATCTGAACAAGGCTACCAGAAGGATGAACACAAAAATATAATTGCCGAATTCCTTACAACAAATGAAAGAAAAAAGCAACGTTATTCTACACCTCCATCACAAGGAAATGCCAGTCACCTGATTCCTGTAAGGGTAAATAAATTCTGATGACAGCTCTACGTATTTGCATTTCATCACTCCAGCGGGACCTCCTCTGAATCCATAAAGGATGCTACCCTTGGCACGGTCCTGCAAATAATCTGGGGAAGTACCCGAAAATTAAACCACCCAACTCGGACACAAAGCGGATGTGTAAAAGCATGCCAGCAATAAAAGACTTGATTGAGCAGTCAGACAAGGGAGGGGAGAGGTATTTACCAAAAATGCCTGAAATAACATTGTGACCGCCAGGAGCCTGTCCTCCCGAAAGCACGACACCAATCTTCAATTTCTGATCTAATCGAAAAGATTCTGCCGGAATAAGCGAAACCGACGGCTGACCGAAAAGTTTGGGAAAGAGCTTCGCGATTTCGTCTGTAAGTGAAGATTCAAGCGGAGAAGAAGGTAATGTGCATTAGCAGGAACAAGTATCAAAAGAGGCGTAAATGATTGTGGAGAGGGAGAATGGCCGAACCAGGGTTTCCGGCAGCGGAACTAGGGGGGCCGTCGACGATTTGAAAGGGCCTCTTCAGGACATCAGGTAAAGGAAGAGGATAGTTAAGACGGCTCTTTTGGACTTCACTGTAGACGTCAGCAAGGCGACCAGGAGTTGCGGCAGTATTGAGCACCGGAGCCGTGGACGAACCCATGATGACGACGAGAACAAGGGTTGAGAGGAGAGAGGGGAGAAAGGGGAGAGAGTGGAGATCTGAGTTCAGTATCTCAAATGCGTGCGACTGTGCAAGTCCGGTTCACCGGGTCGTGTACTTATATATAAGCAAGTTTCTTCGGAAATGGATCCCCGAAAAAGCTCTTTAATTCCAGCAGCGCGCCAGGGCACTAAGCGACAAGTACGAACTCGGGCCGTAACGGGTCCTCCGGACATGCATCCGAAGGTTGATGAAGTCAGATGAAGAAGAAGTGCAGGAGTAGTTTACGTATGGATGGACAAGGGCCACGGGGTCGAGTTTTTTTTGGGTACTTAACAACCCCATCTCATCTGATCTGACCCGAAATGATCAGTTTTGGTATCTCGTATTCACCCTGCGCCTGCGGGTCGGGAATTAAGGGATAAATATTATTACGTATACTTTTTAGGTTGAAAAAGAATACAAAAATCGAATTGACTGAGTTGGGTTGTTGAGAGGAAATATCGAGTCAAATTCGGGGATGGGTAACGGGTACTTAAGCCTTAAGGGGTGGGAACATTATTTATTTATTTGGATAGGATCGGGTTTGAAACCCGATTGGGGTTTTTTACCGGTTCGAGCTTAGGTCCCTTATGAGTTATGAGCAGCCCACCCCGACTTTTATGGTGTGGGCCTGTTTGATATAGAGGACCCTGGTCTAGCACTTATAATACTACCTCTTAGTATGTATATATGCTAACTGCTAAGGAAGACTGAAAGAAAACAACAATGACTAATATGTTTATATAAAAAAACAAGCGCATCCTCGCAGACTCAATAAGGTTATATATATTAAGAGGCGATTCCTCGTAGTTTTGCAAGAAAGCATTCACTAAGAGTGCCCTGTGCCCCGGTGAAGCATATATATATATATATATATATATATATATATATAATGTGGGTACCTGCTGACGGTATGGAAAGTAAACTGGAAACTGGAAGCTACAATAAATAAACAGGGCGTGGGAGGAAACCGCAGGTACGTTACTACGTACGCAGTAAGTAGTGAGTGAGTCGTGGACTCGTGGGTTCTCGTACAGTCGCAGATGGATGGACGGATGGATGGATGGTGAATGCCATTTGCCAATTGATACCGTTGTTGGTAAATAATGCCAGCTACAGACAGTTGGACCGTCTTTGTCTCCATCTGTTGCCTGTTGGAGACTTGGAGTGGGGTAGTAGCGTCTCTCTTTCTTTCTATTTGTTTTGCTTCCCTTCCCCGAGAATTAATCTTACCCAGACCATCATCCTTGGCTGTTAAACTCGAAGCGGGTGGGCAGATGGGTACAGTATTAACAGTACTCGATCGGCCCTCAGCCGGGATGGCGAGCGAGCGCCCCCGCACGAAGCTAGCTAGCAGACGAACCGATATCAAAGGACGTCCCAGCGGATTCTGCTGGAACTAGGTGGGTGGGCCTCCTCCGGCCTTCAGCCTCTTCCGACTTCCGAGTGGAGATTGATCCGTTCTGCCCCCCTCTTCAATCTTTATTTAATTATTTCAGTAGCTGTGGCGTTGCGTTGCATTGCCGCAGTCGCGTGAATTGCCAGCTCCACCATCCATGCCACCTTTTATTACCGGTTAACTGGCTACGTCAGTCAGGACGCTATTTTATATAAATAATTGCCCTCTTACGAATCACACCCAATTCCCTCGCTTCCGTCCCCTCCACTGCCCCTCTGCCCGACGAGAGCGGCCTTAACACACACCACTTGCCGCTCAGATCTGGATCTTCTCACCTCCGCCTTTCCATGGCTTCCACACTCGTCCTCGTCATCGTCTTCCTTTTTGATCTCGTCGCCTTCGGTCTCGCCGTAGCTGCCGAGCAGCGCAGGAGTAAGGTACGCGCCGTTTAATTATTAACTCCTCTTTTCCTCCTCCTCCTCCAAGTATTGATTTCCGCTTCTTTCCTCTTCCCCTTGCTCGTACGCTATATTATTGCTGGACTCAGAATTAGTGAGAATCTCAATTTACTTGTTACTTCTTCGGTGATTCATCTCATTCTCAACTCGTACCCTGCGCATAATTTTTTCTTCTTTTATTTTATTTTTTCATTTTCTTTTCTATCCTTTTCTCCCTCTGTTAAAGATCTGGCAAAACAAGGACTGGCGGCGGAATCACCAACTAAAAAATGGAAAAAACGAAAAATCAATCTGTAGTCCACGTTTGATCAGTCCGGAACTTCTCCACTTTTGCTTATTTTGTTTTTTGGGCGTGGCTTCTCGAGGAGAGTCGACTGGGAGTCTTATTTCCCCCTTCACCAATAATCTCTGAAACGGATAATATTGCCGAGTAATCAGTAATATCTCTCACCCTGGTGCTCTTGAGTTGTATGTCAGGCAAGGGTCGTGACGGACAAGGAGGTAAATTACAACTATTGTGTGTACGATTCGGACATCGCCACCGGGCTTGGGGTGGGAGCCTTCCTCTTTCTGTTGGCTAGTCAGATCCTCGTTATGTTGGCGAGTAAATGCTTTTGCTGTGGCAAAGGTCTCAGACCAGGGGGCGCCAGGGCCTGGGCTATCATTCTCTTTATCACTTGCTGGTATAAACCCCTCACCTATTTACTCTGCTTTCCGTCCTGACCTCCACCGACACCTTTCTTTACCTTTCCCCTCCATCCTCAATTTATGATCATTTATACTGAACTTTTGTCCTTGAAACTTAAAACGCATTGTTATTAATTTGTTCAGTAACCCGTCTACACCAGAATACGTACTCCCCCAATAGAGAAATTTGGATCTCTCTCTGCGTTCTTCTGATGGAATTGGGATAAATTTGTGTCAATGTATGTGTGTTAGGTTAACGTTTTTGATAGCGGAGGCGTGTCTCTTGGCGGGGTCCGTAAGGAATGCCTACCACACCAAGTACAGGCCGGTGTTCGTCGAGAGTCTGTCGTGCGAGACCTTGAGAAAGGGTGTGTTTGGGGCTGGCGCTGCGTTCATCTTCTTCACGGCCATTGTGTCAGAGTTTTACTACGTCTGCTATGGCAAAGCCGATGTTCAGCCCTCTTACGGAAGAGAGACGGGGGTTGGTATGGGCACCTACTAGTGGATTGATAGATATCATCATCGTGTCGCTATCTCCTACCACACTACACACCCTGCTGATACGTGACTGGCTTTTTCTCTGTAGAGGACGGATGCCTTAGTCTTTGTTTGGAATTTTTAATTTGGATTGAAATTTGTTCATTTTAGTCGTATAGCCTGTGCAGTGGTTTAGCGTCTCCCTCTGTTTTGGGATTATGTTGTGAATTCACTCTCTAATTCCAATTCCAGAGCACGACTGCCAGCTTCATTTTCTGCTTCTTTTTGTAAACTGCGGTCCAGAATTTGGAATGTCTTATTCTTAGGAACCTGTTACGTTTGTATTGGACACCCGGTAGGCCGAGGGGAAATGAGAGGCCACGGCCGGGAAGGAGGGGGGGGGGGTGTGAATGACATCTGGGTGGAACTATACCAAGCTGGCTAGCTAATGGTTTAAGCTCGAATCAAATTTGAGCTTTAAGTAGGCTTATTTAGTTAATTAAGTCAAACCCAAGCTTTTAACTTGAAGCTGGATGAGTAGGCCGAGGGGTAATGAGCGGCCTCGGCCGGGAAGGGGGGGGGGGTGTGAATGACATCCGGGTGGAACTATACCAAGCTGGCTAACTAATGGTTTAAGCTCGAATCAAATTTGAGCTTTAAGTAGGCTTATTTAGTTAATTAAGTCAAACCCAAGCTTTAACTTGAACCTGGATGAGCAGGCTAGTTTGTATTTTAAACTTATTTAATTTTTAGAAATAATTAAATATTGCCTCATCATTATTAATAAAACAGGTTTTGTTTTAAATAATTTATAAAAAGTATTTATAAAAATTAAACAGAAAAAAACTGATTTTCAAATATTTTCATTCATTATAGTATTATACACTAATTAAGCCAAACGCGGCTTGAGCTTGGCTTGAATACTCAATATTTTTTTAGCTTGAGCTTGCATTGGTATGTAAGGTTGAGGTCTAGCTCGAGCTCGAGTTTGAGTTCGAAGAAAATGTATTGAGTCAAACTTGAACATACAAGGGTTCGACTCCACTTCGCTTGTTTCTTCCCCTAAGAAATACATCCGTACACCGAAATATTGACTGATACTTGTGATCCGCTTAAGTTCACATGTGCATTTAATTTAACATGGTGTACATTGATTAGAAAACCGAATAAGTGGGGGTGTTCTCATGTCCCATAAACAGAAACAAATGTTTGGAAACCTTCATCGGATATAGACAGAAGCCAGAGAACTGAGACCACACCATGGATAAAGTTTCAATGTAGATTTTATCATACAAGTGGGTGGCCTAGAGGTAAACATCTCTGAAGTTTCAATGTCGTTTTTATGGTACTTGATGGATTAAAATCCAGCAAACATTAATTGTTATCACAATTCAGAATGCGTTACTACTTTGTGGAGCATTTGGCCCAAGTGATGATAAAATTCTCTATAAACATGAGAGTTACAATGCTACATATGGACTTACATGAAACAAAGGTGTACACAAGAAACGACACCTCAAAATATGACATTCTAATCTTTGTGCATCTAACTTTGAGGTGTCTCCTTGATACACTACTAGTCAACGCAAGTCTCTACCAAAGCTCTCCCTTGGTGAGTGCTTTCTACCTGAAAGCATTGATCTCCTACAGTGTAGGGAAGTAGTTAGTTTCAACAGAATACATGGAAAGATGGCTTCTTGATGAGCAGATAGATGCATGTTCAAATGTTCTGTATGTCAGCTTATTTAGACTTTTACCTTCAGCATCAATTATATAAACCCTCACAAATCTTCTTATATTTTTTGTCACTTCTACTTTTCTTTTAACGTCTGTATAACTCCCATGAAGAGCAGCTAACACTACACACCATACCAGTGCCACTTCTTGTGTTATAATATCGTCAATCTGTCATGCCTGGGCGCTGTCTGATTTGAATCTCGATCATACAATCTGGCAATCGCAAAAGAGTTAGCATGATATGACACCAGGTTGTATCCATCTAAGAACAGCGAGGGAGATGTCTGAAAAATTAATTTTTATGAATTTAGTGCGGTTTGACTCTGGGTAGGGCTTGATATGACACCCGGTTATATGTATCCCTCAGGACGAAACCTTGGTAGATTGGTCAGTTCCACTTCGCCTTCACTGTCGCAAACCCGCGCGAATCCCGTACATGATTAATAACGATGAGAGACCACTAAGGAATGGGATAAGCGCGCGGGAAGAATAAGAAATGGTTTCAGTCACATTTGGGAAGAGGCCACAGTGGAGAAAATTAAACTTGTTCTACGCAGAAGCGGACATTAATTAATCGAATGTTTGGAGGCTGGAGCTTCGTACCAGGAAAATTTTTTTTGAGTTCCCCACTCCACCCGCACCGAAAGCACTTAGGGAGTGTATCATAGTAGTCAATCCGCGTCGTCTCCGGCTCCGCGAGCGTGTAATAAAAATGATTAAATCGACAGGCAGGGGCAGAGGCATAGCGCGGCAGAGGCAGAGTTCAGTTGGGACTTGGGAAGATGGGTATAATGGTATCCACACGGAGATTGCGTATGGGATTATGGGTGCTTGTCCATGATTGTTTGTCTCACTGCGTGGTCGGCGAGGTGCATCATTTCAAGATAAAATCCTAATTTAACAGTCTCACTCACTTACTCTCTCTCTCCCGTCTCTCTCGTTTTTTTTTCTCTCTTGTTCTCCCGTCGTGTCCATTGATCTATCTATCTGCTACTACGTAGTACGTACGCATTCTCCTCTTCTTTCTTTGAAGCATTACGTCGAATGAGAGGCCGGGCTGGAAGTCGGGAGTAAGTAATTGGGCGAGGAGAAGCATAAAGATGAGGAGGAAATCAGGAAAGGCGTTGTCGTGATCGAAGGGTCTTGCTGCGAAGCTTTTCAACCATAAATATCGGAGGTAGCCGAACGGTCAAGAGCTGACACGTGGATTGACGCAAAGAGGAGCACGTGTCAGGTGGGATTTATTTATTTGGACGAGAACGGTTGAATTGTGTGGATTTTGGTTGGAGTCGTCGAAGTGTGGAGAAGGAAGAACGATCCAGTGGGGTCGGAGGGGGGCACCGACACGTGGCGATAAAGATTCACCGACTTTTTTTGGTGCACTTGGCGGTTCGTGTCTTTTGACTTTGGTAGGGATGGACGAGGCCACCGCAACTCCGGTTGTACGCTCCCGCCGAAAGTGATCGAGCAGAGCACCATCCCACCAGGCTCTCTCTCATTTCCGTAATTCCGCGTGCCACGCCCCCCTCCCTCGCTCCTCACTCCTACTAATTCTTCCTCCAGTAGTACTCCTCCCTAGTCCCTCCCAACTCCGCAGCACCAACGTCTGAAATCCCGCCTCTTCTATATAAAATAATTAATCTCGGCTTGTTTTTTTTTATGATTCCGTTCAGACGGACCGGACCGGACCGGACCGGATGCACAGGTCAGTTTGATTGAACCGGGGTTATATGACGGACCAAAGTCCATGACATGTGTACAGGAAAATTGCGTAGAGAACCTAAAGTCCTATTGTACCAAAAGTTGTGGAATTGTGGATTGATTGTCGTGGACAAAGTCAAGTTTGAAAAATGGAATGAAAGAAGTGGAAAGCAAGGAACGAGGTGGAGAGGCATGGCCCCCGAGACAACAGTCTCAGGAGATGCCCAAGGAGATGCCCATTGATGGATGGATGGATGGATGGATGGATGGATGGATGGAAGGATGGATGGATGGATGGAAGGATGGACGGATGGATGGATGGATGGATGGATGGATGGATGGATGGACGGATGGATGGATGGACGGATGGATGGATGGACGGTGGAACGAATGGGTTCCACTCGGTCGGTTGGGCCTCATCGGTTTGTCAGGTCAACAACGTCTTCGCTTGCTCATCCTCGGCGATGAATCTCGATTCAAGAAAAGTCCCCAAAAAAAAAAATAAATAAAAAAAATCACCGGATAGATCCGTATAAAGGAGTACAACATATATAAGCATCAGAGACTAACGTAAAGGAGAGGGCGAACGAGTGAGCAGCGCGTGGGTCCTCCTTCACTCCACCTCCGCACTCTCACCCTTTTGCCGCAATCTTTTTCTGCTCTTATATCGCTCATCCCTCCCAAGACACCCCACCTCGCCCGTGTCTCTGTTTTCTTCTCTAATACTTACTCGTTGCCTTTCTTCCCTTGGACCTCTTTTTTAGTCTTTTCTCTCGCTCGCTAATCCCTATTCGCTATTCTCTATTCGCTATTGCTATCTGCCCTTCTTCTCCTACCTCTGCTTCTCTTCTCTCCCTTCTCCTTTCAGCCGCCCGCTCTTTCTACAATTATACCTCCTCTTCTCTGGATTGAAACCCCTCTTGTTCATTTATTTTCTTTCTTCTTTCTCTTCTCTTCCTGCAGGAATGAGAGGGGGGGCGGTTTTAAAAACAATCGCCCATTCCAAGTACCATCTATTGGTTAACCTCTCTAATTACGCATGAGGTCGATCGCTGAGGATTTGTATCTGTTCGAGTTATTAATTCGATTTCAGATCCGTGGAGTTTTTTCTCATCGATTTCTTTCTTTCTTTGGCTTCAATTCTTTTTTTTTCCATTGCTATTATCTCGGTCGTTTGTTTTTGACAGGCCTGAATCTTTTGTGTGTTTTAGGAGACGCAACCGTTCCTCAGTTGGTTTGCCTTCTCTTCGGTTTCGAAAATTCTCTCTTGTCCATACGGTTTCTGGGTTTCTTATTCAGACAGCCACTTCGTTTCGTTTTTTTCCTTTTTCTCTGCTGCCTCATATTTCATTCTTTTACCTAAAAAGTTAAGAGTTTTTTTATCATCAACTTCAAATCTTCGTCCGAGTTTCCATGTTCACCGGGTAGAGCGGGCGGCTGACGATTTCTCCTGTCATTCCCTTCCTCCAATTCTCTCTTTCCACCTTAGACTTCCATCTTCCTTCTTAACAATGGCAGACTCGAGGAGTAGTAATAATTCGCAGCAGAAAGAAAAGGGCTTAGCTCCGAGCAGTTTGAAGCTCAATATGGAAGGGCCTCGGGGTCAGTGGAGACCGGTTTTTGAAGAAGCCTCCACATCCCCCAGGCCCCTCAAGAAGACTAGGAGCCCAGATCATCGTACATCTTCCCCCTCATCTACCCACCGAAAGACCACCCATCTCCCCATAACCCTCTCTTCTTCTCCAAGACAACCATATTTCCCCTTTTTATATGATGGCTCTAATCCTACGGCAGCCACTACAGCTGCTGCAGCAGCTCCGCCTTCAACGACGCATTTGCCTCTTCTGCTTCCACAGCCGCAGCCGCAGCCGCAGCAGCAGCATCAAATGATCTCCTTTGGGCAACATCAGCCAATGGGCTACTCCCCTTTCTTCATGAGGAGTGGTGGTGTTGCTCCACCTTGTGCGACCTTGAATACGCAAGAGCAGCAGCAACTTTTGCGATATTGGAGTGAAGCATTGAATCTCAGCCCTCGTGGACAGATGATGATGATGAGCAGGCTGGGACAAGATGGGCACAGAGGTTTTCCCCTGCTTAGGCCTCCCAACACGACTAGTACTAAACTCTACAGGGGCGTCCGGCAACGCCACTGGGGTAAATGGGTCGCTGAGATTCGTCTCCCTCGAAACAGGACCCGGCTCTGGCTCGGTACATTTGACACAGCCGAGGATGCGGCCCTGGCATATGACCGGGAGGCTTTCAAGCTTCGGGGCGACAACGCACGCCTCAATTTTCCAGAACTGTTCATCGGACGCGGAAACAGTACTGTTCAGCCTTCTGATTCAACCGCTGCGCCTGTTCCCAATCTTCGTCCCCTGGAAGCAGCAGATGTGGAATTGCCACATGGGGTTGAACCGGAGAAGGGGCCCGACGACGACGATAATGCTTACAAGCCCTCTTTGGAGGATAACTCGCCCTCGGAAGGATCGGGTTCGAGCGAAGTACTTCCAATAAAAGACGGTCAGACAGTCGAGGGGGATGTAGCGGAGGACCATGAAGGTGGAGGGGGTTTCGGTCCCTCATCCTCTGCCGAAACGATGATGTGGGGTGAAATGGAAGAATCTTGGTTCAATGCCATACCCGCAGGGTGGGGACCCGGAAGCCATGTCTGGGACGATCTTTACACGAACAGTAATCTTCTGCAAGGAGCCCATTTTCCTATAAACTACTCTGTTCCTAAATTAGAGACGGAATCGTCTGGTCCTCAAAAGTCCCCTTTACAACCGGACCTTTCTACAATTTCCTCCTCTGTTTCTTCCCCAGCTTCCTCTTCACCTACGTTTGATTTCTTCTCGCCCTCCTCCTCCTCCTCCTCCCCCCCGTGGAAGGATTCATGAGAACATGACGAGATGACCCTTCTCGTCCGGTGGAGTAGAAGGCATTTACACTCTGTTACTCCCTTTCTTACCTTGTTCTTAGGGACTCCACGAAATTACGTCTTTCCTCTCAGGGTGGTGCATTTTGTAGCCAACGATACCCATTCTCCTTGATCGATCACAGGTTGCAGTTTTTTACAGCCAGCCTGTGAGTATTAACCTTTACAAACGCCCAGTGGTACTGATCGATTTATGTTTCTTCAGCTCTGGAGATCGAACATGCGTGGAACAGGACTCACCAGCAGAACGCTTCTATTTAGAGATGTCGTTCTCTTCTTATTTAGTCTGTTAAGAGTAGTTGGGCACCTCACGAACTACTAGTCCCTGGCAGTTGCTTCCAGTCCATACGTACTAATAGAATGTATTAGTGTCTATAGTGTGTCATGCTTGTAATAGAGAGAAGGCAGTAGTTGCAATTGCTGTCCTGTAACAGGTTGGTATCTGGTTCGGACGAAGCCAGTGTCATGAGGTGGGAGACGGTTTTGTGATCTCCCCCCCGGCAGCTCCAACCTGAAATTTGTTCGTTACCATTTTCCTGCTTTGTACTAGCTGCATGTCATAGTTGTAATATATATTGCTTGTAAAGTTTCAATATCAGAGTTCATTTATTTTCAGTTGATGAGGAAATCAATAGCCTCTTTCAGTTTATTAGGGAAGAGAGTCGAGAGACAAAATCAAAACTCAAATCAAACAGCTGCAATTCAGTACATGGGCTGGGTGACCTTTTTTTTTTCCCTTCTATTTATCTACTTTCTCTTCAAAGAGAGAATCTTACAGAGGAAGTATATATCCGGCCAACCTCGTCACTGAATGATTGGGGAAGCCAAAATATCTTCACTGGAAAAGAACACGTGCATGAGACGATCGATAAACCTTAGTACCTTACTGGTTTAGAGTTTTCGGTGAGTGAGAGAGAGAGAGAGAGAAAGAGATTGAATCAGTAATCGCCACCGGCCTAATTAATTCTTCTAGCTGACGAGATTGGGTTTTGTTTGAATAATATGGAGCTGTTGTGTAGGTGGGTCAGTCAATGACGACGGAGGCGGTTGGTTTGCTGTTGATATTATTCGGCCATGGCGGCCCGTTTATGAAATCACCACACATGAAGTTACTAAACAGCATTGCATCATAGCCAAGTTTAATACATCAGTCTGCCACTCGGGTCTTCGTCTATTAAACAACTGACCGATCAGATTGGATGTTCGTAATTAAAATACAAAGAAAAATGTCATAGATATCGTCTTGGGGCGGCAGCGGCTTTGATTATTACTGCTGTTCAAAGGCTTCGAGCTAGCCATGCTTATCCGTCTTGCCGTGCCTTGCCGTCCTATTCCCTTTCCTTTGTTTTCTTCTCCATTTGAAATCTTCAATAATAAATCAGAAGTTCAACTTTTGATTTCGTCGAGTATACTTTTCGCACGCGCCCAACTGGCAACTGAGTCCTCGCATGCAAGCCTCTATATGAAATTAGTTATGAACTGGTTCAAATGGGTCGGTTGCCCTTTGAAGCTTTCATCTCTATCACCATCTTCTTAGGGCTGTTTCGCAACGGCTGATGAACACGGTTTCTTGCTTCGTTCTGCACAAATGCTGCTTCGTAGATATTCTACAACTTGAAAGCATATATAGTCGCCGGGAATGGTACTAGCGATTCACTATTATCTTCTTAAACTCATATGTCACAAATTAACCGACTCTACTTGACCCTATTTGTATCCATGTTAATTTTTTCTCATATATGTTGACGATATAATTGTCAGAGACAACAATCAAAGATAATGAGTTTGGTTGAGAGGTTATATATATATGAACTCAATGAATTCTTAAAAACAATCGACTCTCCTAAATTCATTGCTCAAACTGACTATAGAGCGCGCTAGCCATTACGATTTCAGTAGTATCGATTCTTCAGCTCTTTTGAGAGCTAAACGTTGTTATTCAGTCACCCTTTTGTGCGATGGTGTAACAACTTATCCGCTACTCAGATTGCGGCTAACCCCGTTTCTCATCGTACCTTCTGTGAGAGCAGCAATTAATGCCACACCGCGCGTATAATTATATTAACCCGGATATTGAAGTTATAGAAGCCAGTGCTATAAATAAAATCCCGTCCGGTTTAATTAATGGATTGGGCTCGGACGTGTGCCTCGTTTACGAACTGAAAACAGAGACACCCGGGGCTTTTAGTACTTCTGGTTTATAGGGACGGGTTAAGATCTCTGCGTCACTACCTTTCTCTCCTCCGGTCCTCCCGAAGGACGCATCTTTCAGGTAAGAGTTTACAGAGGAGCAGTCACTCAAGAATTTTTAAAAATTGATATCGAAGATTAAATAATGTGGTTTAGTTGCGGTTTGCACTTTGCAGTTTGGAGTAGCAGCTGAAAAAAAAAGTAGTAATTTGTAGCCAAGAATTTGGAGTTTGAGGAGGAAGAGGACTGCAAATCAGGAGGAAAATGGGATGTATCATCGCTCCCTTTCTTGTGCGAATAGGCTGTGGGGAATAAACCATGCAGTCTGTTTGTCTCCAATCTCCATTTATTACTTTGGAGTTGTACTTTTTTTTTTTTTTTGTTTCTTCAATTAATTTTCCTACTGCTTTGATAAATCGTCTCATAATTAATTGATTAAGTAAACGGACCCTAGCTAATGTCATTAATGTTCCGGCGGCGAGCCATTCCCGGGCTGACCGCTACACATGCAGCAGGAGCTTTCACACTCCCGGGTAAGCTGCACCATGTGCCAACAGAAAGCCGATATGACCTCCCTTGGGTCCTAGAATTTCAGCCTGCCGGCTGCCAGTACTCTGAATGACACCGTTTTCGTACTTTCAGCAACGATGCAGACCATAGATAAGGAAAGTCCGATTGAAATTATCCAGTTGAAGGTCTTCCCGCTGCACTGCACTGCGCTGCGCGTGCTGCCGGAGACGACGCTAATTTCACTGTTTCAGTCCGGAGCCAAAGACTATTTAAAGGGTTGTGGGAAGGGGAAGAAAAGGGGAGGAAAATTTGAGTTTTTCTCGAGTTTTTTTTTTCAAAGATGGTTTCAAAAAAATGGGAAAAGAAGAAGAATAAGTCCACCGCCACCGGCTCCTCAGTGGCGGAGGAGCCGCCTCGCCAGCAGTCTCCACCAGACCCTCCACCAAGGCTCCTGCACCTACTCATGGCCATTCGCCCGAGAAACCGCATATGGCCTCTTACCCCCATTTGCCTGCTCCTCGTCCCGCTGGTGTCCAAGTTCCTGTTGCTCCTGCTGCGCCTGCGCCTGCTCATGGCTGCAGTCCCAACCGTTCGCCCGAGAAATGGTATATGACCTCTTACCACCATCTGAGAGCTCGTCCCACTGCTATCCAAGTTCCTGCTGCTTTTGGTGCGCCTGCGCCTACACGGGTCCGTCTGTCTTCTTCCGTCTTCTTTCAGCCATTACCAAATCGGGCAACGTGGCTATCCCACCCAAGCTGTTCAAAAGTATTTCGATTTGACGATGGTAGTTGTGTTAGAGGGCATTAAAGAAGACGAAATAAAGGAGGAGGAAGACAAAAAGGCGGAGAAGAAGAAGGGCAAGGGATACGGCTGTGGCTCCGAAGGAGGCTCCAGCTCTGGCGACAGGGTCTCAGGTTCCGGCGGCAGGGACTTAGGTTCCCTCGCCCTATATAAATTGTTATATTTATACAATGGAACGCAAGAGTCATCCGCTTTCCCAGGCTGACCGCTGCGCATGCAGCAGGAGCTTTCACACTCCCGGGTAGGCTGCAACCGGTGCCAGCAGAAAGGTGGTCTGACCTCCCTGTTTCCTCGAATTTCAGCATTTCGGCAGCCAGCACTGCGAATGACGCCGCTTTCGCACTTTCAGCAAATGTAAGCCATGGACAGGGAAAGTCCGACTGATATTATCTAGTTGAAGGCCTTCCCGCTGCACTGCACTGCGCTATGCGTGCTGACGGAGACGACCCTAATTTCACTCTTTGAGTCCGGAGCCGAAGACTATTTAAAGGGCTGGGGGAAGGGGAAGAAAAGGGGAGAAAGATTTGAGTTTTTCTCGAGTTTTTTTATAAAGATGGTTTCAAAAAAATGGGAAAAAAAGAAAAATAAGTCCACCGCCGCAGGCTCCTCCAGACCCTCCACACCGCCGGTTGAGGCTCCTGCACCTACTCATGGTCGTTCGCTCGAGAAATCGCATATGGCCTTTTACCGCCATCTGCCTGCTCCTCGTCCCTCCGGTGTCCAAGTTCCTGCTGCTCCTGCTGCGGCTGCGCCTGCTTGTGGCCGCAATCCCAACCGTTCGCCCGAGAAACGGCATATGACCTGTTACCGCCATCCGAGTGCACCTCGTCCCACCGCTTTCCAAGTTCCTACTGCTCCTAGTGCGCTTGCGCCTACACGGGTCCGTTTGTCTTCTTCCGTCTTCTTCCGACAATTACCAAACTAGGCAACGTGGCTATCCCACCCAGCATGTTCAAAAGTACTTTGATTTGACGATGGGAGTTGTGTTAGAGGTCATTAAAGAAGACGAAATGAGGGAGGAGGAAGACAAAAAGGCGGAGAAGAAGAAGGGCAAGGGATACGGCCTGTGGCTCCGAACGAGGCTCCAGCTCTGGCGGCGTGGTCTCAGGTTCCGGGGGCGGGGGCTCAGGTTCCCTCGCCCTATATAAATTGTTATATTCATACAATGGAACACAAGAGTCATCCGTTTTCATGGGCTGACCGCTGCACATGAAGCAGGAACTTTCACACTCCCGGGTAGGCTGCAGCCGGTGCTAGCAAAAAGGCGGTATGACCTCCCTGGTTTCCTCAAATTTCAGCATTCCGGATGCCAGCACTGCGAATGAGCCACTTTTGCACTTTGAGCAACGATGCAGGCCATAGACTTGGAAAGTCTGACTGACATTATCCAGTTGAAGGCCTTCTCGCTGCATTGCATTGCCCTGTGCGTGCAGTAGGAGACGACGCTAATTTCACTCTTTTAGTTCTGAGCCGAAGACTATTTAAAGGGTTGGGGGGAGGGGAAGAAAAGGGGAGGAAAATTTGAGTTTTCCATGATTTTTTTTTTTCAAAGATGGTTTCAAAAAAATGGGAAAAAAATAAGAATAAGTCCACCGCCGCCGGCTCCTCAGCGTCGGAGGAGCCGCCTCGCCAGCAGTCTCCAGACCCTCCACACCGCCGATTGAGGCTCTTGCACCTACTCAAGGTCGTTCGCCCGAGAAATCGCATATGGCCTCTTACCGCCATCTGCCTGCTCCTCGTCCCGCCGATGTCCAAGTTCCTACTGCTCCTGCTGCGCCTGCGCCTGCTCATGGCCGCAGTCCCAACCGTTCGCCCGAAAAATGGCATATGACCTCTAAACGCCATCTAAGAGCTCCTCGTCCCACCGTTGTCCAAGTTCCTGCTGCTCCTGGTGCGCCTGCACCTACACGGGTCTGTCTGTCTTGTTCTGTCTTCTTCCGACAATTACCAATCCGGGCTACGTGGCTATCCCTCCCAACCTGTTCAGAAGTATTTTGATTTGACGATGGGAGTTGTGTTAGAGGGCATTAAAGAAGACGAAATGAAGGAGGAGGAAGACAAAAAGGCGAAGAAGAAGAAGGGCAAGGGATACGGTTGTGGCTCCGAAGGAGGCTCCAACTCTGGCGGCGGGGTCTCAGGTTCTGACGGCGGGGGTTCAGGTTCCCTCGCCAATATAAATTGTTATATTCATACAATGGAACGCAAGAGCCTTTCGCTTTCCCGGGCCGACCGCTGCGAATGCAGCAGGAGCTTTCACACTCCTGGGTAGGCAGCAGCCGGTGCTAGCAGAAAGCCGGTCTAACCTCCCTGGTTTCGTCGAATTTCAGCCTTCCGACTGCCAGCACTGCGAATGACGCCACTTTTGCACTTTCAGCAACGATGCATGCGATGGACAGGGAAAGACCGATTGACATTATCCAGTTGAAGGCCTTCCTGCTGCATTGCACTGCGCTGCGCATACTGCCGGAGACAACGCTAATTTCACTCTTTGAGTCCGGAGCCAAAGACTATTTAAAGGGCTGGGAGAAGGGGAAGAAAAGGGGAGGAAGATTTGAGTTTTTCTTGAGTTTTTTCTCAAAGATGGTTTCAAAAAAATGGAAAAAAAAAGAAGAATAAGTCCACTGTCGCCGGCTCCTCAGCGACGGAGGAGCCTCCTCGCCAGCAGTCTCCAGACCCTCCAAACCGCCGGTTGAGGCTCCTGCACCTACTCATGGCCGTTCACCCGAGAAATCACATATGGCCTCTTACCGCTATCTGCCTGCTCTTCATCCCGTCGATGTCCAAGTTCCTGTTGCTCCTACTGCGCCTGCGCCTGCTCATGGCCGCAGTCCGAACCGTTCGCCCGAGAAACAGCATATGACCTGTTACCGCCATCTGAGTGCACCTAGTCCCACCACTGTCCAAGTTCCTGCTGCTCCTGGTGCGCCTGCGCCTACACGGGTCTGTTTGTCTGCTTCCGTCTTCTTCCGGCAATTACCAAACCAGGCAACGTGGCTATCCCACCCAGGTTGTTCAAAAGTACTTCGATTTGACGATGGGAGTTGTGTTAGAGGGCATTAAAGAAGACGAAATGAAGGAGGAGGAAGACAAAAAGGCGTTGAAGAAGAAGGGCAAGGGATACAGCTGTGGCTCCGAAGGAGGCTCCAGCTCTGGCGGCGAGGTCTCAGGCTCCGGCGGTGGGGGCTCAGGTTCCCTTGCCCTATATAAATTGTTATATTCATACAATGGAACGCTAGAGCCATCTGATTTCCCGGGCTGACCGTTGCGCATGCAGCAAGAGCTTTCACACTCTTGGTTGGTTGCAATCGGTGCCTGCAGAAAGTCGGTCTGACCTCCCCGGTTCTGTCGAATTTCAGCCTTCTGGCTGCTGGCATTGCGAATGACGCCACTTTCGCACTTTCAGCAACGATGCAGGCCATTGACTGGGATAGTCTGACTGTCATTATCTAGTTGAAGGTCTTCCCGTTGCACTGCACTGCGCTGCGCATGCTGCCAGAGACGACGCTAACTTTACTCTTTGAGCCCGGAGTCGAAGACTATTTAAAGGGCTTGGGGAAGGAGAAGAAAAGGGGAGGAAGATTTGAGTTTTTCTCAATTTTTTTTTCAAAGATGGTTTCAAAATAATGGGAAAAGAAGAAGAATAAGTCCATCGTCGCTGGCTCCTCAGCGGTGGAGGAGCCGCCTCGCCAGCAGTCTCCAGACCCTCCATCGTCGGTTGAGGATCCTGCACCTACTCATGGCTGTTCGCCCGAGAAATCGCATATGGCCTCTTACCGCCATCTGCCTGCTCCTCTTCCCGCCAGTGTCCAAGTTCCTGCTACTCCTGTTGCGCTTGCGCCTGCTCATGGCCGCAGTCCCAACAGTTCGCCCGACTGCTCCTCGTGCGCCTATGCTTACACGGGTCTGTCTGTCTTCTTTTGTCTTCTTCCTGCAATTACCAAACCGGGCAACGTGGTTATCCCACTCTAGCTGTTCAAAAGTACTTCAATTTGACGATGGGAGTTGTGTTAGAGGGCTTTAAAGAAGATAAATACTCAGATAAATACTCATTATCCATTTTTGTTTGACAAATTTTTTATTCCAAGAATTGTATAACTGCTTCTGCATACATGGCGACTAGGTTAATATTGGTCCAAATTAATTAATTAATAACATATTTGATTTCTGCCGGGTTGCTCGATCCTTTAGTATCTCATATCTTTTATATTATAAAGAATCTTACCTCTAGCTAAGTAATACTTACCTACAAAATGTGTAAGTATAAACGTTGATTCATATATTCAAGGTCTTTAGTGAAATGGATTAAAGTGATTTGCTGTCATAGACATCAATGTTGCTTGGATTTGGGAATTAGAGTTAGAATTTTATATGTGGCTCTGCTAATAACTGTTTTATATGTTAAATTTTATATTAAATTTTATTTATTGCATGCATTAATATCATGAATTTATCCCTTTGACATTGAATTACTAGGAGGTTGGATCACTCAGTAATACAATTTAAAAATTGATATCAATGATGCAATATGGTTTACGATTTGCACTTTGCAGTTTGCAGTCATTGCTGAGAAAAGAAGTAGGAGTTTGAGGAGTTTGAGGAAGAAGATGAGTAAAAGGACTGAATATCAAGATGAAAATAGGATGTATTGAAACGGAAAGGCATAGAGCAGGGTGTGGGGAGTCAAACCACGCGGTCTGTGTCTCCATTTATTACTTTGGAGTTGTACTTTTTTTTTTTTTTTTTTCTTTCTCTGCTGATTTGATAAATTGTCTCATAATTAATGGATAAACGGACCCTCGCTAATGTTATTAACGTTGCCTGGCCATATACGTATATATATATATATATATATGTATAGCTGAGCAGAGGTAGATTAGGGTTTAGGGTTTAGGATCGTCGACCTGTCCGTTCATGATTCATGAAGCCGCGCGCGCACTTGTACTATATACAGTCTATACCTGCTGCAGTGACCGTAATCTGTACCCACGAATGGAATGGGAGATTTATAATAAACCAGTCCACCAACCAGAGTCCATGTGCCACATGGAGCGGGTTTAATAATTGAAATGTTGATCTTGTGGGTCTCAATAAACAAAAAACGCAAACAAGTCGCGGGTGGGCGGGCGAGAAGAGATGGTAGAGATCGATCGTGCCAGTTTTTCTTCATCTCATGCATATATGGTTGGATTTGATTCAAGTATATATTGATCAACTCGATCATTCGTGAAGGGGTCGATCGAGAAGAAAGACAGACGGGTCGTTGCTTTCTGAAATCCAATTAAACAGACGATATATGTACGTTACATGCATGAGGCATCATATATATATAATATATATATTCCACAGAGGATCAGTCACTCAAGAATTTTAAAAAATTGATATCGACGATTCAATAATGTGGTTTAATTGCGGTTTGCACTTTGCAGTTTGGAGTCGCAGCTGAGAAAAGAAGTACTAATTTGTAGCCAAGGATTTGGAGTTTGAGGAGGAAGAGGACTGCAGATCAGGAAGAAAATGGGATGTATTGAAAGGCATCGCTCCCTTTCTTGCGCGAACAGGCTGTGGGGAATCAAACCACGCGGTCTGTCTGTCTGTCTCCAATCTCCATTTATTACTTTGGAGTTGAACCTTTTTTTTTTTTTTTTTTTTTTTCTTCAATTAATTTTCGTGCTGCTTTGATAAATTGTCTCATAATTAATTGATTAAGTAAACGGATTTGCATTTACTTAATTATCCCCCACCCCCAGTAGAAGACGATCGAATTGAAAAAGATTCGTTAATTTCTTCGTTTAAACGAGTAAGTCTTAGGCTTTAGCTTACATTTGTAAAAGATGGAGAAGACTGAAGAGAGTATATATATATATATATATATGCATCGCTTCTTCACCTCCCTCAACACTTCATTTATATAATTTGGTCGCATTCATCTGGTTAATTTGGCCATGGATCGAGAGAGGCCACTTCCCCCGGCCCGCGTCTGGCATTATTAATTGCAGAGGGCCGAAGGCATGAGCAAATTGCCATCCGCAGATTAATTACAATTAAGAGGAAGTTTATATATATATAGAGATAGATAGATGAGCAGACGCCGTGGTATGGTAACATGTAGATAGATGAGCAGAGGTGGATCAATTTGATATTTCATTGTCGACTCGTCCTGGCAGTCTGGTACTAGTATTGCTGCAAGCCGCCCATTCCGTCGGCATTCAGTCTTCAACAACCCCTACTGCAAGTTCAACCAGCCTCACTGCAAGTTGAACAACCAGCCTCAGTGCAAGTTGAACCATCATTCACAATATAGTATATATACCATTTATAAATTGTTATATTCATATGCTTTTAATTTATTTTATTAGCACCGATCTAACGTACTATTAATTAACTAGTATAAAAGTACTAAAACAGGTATTTATTGTTACTTGTTAGAGCTAGGATAACATTTTATGTAACAGCTAGCGTGCAGGTTAATTTGATTTGGTGGAGTACGTAATTCAAAATGAAAATTCAGATAAATTTATATACGATAACAAATCACGTCCAAGTAGATTAATTTGACGAATGAATGGACCGGGACAGTTGGATCACATTATTAAAAAAAAAAAAAAAAAAAAAAAAGGAAAAAAAAGGTTCCTCCAACGGAGGCGTACGCCTTCTTTCGTTGGATTTGGGAATAGGATTACTGGAGTCCAATTGATCTAGTGCAGGAAGGACAGGAATTGAAGGAAGCCACGAAGATCGAGCGACAGAGTCACATTGACATGTATATAAAGTCTCCGGCGCTTCTCCCTCCTCACTAGGACTCACTAGTCTCACTCGCTGTCTCTGAAGAAGGCGCAAAAAGAAAAAAGAAAAAAGAAAAGAAATAGAAGAAAATCTTCATTTTTTTTAATTTCCGTCGTCGACCACCCTTAATATGTTTGTTTGTTGCGGCCTTCTTAGTCCTTATTTCTTTCCATCTCTTCTCCTCGTCGTAGCCGCGCGCCGCTACCGGAGTCCGCAGCTGCTGTCCCCTTCGTTTCCTTTTGTTTCTGTACAAATCAACAAATTCAATCGCATTAGCACTTCTTTAGCATAGGGCTTTGTTCCTTTCTCTCTCTCTCTCTCTCTCTCTCTCCCCCTCTTTCGCGTCGGGACCTCGGATCCGAATCCCCACGTCGAGGAGAAGAAAGAAATACACGCACAATTATTTGGTCGCCTCTCGACTGGCCAAGAATACTTTCCCCGGAGCCGCTCGGGGAGGAAAGCAGATAAACTTCTTGGCCAACCCGTAGTATCTCTCCTCATCCTTTTCGACCTCTTCATTCCTTGTCCATTAACCTTCTACTGGAGGGAGTGGTGGTTCCTCTTCCCCATTTGGTCATTCGAGATCGCCGCCTTCTGATACGCTACAGCGGAATTGCATTTCTCGATTGACTTTGCCTGCGATTGCCCCGTTTCACCTTTCTTTTTCCTCTAGGCTAATTAAGCAGAGATGTGAGCGAGCATCCATGTACAGATCTCGATCATCAGCGGTGGGGCCTTTTCAGATGGGATTTCCCGAATGATGACCAATTCCCGACGATACGACTACGAAGAATACGAAGAAGAAGAAGAAGAAGAAGAAGAAGAAGAAGAAGAAGAAGAAGAAGAAGAAGAAGAAGAAGAAGAGGACGAAGAGGAAGAGGAAGAAGAACAAACCCCGCAGGAAGAACAGGAGGAAGAAGAGGAGGAACAGTTTTTCGAGACTTCAGACCGGATCTTGTCCTGTTCGTCGTCTTCGTGTTCGTCTGACAACGACGAAGGACCCCTCGCCCCATCCCACCAGCGCAATCTCGATTATGCGTCATCTTCTCCCGATCAAATTCCCCCACCTATCCGATTTCCCATGGCCGCCGTTTCCACTTACGATGTCTGGATCGCGGAGCCAGCCTCTGTTCACGAACGCCGCCAGCGTCTCCTCTCCCAGTTGGGCCTCGCTTCTGACAAAACCCTCTCGCGCCGCGCTTCATCTATTTCAGCATCTGCCGCCCCTCATCCGCACGCCCACTCCACCAGAGATGCGACAGCAGACGTAGCTGCTGCGCGCCGATCTGCATCCTGCGACCAATTAAGCCAGCAAGGCCCGGATACCTCATCCAATTCCCGAATTACTCGCTCCAGTTCGGATGGTGCCAATACCGCCGATCACTGCACTGGTAGCCCCTTCTCTCCTTCTTCATTTGTTCCCAATTCGGCGCAGCCTGAACCGTCTTCCCCTCTTGTACATAGCAACCATCAAAGTCCGCCTTCTGCCATCCTTTCCAAACATGGGAGCTGCAATGGTCCTTCGCCTGCCCCCTCCAAACCTCCAAGCGGCAAGTTTTCCCGGAGGCCTGACGAGATTAAAACGTCCGATCACTTGATTTCGAATTCCCCTTCCAGAACTCTTAACGGCACTCATCATCGACACTTCGATGACGTCGATGATTCTGACAGCGCTAGCGCAGACATTGATCATAGGGTATGCACTATTAAGAATCTGGACAATGGCGAAGAATTTGTTATCAACGAGATTGGCGAGGACGGAATGTGGAACAAACTACGCGAAGTAGGGACTGGTCGCCAGCTCACCAGAGAGGAATTCGAGATGTGCGTTGTTGGCCACTCCCCTATCGTTCAGGAGCTGATGCGGAGGCAAAACGTGGAAGAATCCTCGGGTAGGAACAGGGACGACACGAACCTTGTTGACGCAAATGGCGGGGTAACCAAGTCAAAGAAGAAAGGAGGTTGGTTCAGAAGTATAAAGAATGTCGCGAGCTCCGTGACTGGGCACCACCGTGAAAGGAGAAGCAGTGATGAGAGGGACACTTCCTCTGAAAAAGGTGGGAGGAGGTCCAGCTCTGCTACAGATGATAGCCAGGACGTTCTGTTGCACGCGCCGGAGAGAACCAAAGTCAGATACTATGGGAAGTCATATAAAGAGCTCTCCGCCCTCTATATGAGTCAAGAGATCCAAGCTCATAGTGGTTCCATTTGGAGCATTAAATTCAGCTTGGATGGCCAATACCTTGCTAGTGCAGGGGAGGATCGTGTTATTCACATTTGGCAGGTTATTGAATCTGAGAGAAGAGGTGAGTTGTTGATAGAGAGAATGGAAGAAGGGAATTCAAATCCTTTTTCAGTGGTTAGCGGTTCACCAGAACCGACTCTGCTCTCTGCCAATGGTGATGCCAACCATTTGGAAAAGAAGAAAAGAGGGAAGCTTTCTTATAGCAGGAAGTCTGCAAGTTTCGACCATGTTATGGTGCCAGAAAATGTATTTGCACTTTCTGAGAAGCCAATCTGCTCCCTTCAAGGTCACCTTGCTGATGTGCTCGACCTGTCTTGGTCCAAGTCCGAGGTTAGTTCCAAAGATTGTTACGCTTTAAAATCCATTATATAGACAAAAGAATTAATGATTGACATGAAAGTCTCCCTCATATCTTGCATATCTTTGTTGCTTGTTAATATATCAAATCAATTACCTTCGATGAATGAAATATGTGCTCCTTCTTTAACATTAATTGAAAGAGTGATGACTTCCTTTCTTGGTGATTGATAGCATGGGCTTTTTCACTGTTAAAGTCATGTTATACAATTATGGAAGTGAGAGTGAGTGATGATTGATCCAATCCAGCAAAATGCAATTGGAATAAAAAGGTTTTCTTTACTGGATTTACCCAAACAACCCTGTTTGCTCTCTCCTTTGGGTTGCAGGAATCATTTATAGTTATTTGGGAGAATACTCAGCTTGCTGTAGACATGAAAACCTGAAGAATGAGTAAATTGGAATTCACTAACATGAAACAATGTAAAATATCTGTTCTGGCAAAACAGTTTTACAATGTAGCATATGAGCTTGTGATGGCTCTGTGGCATATTCTGCAGGAGTCCATTTGTTTCCTGTGTTTGTATTCCTGTAAAAGTAAGGTACTTGCACTCAATAATTGTTAACTTTTTTTTTTGGGGAAAGTGCTTTTTATTACAAGAAAAAGTTACATCAGTGTGTTCTGTTTTTCAAAGTTAACAATTATTAATTATTATCACTAATTTTTAACTTTGAAAAACAGAATTCAGTTAATATTTTGTTACAGCAAGTCTTCTTTGTCAATTGCTTTTAAATCCTTAGTAACACTAGACTTGGAGTTGTTATGGGCCTGAAGGTCATCTGAAATGTTTGAGGAGAACTTGCTCCTAGTTGTAGAAGATATGGAGAGATTGTTTCACCTTTTATGAAAGTGGAGGCAATGATGAATATGCGCGTTATCAGTTTGGTGGTTACTACAAGCAGTCTCAGAGATATTCAAGGAGACATAACTACTAGTTTTTAAAATTTATTGTTAAAGAATAGTCCCACGTCGATAAATGAGTAGAAAGATCTGAGTCTGACAGTATTGATAAATGGTTAGGACCTTGGTCCAATCTTCTGAGAAAGACTATTTATCTTTTTAAAGTTGATATTGATTGCTTTGTGTTGTAAGCTAGTTGGCCTTGGTACGGTAAGAGATGAAATGTTGGATTTCTTTTTCCTATTTTTCAGAGATGGTCTCTTTCTTCAAGCTGTATGAGCTAGGTTTGTTTTCCCCTTAATTGTTGAAGGGGATTCAGCGGTAGTCACATAGTGAATGAAGCCTAAACCAGCCACATGCCATGGGTATAATTGGTTGACCTTTTTTCCTTTTTAGTCATTTAACCTCCATTAATTTATAGAGCATGAGTACAAACTTGCAAATTGTTGGATGAAGTTTAGGTTAACTGTCCTGTAAAACTTAGTTTCTAGAAATCAAGTAAAACATTGCTTATTTTTTTGAGGAAAGTGGGTATTTATACTATAATTTAAACCCAACCCCAATGCCCCCAAGGAGACTTGAACTCAAGGCCACCCATTATGATTCTCACATGTGACCCCTGACCTGTTGCTCAAGCTCACAAAAAAATATTTACTGAAGAACAATTTTGGGTCGAGGGATGAGCCAGTGATTGCTTACATCCTCATCAAGAATTGACCACAAAGCAAATCCTAATATTGGAAAAGCAAGTGATGAGCAATTAGAATACTTGTAAGATATAATACCCCTCTGTGCTACAGTCAATTGATGTTTCAACCTGCTCTGTTGCCTTTGTATTTGTTAGAATTTCTTTTGGAGTTCTTAACGAGATGTGGTGCATGTAGTTGCTCTGTATCAGGAACTTAGCCAAGTAACCTGCCAAAATTACTCTTGCTGTATCTTCGTTCATGTTTATTCTTTGTGCTAGCTGTTTCCTTTTCCTTATTTTGTTCTAGTTTCAATCGTTTCTGTCAAGACTGATGGATAGAGTGTGCAAGGATTTAAGTATGCTTGTATATGTTAGCTATGATGTAAAATGGTCAAGATCAGTTCCTGAGAAGCGTGAGTACTTTAATATATTGTGCTAAGATGGTTGCATGAGAAGCATCCACAGGAACGGCTTCCTAGCAGGTGGTCTTGCTTGGTCACACGTATTGATGAGCCAATGTCTTTGTGCTCTTTTTGAATACATATTTCTCGCTTTTTTTTTTTCTCTCTCTCTCTCTCTCTCTCTCTCTCTCTCTCTCTCTTTCTCTCTCGCTTTATTTTTTGAATGAGATCTCTTGAATTGTCTATGTTAATATATAGAAGTTAAAAATGTTGTGTGGACGAAACTTGGGCAGTAGCCCAGTGGTCCCATGGGAGTTATTGCTGCAGGAGGTCTTGGGTTCGGGTCTCCACAACAACATTGAGAGTATTGAAGTATTGGAGTCTATTAAAATTTGCAATTGGGAGAATGTATTCGACGTTTCAAAAGAAATGTTGTGTGGACGTATGTGCTCCATGTTCAGGACAAGAGGTTTGGATGTTGGTGACTTGGTTATTCTATTATTATTATTATTATTGTTATTATTATTGTTATTATTATTATTATTATTATTGTTATTATTATTATTGTTATTATTATTATTATTATTATTATTATTATTATTATTGTTATTATTGTTATTATTATTGTTATTATTATTATTATTATTATTATTATTATTATTATTATTATTATTTGAGGAAAAAATGGCTGGGAGGTTGGGAGGCTCGCGTCTGGTTCATAACTTATATGTACATCACACTATTATATTATTCTTAGAAACAAATATGCAGTAAGGACACTTTTCCCTGTTGGGAAAGAGGGGGGTCTACTTGCTGAAGCCTGAAGCGTTTAGGAATAATGGTGAATGTGAAGTAGTACATCTTAATGTGATTAATCTAGTTGAGGAGTATTTATGGATAATAGATTAAACCAAAGTAATGCCCATCCATGGGAGGAGAAGGAAGAAATAAGTTCAATTTAAAATGACAAACTTCCTATTTTTGTGACAAGGTCTAAGAATAGAAAGTCATAAACTAGGTAGCTCCCTGTAATAGCACTTTCTTCAATTAACACATTCTTGTCTTCATCTTACCGAAATCTGAAGTTTGCTTGTTTTAGAAAGTCTTTTCCTATTTTACGTCATGTATTAGTTACCTATTTGAAGAATGATTCCTATTTGAAGTAACTGTTTTTGTTTCTAATTTGAAGTTTGAGTCTTTGTTTCCTATTGAAGAATAAGTTTTGATTTCCTATTTGAAGTATGAGTCTTCTTTTCCTATTTGAAGCATGAATTACCGTATCTTGTTAGAAGTATGAGTTTTTGTTTCTTATTTGAAGTATTTATCTGTATTTACAAGTTCATACATAGCAATTTTGGATTGAATAAATTTCTGATTTTTTGTTTTCTTTTGGCTGCCCTTGTCCTTTTGAGTTGTTGTCCCATTTCTACCATGTTCTAAATAGTTGTAGAAGCCTTACATTCCATCTTTCAAGTTTTATCTATTAAACTTGAATTATGGGTCATAATTTTTTTCTATTGTTGGTGGCTTCTCGGTGATCCATGCTCTTGAGGAACCATGCAACTAATGTTTCCTTGAATCTAAATCACCCTACTGCGTCACAGGGGTGACTAGAAATGACATGGAACTAGTGAAGTATGCATTGAGGAAAACATATATGTGGAATAAATGATTGATGGAGCAGAATGATTACTGAGGATCATATAGTTGACTCTATTACAAAGCCTTATTGACAGATTTTGGATCATTAAGTAATTAGGGATGGCGGTGGGTTGGGTTAATTGGGGAATCTGCCCCGACCCGACGTGGTAGGCATTAATGTTAAAAATTATAGGGATAAAGTGAACATTATTGAAAATATATTATGTGTTGGATAATGAATATTATGGATTTTTCCATTAAAAATGTATTATTTGTGGGTTTTTTGGAGGTAAATGTGATTTTGGCATGTTACAGTGATTACAATTTTTTGATTTTTTTATGATTTTAATTGTGTATAAATATTTTAATATTTATTAAGTGTAAGCTGGCAGGATAACCGTGGGATGGGGAGGGTTGCTTTATGAAATCGCAGGGTGTGGACAGTGTGCTCTTTAAAACCTGCGGGGTGGGTTTTCGCAGAGATGGGTTAGCCGGTCTTTTCGGGGGAATTGGTGACGGTTTTTATGAGGGGTTGGGTGCTGGTTTTTACTGTGGGACGGGTGTCGGTTTTTACTGGGGAATGGGTTCCTGTTTTCTTGGGTGGATTTTCCGGTTTTTCACAGGGTGGGGCAGGGACGAGTTGCCATCACTATATGTAATGGCTTTGCATAAGTCTTCTTAAGAGAAATAGTCTTTGTTTTCTCCAAAAAAAAAAGTGAAAATAATCTTTGTGCCTTTTGATTAGTTTGGGTCTTAGTTCTTTAACTCTATATGATCTTTTTGTTGTTTTATGCCCCACATAAATATAGGTGAAATATTGATTCTGTTCTTTGCAAATTTACGTATATCCTGCTTAGTGTTCCTTCAGAATTTGTCTTATTTATACATTAGGAGAAAAGCATAGTAGTATGATGGCCAGTGCGTTTTCTTTACATTTAGAAAGCCTCTTCTTGTTACTTATCAAATTGATGTGTTTCAAACTTTTCAGTATCTTCTTTCGTCTTCAATGGACAAGACGGTTCGGCTTTGGCACATGTCGAGCAGATGTTGTTTAAAGATCTTTTCCCACAGTGATTATGGTATATCTTGTTGTTTTATGAAATTTCTCTGTGAATTGATTCGATTCATTACTTTACTGCTTTGAAACTTGGTTTGTCGAGAATCAACAAAGTATTTCAGTTCCTTCACAACTTGAATTTAGATGATTGATGCTCAAGCAAAAAAAGTAGTAGGTTGATGTTCGGTATTACTTTGTTAGTGATTCTTAGAACTATATGCTGTTTTGAGCCAACTCTTAAGAGCTTGACCAGATTTGGCTTCTTGATTGTATATTTGTTTCTGCACTGTCCTCTGAAGCAGTGGATTTCAAATGTCTTCTTCTCATGTTATCTACTTCTTAACCTTTTAAACTTTTGTTTTTTGATTCAGTCACTTGCATCCAGTTCAATCCTGTAGATGACAGATACTTCATCAGTGGTTCCCTTGACGCAAAGGTCCGCATATGGAGTATTCCAGACCGTCAAGTGGTTGACTGGAATGATCTTCATGAAATGGTGACTGCAGCTTGTTACACACCGGATGGCAAGGTCTGCTTTGGTTTCTCAGAAACTTTCATTTAGTCTGCTTGATGACTACTAGCTGAAACTGATTGTACTTCTTGAATATAGTTTTTTCTTATGTTTCCCATTTCTCAAGGAATTCAATCTCTTGGCTTTTGAAGGGGGCACTTGTTGGTTCACACAAGGGAAGTTGTCATTTGTACAACACATCAGGTATGATCTGGTACCATTCAAGGGAAAAAAATATTTTCATTATGCTGTTTCTGATGGAATTCACATGATTACTGCTTGCTGGATTTATTTTTATTATTTTTTGAAATTTTTGAGGTTTAATTATTAAGGGCTTTCATGCTCTCCTAATTAAGTCACAGTGGATTGCTTTGAAGATTCTCTTATATGTTAGAAGTCTTTGCCATCCTATTGGTGAAATTTCTATTATTGCCACTTAATTTCTAAGCCTACCTTTTTCAGCCCTGTTAGTTTCATAGCTTTCATATTTCAAGCTATATAGAGTGTGTGATTGAATACTCTTAACCCCTGTCCTTTTCCGTGGGTTATTATTAGACATTAGTGGAGCTTTTCTGAATACTGCATCTACATGGACATTTGTCTCTTAGTTTAGCCTTTTCTTTTGATACTTTTTTTATTAGATTTTTTTCATATGATTATGTTTGTGAACTGTGTGACTTACTTCTTCCGTTCTACTTCAATGTTAGACAATAAGCTTCATCAGAAAAGCCAAATAAATCTCCAGAACAAGAAAAAGAAATCACTTGTGAAGAAGATCACTGGCTTCCAGGTATCAACATTGCGTTAGAGTTATCTTGTCTTATTCATTTCATTCAGTTTAGCTACGAGTTAGAGAAGTTAATGCCTATCACGATATTCATCTGTTCCTGGGTTCAAATACTTGAAGTGCATGATTTGATCTTATCTTCAATTGCTGATCTATTCATCGAACAGTTTGCCCCCAGTAGCTCCTCAGAGGTGCTGGTGACCTCTGCAGATTCACGAATCAGAGTTGTGGATGGAGTTGATCTAGTTCACAAATTTAAAGGTAACTGTTATGGTCATCTATGCATATATAATCTGCAATATCTTGTTCCTTACTGGTAATGGTTGTTATTATGCTGTAAAGATAAAACCACAAACAACAATATTGAGGAAAATAAAGCAACACCCCTGCTGACCAGAAAAAAACCTGTTTTCCAGCAGTTGCATTCAAAGCATCCTCCTTGAAACGAGCTATTGGTTTTAAAGTACTTCGATGTCTTAGTCGTAGATCTCTGGTTGGCAAATAACCAAAACATGCAGAAGATTACAGAAAAGTGAAAAAAGAATGAAGAGAGAAAAAGAAAAGAGGAGAAGAGAGGGAAGAGAGTGGCTGTATCTGGGAGAGGCGTTTGTCAAGTCCTTAAAATTATAGAATTTATATATAGCAAGTCTAGATTAAATAAATAATCATTTCTATGAAGATCATCAAAACAAGCAAGAATACAATATTTAGGTAATATACCAGTTATGGGTATTTCAGCTGAGCTGCCAGAACAAGATATTAGTTCTTTCTCTCGTCCTAAACCATATTGGATTGGAGGATGAATCTATTTCTTCGCCTTTTTCCCAATAAATGAAGGTACCAACATTCTTCCAACTATATGGAAAAATATGCTGTCATGTTTCAACTCTTTAACTGCCACTGCTCTTCAGTGCCGTGAGCACTATTGATTCCGACAAGGGCATACCTGGTCAAATACTCACTCTGTATTGTTATATTTGGTGTTTCTGCAATTTTACTATCCATTGTAAACTTTCTGAAAGAAACCGATAAAAAAAATGTAAATTTGAAATCAGCTCTTTAACTTATTTTTATCTGTTCTTGGATGATTGTATTTCTTGTACATAGTAACATTGTGAAGATTTTTATCTGTTCGTGGGTGATTGTATTTGGAGTATATTGTAACATCTTGAATATTTTTATCTGTTCATGGCTGATTGTATTTTATAATACATTGTTACATCTTGAAGCTAAAGACTGAAAGTTTGATCTATGCGAATCTTTTCTATACACTTGCAGATTGTGTAACTTTTATATTATGTACTTTTGTATTATTGATACATGAGCTACCCGATTGCAACAATGTCATTCATTTGTGTTTGTAGGTTATTTTTGACTGACAGTGTAACTAATGATATTGTGATAAAAGATATACCCTATAGAGAGAAAGATATTTAACTCTTTTCACTAGTGGTTTCTGTGCCACTTGGAGTATGTTTCTGTTTCAGGCTTTTTGATGTCTCACTGATAGATTCCAATGTGCCTTATTGTCATATTTCGGCTACTTGTTGCTTTGCATAGTCTTAACACGGTTCTCAAGTTATCCAATCAAAGGGTTGATAGGGATAAAAGAGGCTTACAAAATATATGTAGATCCCTATTGTTCAACTCAGCAATGTTCTGATAGCCATATATTTCTTCCTTTTAACATTGCCTGGTGCTTCACTGTGCAGGATTTCGCAACACTAGCAGCCAGATTTCTGCTGCATTAACTACGAACGGCAAGTATGTGATCTGTGCAAGTGAAGATTCCCATGTTTATATATGGAGATATGACAGCGATTCTCGGCCTAGCAGAGGAAAAGGGATCAACATAACTAGGTCATATGAACATTTTCACTGTAGAGATGTATCAGTGGCTATTCCATGGCCTGGCATCCTCCGTCCTCAAGAACTTTGTAATGGTGAGCAGCATCGAAGAGGAATTTCTGTGTCAAACCCCTTGGAACCTGCCGAGGCAAATGGGCATGGGAGCCCATATGGATACACCGGTGACTCGCCTCTTCCTGATACACTGTCGAATCAAAATACGAGTTATTTTTCTGATAGGGTGTCAGTGACATGGCCAGAAGAAAAGCTGTTATTGTCAACAGCCTCCGACAAGAGGATCCCCCAGAGCAATGGCAGTTGTCTTGGTGAACGAACAGCCTGGGGAATGGTAATTGTGACCGCTGGACTGGGAGGGGAGATCAGAACGTTTCAAAATTTTGGCTTACCAATAAGGATTTGAAGGAGTCTTTCAGTTTGGGAAGGAGGACAAGTGGGAATTAGAGCGCAATACAGCTCCGCGATTTGGTTCTCTTGGTCTTGCTCGGAGGTCCGATACAGCTTCATTTATTCTGTCCACCTGCATTTTAAAAAATCCAACACAGTTTTGTGTATAGATAGTTGTGATATGTGGCTAGTAAGGATTGTAATATCGTAACCATTCCTTGCTTCCATGTGCGCGCTTGTATTCAAACTGTAGAGTAAGAGCATATGCCAAGAAAAAAAAAAAAAAAAAAAAAAAAAAAAAACAGTTTGATTTAATGGATTCTTTTAAAATTTATTTCCTTTCCGGTGTTCCAGAGAATAAAGTTATTCCAAATAGCACGCGGGCAACGCTGATCAATATTAATGTGCATTTTATTTTATCGCCTGGTTCTTTGAGTCACTGTTGAGTGTCTTTGTCCACGAGGACATCCAATTCATTTCCTTCCGTCTTTCTGAGGCTCTCAAAAAGGGTAGAACTTCCCACTTGCTGTAGTTTGAATTCCTCCGTTTTTCACTCATGTCAAGAGACCCAGAAATTGGTCCACTTCCATTGGACCTCTTTGCTCGGCATATCGGACCAATCTTGCTTCTGCTCAGCTCTCATGGGATAATGTATGCTGATAACCTGAACATATTACCGTATCAAATAAGTCTAGAATTGTGTCCAGACTATACAACATGTTTTCCAGTTCTGATCTTACCCCAAGGCACTCCACAAGTTGATAATAAGCTCTCCCTTGCAAAGGATTGTGACCCCTTCTCAGGGTGGAGGTAGACCTTTATATTCAGGGTAAGATGGCTAAACTGAAAAACTCAAAGAGGACAGTTAGAAAGCAATCAAGATATGCAATGCAACAAAGATACATATCATCACTTAGCATCGAATAAATGAAAATACAACTGTCACAAACTTTTTCAAAGCAACAAACAACATTGTATCTACATTGGGGCTAGCAAATGCTTATGAAGGAAATAAACAATCTGAGCTTCAGTTGGTCCAAATTGATTTTGATTCATCTAATACTTCTCCATCAGAAAACCAAAGTGAAAGACATTAATGTGGAATGACATTAAAGATGGGTTGGGCAACTATAAATCATAAACAAAGCATGAAATAAGGCAGCGAGCTCTCTATTATTGAGTCACAACATAGCAAGAAACATGTACCAAAATACTGAAGGCCTAACCATTCTGCGTAGCCCGGATCCACTGCGAAATATGTCAACAATGTCACATAAAAAGAGTGTGCAGGCCTAACCATTCTGCGTAGCCCGGATCCACTGCGAAATATGTCAACAACCTTTTCATAGCTAAATACCTTGGAAAAGATAAATGGGATTTGGAATCTCCTGCAAAGCTCATAAAATGAATTGTTGAAGCCCCATAAGAAGTGTGCAGGTCAATAGTTTGAATGGAAAGACAGCAGTATCCAGTTCATTAAATAATGGAAATTTTAAAATAAATAATTCAAGGTTTCAGAAAGCAAGTAATAAATACTGAATGGTACTACCTTTATCATTGCATTAAAAACTCTGTAGGTGACTCTTTTAATTATTAGCACTTCATCATCTGCACATGGAATGAAAGAATAAATAAACATTACCAAAAAAGGGCAATTAGGTGAGTAACAACATATGGCATCTCTAAAAAAAGCAAGAAAATAATATTGACCCAGAAGCATAATAATAAGTCGCAGTGAAAAGCACATCGTTAGAGTGTTCTTATTCATTTACGCCTCTTCTTCTCCCTCTGTCAACCAGAGCAGCAGATGATAAAGATTCCAATGATGAAAGAGGTATTTAGTTGCCAACTTGCTAATGATGCACTAGTAATAGTTAACGACTCTAGATGCTATTTGATTACTTGGGTTTACATCTATAGTGTGCCAGAAGTAAGTAGCCGGCTTTTTTTTAAATAGAACTATTGAAAGTTGAAAACTATATAACATGAGCAGTCTAAAGAAAGTGGTAATTTTAGTAAGACTGATACCTATCACTTCCATTTAAAAAAACCAGAAACCAATGAAAGGAAAACTGTAACTCAGTATTCTAGCTTACCATCAAGAATAGGAATCATGTTACGAGCAGCACCCCTGACAACCAGGCGAACGTCCCTCTTCAAACATATGTTTTTAACATATTTCTGTGTAATATTGATAGAAGCAGAATCAAAGATTTGCTCCATAAACAAATTAACACTTCCACATTACAGCAATCAGCTACAAAGCAGCATAAAACCGTAACCACAATTCCTTCCACTTCACAGAAAACAAACAGCCATAAGGAATTTAGATAAGGAAATAAAAGATAGAAGATTGTTCAACTTTTCGATGTGGCAAAGCCCAGATTGCAAGAGTTTAAACAAATATGAATAAAGAAGGGAACCATGAGGGCATTGAGCAGATCACTGTAGTCATGAATGTGACAAGCCAAGACAATGAAGAACCTGGGTGAGCAGGCTCCAAACCAGCCTTAGTAAATCCCGATTAATTTCTTAAGTTAGAATTTGTCACATGCACTTCTGTCTTCTATGATCTTCTTAAAGGTAAAAGGCCAATGACAACTACAATTTAGTATATTTTTTCCTTTTCTTCAAAAGAAAGAAAAACACTGAAACAGCAGATGTTGCCATTGATTCTTCAAGGTTTTAATGAATCTGTTACTTAGCCTGATCTCTTAGTATTTATTATTCTTCATTTTCTTCTTTGAATGAATTTCTTTCATCTTCCTCATGCAACATTTACTTTTCCATTTCCTTCTTAGTAAGACAAGGAGCAGATACTTGAAGAAGAAATAAATTCAAATATACTCGGGCAGATAACCAGATAACCATTAAATTTTCAATTTTTTTTCCTTGGACTCCTTTAACTAATAGTGCCACGGCAATTTTTCCTTCTTAGGAAAAGGGAAATAAAGATATAGGTAAAAGCAGCATGATGTTCAACACACCTCATTAACCGGAGCTTCATTTTCTCGAAATACCGCATCATGCTCATCAATCTCTGGGCCAAATTCTGTTTTCAAGAGATCTCTGGAGTTCCCAACAACAGCACATCTCTGAAACTGGCGAGGATAAAAAGGAGCTTATGGTGGCAAAATCAGATTGAGGTGTTCCTCACATAGAATCTGCTTGTAACATTTATCAGCACCCCTATTATCAGTGAAAGAACAACATGCTCAACAAAAATATAACAGTAGCAAAATGCAAATGCAATGCCAAAGAAAGTAATTCAACACCATACAACTGGGAAATCCTTTTTGCTGCATAGTCTAGCCATCCATCTGGTCGAACATCTACATACTCCCTTGTCAATACCGTAGTCATGCTGGTTAATGGAATAAATAAAAAACCATATCCTTGAAAAACAGAAATAAGCATTTCAATGGTACACACAAACCTGCTCCCATAATAAAATGGCATCACAAACATCATAATGGTACTCCAGTGGCTTAAAAACCTTATTTGTGCATTATACTGCAATAAAAGAATAACCAGATTTTTTTTAAAAAAAAAACCACATTCTTTTAGCTTAAATATAATTTGTGAAAGAACAAAAGTGAAACAAACAAGAAACATGGACCAACCCATGTGCTGTCTGTGCCTTCTGGAAATTTGAGGACCAGTTTGCAGTGATCAATAATTTCTGCAGTGAGTCCAAGTCCTTTATTAGCTTAAGCAAATAGTCATGACCAGCAGATGCTTTAAAAATTAGTCTGGATTAGTAGAAATAAAAATCAAGTTTCATTTGCAATATTGCACAGGGCACCAAAATAAAAAAAACAGCAGGACAAACTTCTTATAGTGAAGCTTGTTCAATTTAAGCAGCACCAAAAAATACAAAAGATAACATTCTAGAACTAACCAGAAGACAAGTTGCATAAGTATGCAGCAACAAGTTAGGTGGATCTCCTTCCGCAGTCAAGGTGCGGGAAAAGAGCTTCAAACCCCGTCGAATGCAATTCCCCTCTGCTTGAAGATTCTATCCCACTAGTCACTCCGATCGGACTAGAAACAAGTGATGTTTCAAGCATAGTCAATGAATTTAACTGGTATAGAAAAGGTATAAACGTTAAATATTTCGGTTCGATATCTTTACACACCCAAGCAACTTGGAGAGTACACAAGCACTAAGATCTACCCACTCAATGTACAAAACCAAAAAAATGTCACTTTAATAATAGTCATTCAGATTAAATGAAATCATACACAACCAAACAAAAATTAACTAAAACAAGTAAGAGTGAGAACCAGAAGCTCGAAGCTCAAACTCATCACACACTGCTGGACGCGGGACTGAAAATCACATAGAACAGAAAGATCTTCCTTACTGATACGCACGGTATTGCTTCCTACATGAAATCCCAAAAAAACAACCCTGGAACAAGTTAGCAAAAAGTGGAAAGAATGAAAAGAAATTTGAACATATCAGTCAACAATTGTTGGTTTCGTACAAGAATATAGAGAGGACTGAATGGAAATAAGAATAAGACCGAAGAAAACGGCAGTGAAGGGAAGAATGAGGACAGTAGGCCATCGATTTTTAAGTCTTTGTTACTCTTTTGAGGTTATTCTTCTTTAAAATGAAGACACTCATTTTCTAATGTTGGTTGTAACAGAATCAAACATTTCTATCTTGAGACACCAACCGGGGTTGGATTTTCTTACTCAAACACGAGCTCCGACTGTATCAATAAGAATGATACAAAAATTCTTGAGTATGCATATTTTTTCTAAAGCCTCAACAGAAGCATATATTTAACAATAAAATCAAAGGCACTTTGCTTATTTATGTTTTCAGCTGAAGAAAATTTGAAGTTCACATGAAATGGCTGGAAGAGTTCCCCAATTACAAAGACTCAGAACTGTACCTTACTGGGTGATATGTTGTTCAGGCCACTACATCCTTAAATTAGTAGCAGTTATACAGCAATACAACAAACAGAAAACCAACAAGATGATCAATTTCTAGGCTGTTGCAGTAAGCCTTTGATCCAACCTAGTCTTAGAATCATTATTGGAGTAATAAGCAAAGTAGTCACTTGAATCCTTTCTGTTTCAGCTGGGGAACCCACTTCTAGACCTTGACATTAGCGTAAAGGCTGGTGATAATTTGTGGTCTCATGGTGCCATATCTGACAAAACGTTAAAGCTGGAGAAGACTGTTTAATTGTGATGATAGAAGATACTTGAGAGATATTCATAACATGCACAAAAGAAGTGAGACAACAGAGATTTATAAAAGAGAGTATTCACCTTACCAGAAATTTTCTTCCAAAGAAGGAAATGCATGGGAAAGGCAGATATTAGAAAACGAAATGGGGAAGCAGAGTAGATTCCGTATCACTGTATTGCAAAGTACAGAGATTTAGCACAGGAGCAGCAGGATAGAGTACTATAACAATCGCGTTCCTCAGGAGTCAGGAGGGATTCACAAGACAAGATCGCGCGAAAAGAACCTCAAAATTTGATATTCTGTAAGAGCATTTACGTGCAGCACAGAGGAAAGCATTTCGACGTTTTAGATTTAATAAATTATAATACCTAGTTTTAATATGAGACTCGGCCGAGAATCTCTGTAGGGGACCCAGTAATATTATATATAATACGGTACTCGAATTTGTCGGTTTGCCGCCACGTGTACGTGCGGTAAGTAGCAGCTATAATTCGTAAAAAATTTAGAGAGTTTTCGGCAGTTACTAACTAGATCACAAAATAATTTGAGAGAAAAAAAATAAAAAATAAAAGAAAAATAAACCCCTTGATATATATCTGCGCGCGTATCATGTGCTGGATCGTCTACAAATTAATTAAAGGTTACTAACTAATTAAATTAATCGAGATCTTTGGAGGTAATTAATTAATTTGGAGATCGATGATCATCCCAATCCCAAAACCCAGGATTAATTATCGAGAAGGCCACTTGTAATCAATATTAATAATATTGGAGTAGTGGGCAGGTTGGAGTAGGAACTCCGGAGGAGGGAGGGGGCTAATTGCCTAATTAAGAAGTGGCCGGTAATTAATTAATTAGAAGAACTCACAATATCGTCGTTGATTTGTTGATCATGCACGAGGAATTAAATTATTGAGGGGCCTCTGCAGCAGTACTGCAGTACCTTATCAACATCCCCCACTCCACCAGAAATAATGGCAGCCCATAAACCTCTAAAACTCACCCCACTTCTCCATTGCCCACTTCTTAGTAAAATCAGGAGCCCTGAGCAGTACTGGCTCTGTAACACGACAACGACGACAAAGTAACGCTACATATATGCCTCAAAGACAAGAAAATGTCAATAATATTTCACCGTAACCCTGCTCCTCCTCCAATTTCCATCATCTTTCTTTCTTTCGTTACAGAAACTAGGAAATGGGGACTGTGAATGAATTTCACTCTTGTCGTCTACTACCTCTGCCTATATATATCCTTTTCGGCCCATAACTGTTGGGAGATACGAAGCTTACTTTGGAGAGCGAGCCCAGAATATCCGACACGGGACACGAGGAAGGGGCTATCAAAAATATCAGACGAAATCTCAAGCACAAGTTCTGATTGGCAGCTGTTACTCCACGTGGCATCAGTTTTATCTTATCTTTCTTCAATCTTCTTCCGAGATGGATACCATCATCCCTGTCCTCTCTGCCCGTCAAACGCTTATATATCCCCTTCTTCCACATTTCGAGCCACTTCTGTCTCTCCAGGAAAATATCAACCGGAAACAGCCTTACCAATATCAGTCTCGGCACCACCATGGCGCTTCAGGCAGCTTTTCTACCTTCTGCTCTCACGCTACGTAAGGAGGTAACTATATAAGCTACCCGGCCACTAGCAAACTATCTCTCCTCTTTCTTCTGTTTCTCCTATTTCCATTTCTTTGTTATTAAATGAACAGCGACTGTGCTGACCTTCGTGTTTGTACTCTGTAGGCTATGTTGAATGCGTCCACCAAAGATACGGCTTTCATGGGAATTTCCCTTTCTGATCATCTCAAATCCGACTGCAATACCCCTGCCATCAAGAGCATGGTCTGTCTGTCTTTTTGTTTCCTCTTCTCCTTTTCTTTCTGTCTGGATTATCAGTTGGTCGTCCGACCCACATTTTTCAGCATTAGTAATATACAACAAATTAATCAGAACAGTCACTCGGAAAAGCTTTAGTCGCAACAACCACCACCACCAACAAAATAGGCACTGATCAGATGCATTCTTCAGCTTAGTTTGGTGTCCACTGACTGAATTGATGAAAGCCTTCGAATAGTAGTTATTTCATGAGTAGCATGCTTTCTGAGAATGAGGCCCGAATTCAGTAAGATTTGATCATTAGTGACATCTATAACCGGCCTGGATGGCGGAGTATTGATGCAATAAAACTGTATAAACATAAATCTCTATGACTTGATGTTGGGCTGCCTTTTGGCCGTATAAAGCAGTCTCTGGCTAACCCAACGTCTGATGAGTGGACTCTTTTAACGTATTTGATGGCAAAATTGCAGAGGGAGCACAACCAAAGGACGACTGCAGTTGGGGTAAGAGCCCAAACTGCGGTTACTACTCCTTCGGTCAACAGGGCGGCACCTGAAGGAAAGAAGACATTGAGAAAGGGTAGTGTTATAGTCACTGGTGCATCATCAGGTCTTGGTCTAGCAACAGCAAAGGCACTAGCAGATACAGGGAAGTGGCATGTCATTATGGCGTGCAGAGACTTCCTAAAGGCAGAAAGAGCGGCCAAATCAGTGGGCATTTCCAAGGAGAATTACACTGTGATGCACCTTGACCTTGCATCCCTTGACAGTGTCAGGCAGTTCGTTGACAACTTCCGGAGGTCAGAAAGGCCTCTTGATGTGCTCGTCTGCAATGCAGCTGTCTATCTTCCAACAGCCAAGGAGCCCACATACACGGCTGAGGGATTTGAATTGAGTGTTGGGACTAACCATCTTGGCCACTTCCTCCTTGCTAGATTGCTACTTGATGACTTGAAAAAATCTGACTACCCCTCAAAGCGACTTATAATTGTTGGCTCAATAACAGGTATTGTCAATACCAATCTCACAAGAAGGAGAGCTTTCCTTCCTTTTACTACTTGGTGCCTACTTTCTGTGTGTTGACATGTCTGTTTGCTTCCATAAATATCAGGAAATACAAACACACTAGCAGGGAATGTGCCTCCCAAGGCCAATCTGGGAGACATGAGAGGATTGGCGGGTGGTTTGAATGGGTTGAACAGCTCATCTATGATAGATGGAGGGGAGTTTGATGGAGCTAAGGCATATAAAGATAGCAAAGTTTGCAACATGCTGACAATGCAGGAATTTCACAGGCGTTACCATGAGGAAACAGGGATAACCTTTGCATCTCTGTACCCAGGCTGCATTGCCACCACTGGTCTGTTTAGGGAGCACATCCCCTTGTTCAGGCTCCTCTTCCCTCCCTTTCAAAAGTACATTACAAAAGGTTTCGTCTCCGAAGAAGAGTCTGGCAAAAGACTTGCACAGGTATGAAGTACTTTACAAAACCATAGTTCATCCCCAGAAACGTCCAGTATTGTGCATGCCTAACTCAATTCGTCCTCCGGTTTTTGGTTCAGGTGGTCAGCGATCCTAGCCTAACCAAATCAGGTGTTTACTGGAGCTGGAACAAGGATTCGGCTTCTTTTGAGAACCAGCTCTCACAAGAGGCCAGTGATGTTGATAAAGCTCGCAAAGTGTGGGAGCTCAGTGAAAAGCTTTGTGGCCTTGCTTAGGAGTTAATTTCCATCCATGTAATCCACTCCCCTCTGACCATGACTCCTGCCAAGATTGAAAAAGAAAACATTTGGCGTGGTCGTTCCATTCGCTTGGTAAAATAGAATTTTTGAGCACAAATAAAACTCGGGTTTTACTTTCCAGATTCCAAGAGCCCCATTGGCATTTACAAGTTACAACTGGTCAAGATATAAGGCATCTCATACAGGCTACAGCAACGAACGACATCAGCGCTCCTTAAAAAATGAATTAGTAGGGGAAAAAGCCCGTATGCTGTGTTGCAGTATTCTCTTCATGCCGCTTGGCAATGTCTTTGTTCCTGGGGATTTCGCCTCATAATTAATTCAAGTAATAAAAGAAAAAGGGGAGATGAGAAGAAGGTACGTAGATGCTTAGAAGAAAAATAGAGAGGGTAATCGTGTGTTTTTTGACATCAGTTTTCAGAACTTAATAAAAAAGCTGAAACCATTTTCCTTGTTCGATCTTGGACTGAATTGGAACGACGACAAATTCTAAAACCATAAGCAAACTCTGAAATACGAAAAGGAAATTAATTAGCAGCAACACATTCATAGCAATAAATTCAAAGCATATCAATAGAAAGCTAAATATACTAAGAATACTGTTACAGTTTCTGAAAATAAATGATATCGGTATACGGTTCAACGTAGTGCATTTGCAGCTTCTCACTCTTCCTGAAGCAGCAAAGGAGTAGAATAATCAAAAGATACATGTATGCAGCAGGATAGAATCCTATCTGTGTGTTATTTTATCAAGCATTACAAAGAGCTTGAATCAGAGCCCCTGTTAATCTCGAGGGCATTTTTCGTCTCGAACGTCATCTTCGACGACGTATTATTCAAATGAAAAAAAAAAAACAAAAAAACAAAAATATTATAATCCAATGCATAACCATCCAAAGACATCAATGTGGGAGTTGCTTTAAATAATGGGTTTTGGACAATCAGTTTAAGAAAACGACAAGCCATACCTACCTTTGAATCTCCGCCCAAACAGAAAAGCATCTTCTCTGTTCGGCTGTTTGAGGGGACAGTTGGCCAAAGGTTTAGTAAACTCCTTATCGGTCTTCTTCTCCTCTCAACACTCACCAAATCCTCCTTCCCTTCAGTGGCCATGGATCAGATACAGCACAAACACCTCGATATCAGGGGCCTCAAGCTTCATGTGGCTGACATTGGAGCAGGTGATAAACCGTTCGCTTCCTTCCGATCAGCCATTCTCCAGTGCCTCAAGCTCAAAAATTTTTTTTTTTTTTTTTTTTTTTTTTTTTTTTTTTTTTTTTTTACACTCAAAACTGCAGGGCCTATTGTGGTCGTCTTCTTGCATGGATTTCCTGAGATATGGTATTCGTGGAGGTACCAGATGATCGCCGTCGCTAAGGCCGGGTACCGAGCAATTGCTCCCGATTGGAGAGGCTATGGTCTTTCCGAGCAGCCGCCCCAGATCGAAAACGCATCCCACTTGGACCTCGTGGATGATCTGCTTGCCATCCTCGACTCCCTCGCTATACCCAAAGTAAGGAGCCATCCATATCCGTCGTCTCTCCTTCCAAGTATCCCCTTCTTTACAGTATAGTGATTCGATTTCGTTCGAAAACCTACGTACTAACCAAAAAACTTCAATCTTTACTCGGAAGGCCTTTCTGGTTTCCAAGGATTTCGGTGTTCTTCCGGCCAATTTGTTTACTGTCCTGCATCCAGAGAGAGTGTCAGGATTGATAACGTTGGGGATTCCCTTGTTTCCTCCAGTCCGGTCCGCAATCCAATTCGATCTCCTTCCTAAAGGGTTCTACGTGATGAGGTGGCAGGTGATGCCCTTTTCCTTTCCTTTCTCCCGTCTCCTCTGCTCGGCCTTAAAGACTCACCAAACTGGGAGTCATTCTTCCTCTGTGTTGTAACTTGTAACGCAGGAACCTGGAAGAGCGGAAGCGGATTTCGGGCGTTTTGACACGAAGACCGTAGTGCGTAACATCTACATTTTGTTCTGCCGCAGCGAACTTCAGGTTGCAGGCGACGATCAGGAAATCATGGACTTGGTAGACCCGGCTAATCCTTTACCCAGTTGGTTCACTGAGGAGGACCTCGCTGCCTACTCCGCTCTGTACCACAACTCCGGATTTAGTTATCCATTGCAAATGCCTTACAGGTATAGGTACTAGCGCCTGTAACTAGACACGCTTGCTCTTCAAACAGTTTCAGATGTTCTTCTTTGTACAATGAAAATAACTCGACTGATTGCCTGGTTGAACTTGAAGGTCATGGATGAGAGAGGCGATAGTGAAAGACGCCAAGATTGAAGTCCCTGCGATGCTGATCATGGGCGAAAAGGACTACGCGTTGAAATTCCCAGGCTTCGAAGACAGTATAAGAAGTGAGAAGGTAAAGGAGTACGCACCAGACTTGGAGATTGTTCTCATGCCTGAAGGAACCCACTTTGTTCAGGAGCAGCTTCCTGATGAGATCAACCAGCTTCTCCTCAGCTTCGTTGCTAAGCACATCTGATTGAAATCTCTTAGGCAGCATATATAAGAAGCAGGACCTTAATAATTAGTACTGGCTGCGCTTTTACTATAAAGATGCATGCATGATGTGGTCTCCGAATAAAAAAAACTCAGCAGACTGATATGTTATTGGTTTGGGTTTGCATGGAGTGGAGGAAAGTGCATGCGCTTACATTCGGGTCTCTGGAAGTGAAATATTTCCCAGTAGCTTAATTAAAGAGAAGAAGAAGAAGAAGAACAGTGATCTGTTATATATAAAATGTTTGTGATGAAGCTCTAGTACTGTCACTTGCAAATTCCGCCGAGTATCCCTTTCTTTTTCCTTTTGCTTTTTCCCTTGATTTATTTCGTTCTCAACCATCTTGATTATATTATTGACTAAAGTCTGCAAGCATACCCAACATGAATTTGCCATCCAAGATAAATTAAGGACGCAGGAATCTCCCTTTTCGCTGTAAGTACTGTTAGTTCTTAACGTTCCTAAATGGCCCTAACAGAAAGAATTTTCAGAGACCTGCAGAACATGAGTAACAAGGACTTGATAATGGAATGCGAATTTATGAGAAGAACCGAAACAAGCTACGTCCTCTGGGTCCTTAATTAGCCAGCTGCTCTGCTCCTTGGATTAATTTATCGCTTATCTGGTCGTGGACTCTCCGAGGAACGTCCCTGCATTTTAATTGTCAATGGTCCTGGACTCGATCCGTCAGAAACTCAGGTGAGTTCTCTGAATGCAATGATAATATTATTACTGAATAGAACACTTCCTGTTAACTTTTCTATCATTTTTCCATGGTCTCAGTTTGCAATCAGAAAGTTGCTGAAGAACAGCAACCTGTATTTGAACTTTGAACTTCTAATGCGGCCGGATGTAAAATGCTAAAAATATATTAGTGATGCCTGCGACACTGCTTGTTATCACTTTGTTTGAAGTTGACTATCATCCACAGCAAATATTTTAATTCGAATTTGATTCAAGCAATACTCTTCAGATCATATCAGTACGACTTTCTGAGTTCATTATAATAATAAGTTAGAATTCAATTGATTCATTGTCACATAAGAGAGGCTCATCTTCTCTGAGCAATCTACCGACGGCCCATTGACCACTTCTTGAGTTAGGAGGACAGAGCAAAAAGCCACAATATCCTCCAGCTAGCATTAATTCTGCTCCATCAAGTCCATATAATTAATGCTAAATCCCCAGAAGAAGGAAAGAAGATGGATTTAAACTACTTTTATCAGGTGGCCGTCAAACACAAGAACAAATGATCGAAATCTAGAACGACAGTACTCGTATAGCAGTATGCAATGAATCCACATCTTTTGCCGTAAACACAAATCTGGAAGCACTCTGTAACTTACACGTACAATGAGGTTTATCATCTCTGCTACACTACAGATCAAAGCTTCAAAAATCTTAATAATTCGCAACATTCGTAAAGAATTTCGGTCTCATATATTATTTATTTGGTAGCAGAATATACTCATTTCTGCGGGGTTACTCCTAATTTGCCAGAAAGTAACCACAATTTATACTGTGAATGGCAGGGATTTATATTATTGGAACGAGATGCTCCATCACCATGACTAAAGCAAAGGGTACACTTTTAACTGGGAAGATTGGGAACGAACGAGATGCTCCATATATCCCATCCTCTGCTCCTTGCTCACGAAGCCGACTGCTGGGGGGAGTTGAAGGAAACGCAGTTTTCCAACATCAAACGACCAATGACGCTCCCTTCTTCCACCCTCAGTGCCCGACTCTGTCTGTTCCACAAATGAATCGCAAAGCTCTCTTTGCGAATCTGATTAAGCTTCCCTTCCGCCCACCTCGTATGAGCCTCACTTCTGGGACCATGAAACAGGCCCTGAATCGTGCTCCAAGTCACCGGATAGAACGCCGGCGGTTTCAGCACCGAGAAATTCAAACCGGCTGGCTCCTCCCGTGAAACTACCCTCGACACCAGATAAGGACCATTGTATCCCCACCTGTTCCCATTAAATGTCAGCGCGAATTCCTCAATAAATTTGTAGAGCAGAGGGTGCTTCTTGTCGAAGATCATCACGGCATTATTGAGCCGACTCCAGTTCCCCGTACCCGCATCCACGGTCTGGGCCCCGATGACGTTTCTCAGGCCGGAGAAGCTCTTCAGGACAATAACATCAGTATCTACGTATATACCGCCGAATTTATATAACAAAGCAAGTCGAAGCAAATTGGAGAGGTTTTGACCGAGGGGAACATCGCCGGGATTGATCAGCCCTCCTTTCAATCGATGGAACCATTCTTCCGCCGGGGTGTCCTTGAATATGAAGCGATAATTGGGAGATACAGCCGCGACACGGAAGCCACTGGAAAGAAGAAAGGGCCTTCTTCTTAACAGTTTGTTTCCTCTTGCGGTATCCATGGAGTTGGAGACTATGAGGACGCAGGCATCTGGGTGGGACTTAAAAATGCTCTCCATCGCCAACAATTCCCGCTGCCCGAACAATTCTTCCGACGAAATCCAAGTGAGAAAGAAACGGATTTTGCAGGAGGGGCGGCTGAAGAACCCCTTCACTCTCGCAGAGAAGGCCCTGGCGATCAGTTTCTGTTCCAGAATACTACTCAATGTGAATACACGAGCAGCAGCTTTCCTCGAACCTAATTTAGTCCTCCTCGGAGCCGAAGAAGTCACAACGACAGCGTTCAGAGTGTCCGGCGACGCGAGCTTCTCTTCCTCTGCCCGTGGACTCCGTTCTTCGTCTACAGCATCTCCGTCGTCGCCTGAAAGTTCAGATCTTTCGAGGGGCAAAGACAACGGAGTAGTCCCCCGCGCCGCCAGCTTCGAAAGAGGAATCTCTTCTTCCCGAACGGCGTACAGAATCGGAGACCAAGGCAAGGACGAGATGGGTCTCCGCTCGGGTTCCCGGTCGATTTTGGTCTGAAACGGGATGCGCAAGTAGTACACCCCGCAGACATTGCAGAGGAGAAGGAAGAGAAGGAGAAAGATCGAAAAGAGGCACCGAGGCAAAGATCTTTTCGTCCTCTCAGCCAGACCAGGACAAAGATGTGATCTTTTACCCATGACGCCAAGATAATAATAAACTACGGAGCCTTCTTCTTCATTCGGTCACAGGGACGGAAGAAGAAGGGTTGCAGAGAAGATACCGAGAAGCCATTGTTGATGGCGGACGAAGGCGGCAAAAATCAAAACCAGAGAAAAGAAAAGAAGGAAGAGAAACCGAGGAAGTTCCCGTCCCCAAGCACTGGCTCGTCGAAGAGCACGAAAAGGGGGAAGAAGAAAAAAAAAGTGTCCCTTCAAATCGAAAGTTTACTTTCCCAGCGTCGAGCGCTACAGCAAAGCTTTCTTTTAAAGTGGACAGCGAAGCCCCTAAATAGTCGGAATCAGCCTCGGCTTAGCCGCTTTTATCCGGCACGGCTTAACATATATATAGTTTTTTTATAATTTTACCTATATGATAAAATAAATGTCTACACTGACTACACTCGTGGACTAAATTAAAAGACTAAGAATTTGAATAACCGGACTGAAGTCACTAGTGAATAAATCAGCGGAAATTTTGGCGCGTAGACGGTGGGATGCGTTTCGTTCTTATCTTTTAAATGCGATTAACACAGAAAGAAACCCCACTCCCATAGTCCCATTCCCCGGTGGCCGGTGGGGGCGTAATCTTAGATTAAAAAACCCAAACGCGAATCGATGTAAATGAAAGAGAGTAAAATTTTACTCTTAGACAGTATCTACTACTCGGTTGTTTCTACAATGTGTGTCGTCACTCGTCAGGCAGCAGCCTAAGCCGATAACTCGGAGCCGAAAGATTGCTACTTAAAATCTGATGATTGAATAGATGAGCTCGAATTACAGTTAAGAAGCGTGGGGAGTGGCGTCGTGGGGGGTTATGCTATCGTTACTTTTCTCGCACTCAGCATGATCGAACTGCTTATCCAATTCCATCCACGACGCTTCACGCTCTTCTCCTAAATTCTAATGGCTGGGATAGTTACTGTTGATACACACGGCGGGGACAGGGATTGATTTCTCCACCTGCCCAGAAAGGGAGTGGGAGCTACCATATGATGGATAATATATGCTCGGAAGAGGACCACCACCCTGTTGTTATTTCATCGAACACATGATGGGCAGGCAAAGCTAGAAATGTTCGTCTCTGCAACTTTGAAACTTCCTCGTGGGAGATCATTTACTGTATCCGCTCCCCGTTTTACGAATCCGTCGTGGGTTGCTTTCTATTCCTTCTTTTTCACTCCATTCCTTCCGTGACCAAAAACCTGTTTCCGTTTCGTCTATCTACACTAATCCACCAAAAATGTTATCATAATATTCAATGCGAGCGAGCGGATTCCAGCACTAGGACGTCGAGCAGGTAGGAAGAAACCACAAGCAATCTCTGTTTACAAGCTCCAACTAAAATAAGAAAAACAATCTGTAGAGTTCTTGACCAATTCCGCCCTTTTAATTACCTTTCCGTGGGATCACTGAGCTGAGCAGGTCAGAAGAAGAAAAAGAAGATGATGAAGAAGAAGAAGAAGAAAAAGAAGTTGGTTCGGTTGTTGAGGTGTCCACTGTCGAAGCTAGCAGAATCCGTTGAGGACGCGATTTCATGTAATTGTTAAAAGAAATTAATAACCATGTCTCCGTCATATCTCCCAATTCTTTAGGTTTCATAACTCCACACGTCCCACACGTCCCGGCCGGCGAGCTTGGCTAATGGTCACCAGCTTGACCCTTTTCTAGGCCATTTGGTCGTTTATTAAACTTCTGAACGACCAGCAAAACCCGGCGTATACTTGTTATAATAATAGAATTATTGAATATTGATCGACTGTTACGATCACTTTCCCACCTCAAAACAAACAGACCTTCCAGGATTACTCACTGAAAGAACCAAACTATTCCTTTTTTTGGGGTCAAATGAATCTTTTAACCGTCAAGTTCCTCACAATCATAAATCAGGAAGCTGTCATCAGGATAACAATGACGATAGTTACGCTAACTGATAGTTATAAGAGAGTGCAGCCTTCTTTGATGCTATACAACAGTATTACAAAATGTCAGATGTCGACGAGCAAACCCTAACAAAACATCTCTACTTTATACAAACACCATAAGCTTTGATAGTATCAAAACCTAATTTGCAACAGGATCCCCAGTGGAAGCATTTCATTACAGGAGATACAAACGTGAAACATCAACATCCTCAGTCAAGACTACATCAACACTTCCCAGAGGAATGCAGCCATTTTGTTTCTCTACTGAGACTTCTTTGATCATTAGCTCTCACACCCATGTTTTAAAGTTCATATGCAGGAAACCTTGCCTGGAGAGGATCGACCATGTCAAAGAAGAGGTATGCCATGCCACCATAACCTTCAAACAACGAATGAGGATGGTCCCCACCATGCATTATACCCTTGGATATCAGACTCTCGGCTTTGTCCAGTAGAAAACATGCAAAAGCCTTGGCTCTGTACAGATACTTGACATCTCTGGTTAGCCGGTATAGTGAAAGGAAGACATATGTGTTTCCACTTATACCGTGACAGATCCCAACACGCTTTAGCAGACCTCGATTCCAGATCACTTCGCCAGCTTCTATAGCTGCTTTCAGATATCCTTCGTCACCAAACACCTGATGTATAATATTTGTAAGAAAGAAGAACGTGAGCTGCACAGATAGAAATAAATGCTGCTACAGCACTGATTTGCGCAACTAAACCCTTGCTATCTTGCTAACAGCAACACCAGAATTTTTTCAGCTTTGTGCTCAAGTGTTCTTCCACTGTACAGAATGTCTCTTTAGGAAACAAGATATACTAGACATGTATGCTGTTTTACTTGCCGTGGAAATTAGAAACTGTGGTGTGTAAAGATGATAGGAAAAAAATATAATCAAATCAAAGGGAGACCATTACAACTCAAAACATTTATACCAAATAGCAAAATCATGGAGATGTTTTGGAATTTAAAAAAGGATAAAAGGGGACTGATCAGCATTTTGGAGATCAGTGAGCTTCCTTAGTCTGAAAGGAAGTTCGTAACTCAATCAAAAGAGTACAAGTGCTAAAAAAGGAGGTACAAGAACCTTAGAAATAGCTTGAGAAACTAATGTAAATGTACTAATTCCAAGCCCATTTCAAGAAAGCAAATAAGCCGGTTTCAGATTTTAATTTTCTTAATAAGCTTATTTAATGTTGTATACTATCAAATACATAGGTGTCACCTTTTCTGACTTTTGCCACAGTTTAATGTAGTTCGTGTAAAAGACTTTTTGAAAATTATTGTTGTTGCATGGGATTATAAGATATTCTAAGTTTTTACATAAAGATCACTGATTCCTGTGACTACAGGATTCCTGGAACTGACCTCTCCAACTTTTTCTCATTTTCTTCTCAACCAAAAATCTTGTTGAAGACTTATTTGATCAGTTTGCAATTTTGCTTCTACTGACAGCTTAATTCTTTTTTTTTTTTTTTTTTTTTTTTTTCCAACCTTGCATCAGCTGTTGTCCTTTATCTTATGCATATTAAACCTCAGTTTTGACCACTAATAACTTAGAGATTGTGCCTCTATCTGGAAAGTTGTCAGCAGAGTTCCACCTAAAGAATCATAGCAACAAGTATCCTTGATTGCATGTTCTACTTTCCCATGTATATTTTTCTTTTCTTGCATGCAAGTTTTAATATACGAGCAAAAATTTACAGATTTTACTATAGAGTCTGACTTGTTGGACATCTAACAAAAACCCTTATCATGTTATCAGTTCACCTTGATATTTCACAATCCGTTTCTTTTTCTTCCAGAAGTAAAATCCGTTTGTTTAATACTGTCAATTTGCTGCTTCTAATATTCATGGTCTCTAACATACAATTCAAGATACTATTTTTTTTTTGTTTCGATAGTAAGGTACTCTCTTCAAGATAGCTTTGGGTCACACTTATACTATGAGGATTTAAGATTGGACCATATAATTCCAATGTAAGAAATTATTTACAGAGTCGCACCTGAGCTGCCTTAGCAAGGGTAAGTGCAACACCAGGAGCTCCATGGCACCAATGCACGAGGCGGTCCTCTCTAGATCCCTCGCTAGATGGGTAGTTACCACTTGGGAAGCGATTCTGGATCATATAGCAGAGGGTACCTTGAACATAATCCTGCTCTTCAGGCTTCATTTGCAAGTCCATCAGCACATGCATGATTCCTGCAAGCCCATGAGCAGCACCCCAGTATCTCTTTCCATGCCATTCATACATTAGTGGGCAGTTCCCACCTTTTGCTAACTGCCCACCTTCTTTCAGCATGTTTTTCACAGTTGCACCCTGCAAGGTCCAAGGTCACATAACAGCTTTTCACATAATCATTAATACTCATAACTTAAATATCTGAAAGTAAGAGAAGATAAAAGATATAAGTTAGACTCACTATATGTTTTGAAGTAATTGTCTCATTCCCAACGTATTTATTCAGGAAATAGCATGCCCAAAGGTAGCCGGCTCTCCCATATAGCAGCTCATTTGGAACTCCATAGGGCATTTGAATCTATTTGAACAAGGATTTATGTGAATTAGCAAAGGAAATAAGCCCCAAGCATGTAACCATCGTAGTATGGTGCTCATCGTGTCCAATGTGTATCTATTTTATTGCACACATGATTGCAAAAAAATCTGATAATTATTAGATCAAGAGAAGCTAGTAAACTCCGTTACGCTAGAAAAGACCATTCATCCACAAGTGTGAATCACCTGTATGCTGCAATTACTGTAGCAAAAATTATAAGCCCTTTTGTCAAGGAAAGCATCAAATGTAGTGTGCTCTTGTAGACACCAGCCAGAGCGAGTCTATTCATGTGTCCTTATAGCTAGATACAATTATACCGATAAGAAGCTAGTGAAAACAGAAAAGACAATAAAGTAATGGGATTAATGAGTAACAAAACAAACGGTCTTTCTTTAGCATAACTTTACAAGCACAGCAGCATAACACTGCTGTTACGGCTTCTTTTATTGATGTTTTTGGACATGTTCAATTTTCATTACCTCGGCATATAGAAGTGTAAACAACAAAAGAAATTGATATACCACACACCCAACTAAATAACACACTTTCGTTCTCATACCAAGCCTTGTTTGGGGGGAGAATTCCCGTTATGAATTTGATGAACATCAAATATTGGTGTCAAGAGCTAGAAGATCAATATACCTCTTTAAACAAACTTAAGTAAAGATCCATCAATTTCTGATCTTCGCAGTGCTTGGCCACCACAGCACCAAGGGCGCACACTCCTGCTCGGCCACATATAAATGTGACAAGGCTGCACTCACATAGCGACTAATTTTCACCATTTGTGGAAAAAACTTGATGCTCAACAAAAGAGAAAAGGAAACATTATTTCTCGCGGGAGCCAGGCCAGCAGTTGCCAAGACTCCAGTCTTTGCAAGGTTCACCGAGAAAGCTTTTAAGCAGATCCTAAAAGCAATTGAAGCCACCAATTTATGCACATACTCTGATCCTCTTGAAGCCGATTCGCAAACATCAACCATGTCAGCGCACAGTTTGAGATCATTTTCGTTCCTTGTAACTTGGTACGATTTGAAGAGTAAGAAAGCGGTTCCGAGCGCACCAGTGTAAAGTGTGAAATCTTTTGCACGTCGACCGGTGTAATTTACGGTCTCCTTCACTATCTGAAAAGAAACATTGAGATCATTTTCAAGTTACAAGTTTCAACCAGAGAAAAAATTTGAGCTTTACTGAACAAAGCGTGAAGTCACTCCAACTTTTCATTATGCCCAGCAGCTGACACTCTCTAACACAAGGAACGGCACCAAACCAACACAAACTGGCACAACCGATTACCACGACAATTACCAGAACAAATTACAAATCTGTTCGAAATGATTCATCCACTACGGGGAAAAGTTAGGAAAAGACGCCTTTTTCGTAACAAGGTAAAGCAGACGACATATTGGAGCCTATATCACCAGGACCGAAGAGAATGATACGCAGCCAAGCAAGGATTACATGAAGGAAAAAATAGAAAATCTGGGATAGAAAAGGACGTATTGACGGTTTCTTACCGCTTCTTTCAGATCCAAGGCAGCTCTGAGGAACTTCTCCTTGGTTTTATCGTAAGGCAAAGCAAGGAGCTTGAGAAGAGAATCACCATTTATTGCTTCTTCGGTCTCCGCAACGAACCTCGGCATGTCGTTCCTAAAATACCTATTCTCTGCCATCTCTGTCTCCGCTGAAGATGGATGCTATTCACAATTTCGCAATTCACTATTCAGTGGTGAAAAAGAACTTCCTCAGCTTTGTACCGAGTCCTCTCACCTCTCACCAGAGTGCCACTATGATTATGTGGCGGCAAGAAAAAGTAAACACGTGCAACTTAGCATTACCGAAATTAATGCATTGAAATTGTCGGGCTTATTTTGCTAACACTCGTCGTCTTTTCATCAGAAATATCTTCTGCTAGGCACTCTGAAATAAAATCAGCACAGGAAAACGAAACCAGAGAGTAGGGCATCGGAAGTGAAGTCCCTGGTGTTGGTAAAGCTTAACCTCCTCATTCACGTAACGGTGATATTTATGGATCAGATAGAGCATAAGCACCTTCACATCAATGGCCTCAAGCTTCATGTCGCCGAGGTTGGAACAGGTGGTAAAGCTTAACCTTGTCTTCGATTCTCGGTTCTGCTTTTTATCTGCCTCGCAAGCTCTAAATTTTGGCTTTATGAGAATAACTACAGGGCCTATTGTAGTCGTCTTCTTGCACGGATTTCCAGAGATTTGGTATTCGTGGAGGCACCAGATGATCGCCGTCGCTAAGGCCGAGTACCGAGCAATTGCGCCCGACTGGAGAGGCTATGGTCTTTCCGAGCAGCCCCCCCAGATCGAAAACGCATCTTACTTGGACCTCGTGGATGATCTGCTTGCCATCCTCGACTCCCTCGCAATACCCAAAGTAAGGAGCTATCCATATCCGTCTCTCCTTTCAAGTATCCCCTTCTTTACAGTGTAGTGATTCGATTTCGTTCGAAGACCTACTAACCAAAAAACTTCAATCTTTACTCGGAAGGCCTTTCTGGTTTCCAAGGATTTCGGTGTTCTTCCGGCCAATTTGTTTACTGTCCTGCATCCAGAGAGAGTGTCAGGATTGATAACGATGGGGATTCCCTTGTTTCCTCCAGTCCCATCCGCAATCCGATTCGATCTCCTTCCTAAAGGGTTCTACGTGATAAGGTGGCAGGTGATGCCCTTTACCTCTCCTTTCTCCCGTCTCCTCTGCTCGGCTTTAAAGACTCACCCAACTGGGAGTCATTCTTCCTCTGTGTTGTAACTTGTAACGCAGGAACCTGGAAGAGCGGAAGCGGATTTTGGGCGTTTTGACACGAAGACCGTAGTGCGTAACATCTACATTTTGTTCTGCCGCAGCGAACTTCAGGTTGCAGGCGACGATCAGGAAATCATGGACTTGGTAGACCCGGCTAATCCTTTACCCAGTTGGTTCACCGAGGAGGACCTCGATGCCTACTCCGCTCTGTACCACAACTCTGGATTTAGTTATCCATTGCAAATGCCTTACAGGTATAGGTACTAGCGCCTGTAACCAGACATGCTTGCTCTTCAAATAGTTTCAGATGTTCTTCTTTCTACAATGAAAATAACCCGACTGATTGCCTGGTTGAACTTGAAGGTCATGGATGAGAGAGGCGATAGTGAAAGACGCCAAGATTGAAGTCCCTGCGATGCTGATCATGGGCGAAAAGGACTACGCATTGAAATTCCCAGGGTTCGAAGATAGTATAAGAAGTGGGAAGGTAAAGGAGTACGCACCGGACTTGGAGGTTGTACTCATGCCTGAAGGAATCCACTTTGTTCAGGAGCAGCTTCCTGACGAGATCAACCAGCTTCTCCTCAACTTCGTTGCTAAGCACATCTGACATCTGAATGAAATCTCCATTAGACAGAAGAAAAACTTTTGCCCCCGACTAATAAAAATCCGGTCGCGTTTTGCTTTCAGCCTATCACCTTTAAATTTGAGGTCTTGAATGGAGTCTCTACCCAGCTTTACATATTATCCTCACAGGCAGGAGGACTCGAATATTATTGGTTGAGATGAATCCCAATTCCATTATTTATTTGTTAGTTAAGAACTAGACTTGTGATCTACCCACGCTGGCAAGAGTGGTTCCATTTTCAATGTCTTTTGTTTTAGCAAATTTCACTTCTAGTTAGCAGCTAGCTAGAAGAAAGCAGCTCTCATAAAGAGGCTATTGAAGATTACAGACCATCACAGCTGTTAAGGCACCAAAAAAGAGTAAAAGACCAACCACGGTCCACCAGTTTTCAATGGAACAAAATTATTTATTAATATACACTAATATACAGGCATGCACTAAACGGCTGCGAGGTACAGCAGCATACATTGCAAAACTGAAAGGAAAAATACTGTACAGCATATAGGGAAAAATTGGAGAAAAACAAAAAAATAAGGCAGGTCCGGTCAGTCTCGACGACTCCAGTCTTGTGCTGCCGCCCACTGAATTAGGCCACAAGATGGAAGGGTGTGCAAGGGCAAGGGTGGAAGAGACGAACAAGAATGTACAGGATCTATTCTGAGCTTCTAAGGTCCTCTGCATGATTCGATTACTTTCGTAACAGCAGCATGGGTTTCTGGGGATATCATGTTCAACGTCAAATGAAACGCCTGAAAAAGCAATATTATCATGTCAGCACTAATGTCTGTTTTACTGCAACAAATGGATAAATATGATCATCGCTTATACTAGCTTTTTCATAAAGAGAAGGTCATATTAGCTTTATCTCCAGAGTATTTGGAATCAGCTCAGAAGCAAAACAACCTAGTGTTAGGCGAATTAAATACCTTCTCGTAAAAAAGTGCCATAAAGCAGTGATGAAACACAAAAAGGTTACAAGCTCACCACAAATCTCTCCAACACAGGTACAAGAACTTCCAAGTTGTGATCAGGAAGATAATTGGCAATGGCATCCCTGACTTTAGAACTGTTGAAAGATATCAAATCAATTCAATTACGGAGCAATGAAAAAGAAGTACTAACAGTAGAAATCTGAAGACACTCTAATAATAATACCTTTCTGTAGATAGGAATGCAAGAAGAAGGGCAGCATAAGCCTCAATAATCATTTTTTCTGCTTCCCTCTCCCCTTGCAAAACTGCAGCTTCATCATTCTGTATAGAAAGAGATGAAGCTATTAAATTCAGTCAATAAAACCTCTTAAGCATCTCATTATCAAGATTAAACTAATTTCCCTCTTGCCATTTGCAGGTGCTTTCACATTTAAAAGTTTATTCACTTCATCTTTTTCATGATTCTGTTTAACATGTTAGAGTGCAGAGGTACTAAGTAGAAGTCAGATTACATTGCAATAGACACAGCACATAAAGGAGTTTCACTGACTGTTCACAGATGGAACACAGAAAATTCGAAACACTTGGACCAAGCTACTAACCCATGGTAATAGCTCCTCATCACCAGCTGCCTCACCAGCCCCTTGATTGGCTAAAAAGATAGTGCAAAGTAAAGAAATCACATCCCTCTCTTCAGCCTCGCCGTTCATTCTTCCTGATCTAGGTAACTGCACACTAGCAGTTGCAAGCCTTGATCTGCAGCAGTAGTATCACCATCCTGAATTCTAACTGGAATAGTAATTGATACTTTCCTACAGTCTATTACTTTCTCGAGATAAAAATGCCAGAACCATCGTGACAAAAATAAACCATGACATACATCTAAAAGTTAACGTAAGAGTAACAACAGCAGAGAAGATGTGCCATTTTGAATTATGAAACAGCACATACAAATACCAGTCCAAATTAAATGTATCACAAAGAAAACAAAGAACAGGAAATTGTATAAGATAATGTATACTTTTTATCATGAATGTTTGACAGAGATATAAAGCCTGTTTCATAACCTAATAAAAAGATAAACAAAATAAAATAAGTGAACGAAATCTGATATCTAGTAAGTTTAATGTAATTTTTTCATCCTGCAACAGCTAAACCTTTTGTAAAAGTTCTTTAAAAAAAAAAAAAACTTAATGCGAGGTAATTAAGATGAAAGTTTATCAAATATTGAAACTTCTCAATCCCACTCTTTTGATACAACTGTCTTCCCTAAAAATATCCACTTTTGCTCCCTTGTGGATTCTTCTCCAAATCTTCCTCTTTTAGTAAATAAATAAATGAATAAAATTAAAAACCTTTGGAGTCTTTCTCCCTCCAGCCAAATTAGACATTTGCATTCGCCATTCGGCCTATGAATCCTGAGCTCCCAGATTCACATAGAAATAGATTTCCTATTCATACTCATACACAACATTTTGCTGCTGAACTTACTGTTCTGACATGAATGAAAATAAGAATGAAAAAGTCACACAATCTCCAGGAACAATGTGTTAATATAGCTAAAAATCTGAAACTCCATCCTCCCAGATTGTGAAGAAAAATGCATTCCCTCTTAGAAGGGTCCAGGCCGATTCAAAATCTTCCAGAACTTTGAGACAAAGAAGGTTTCTAGTCAAATAAAAACAAAAGACAAAAAGAGACATCAATAAGTGGACACATAACCTGTTCTGTGCATCCTTCTCCACCAAGTTGACAAGCAAACCTAAGATAGCAACCAGAAAATCTAATTCTTGATCACACATATGCTTGGTCTCCAAATGATCAGAAATAGTTGCACGTAAGATAGATGGGCCAGAATCAAACATTGGGAAATGGTGAATTATCAAAGTCGCCATGGTATCTAGTCCTCCACAGCGAGCTATTTGCTGACAGCCAATAGAATTGTCATTTGTTAAGTTCACCAAAACCTACAAAGGGTTGAGCAGCAAATAAGAAACTCAAATATTCATTTCAGCAGAAACAGTGGATTTTTTTTTGGAAATGATGAAAAAGGACATCAACAAAACAAAATAAGACTGAAACATGATAGAAACAAAAAAAATGAATTAAATCACTGTCATCTAGAAAGCTTGATTCAAACCTCTAGAACCTCGTAAGAAAACTATTGTGACAATAAATACCACCTCAGTTTGGGATTAGAAGATCCTATGCCTTTTAGTTAAGCATAAGCTTCCTAACTTTGACGATCATTAGGGAGAAATAGACAACTCAAACAATAAGAGCATCGCTATGACAGCAGCCATGAAAAGTACTGTCAAAATGTTTTGATGGCTGACCGAATACAATATCAAATCTACCATGCCACAAATTGATAGAGGTGAAAAAGTTTACTGCATGCTGAAAACTCTCTATATATACTTAGTAGAATGGAAGCAACACATGCTAGCACAAATTGCATATTATCAAAAGCATATTTTTTTGAGGAAATTGCTTTGTTTTTATTAAATATATGAAAGTCAATCATAGTACAAAAGCATATAATCATACCTTAACTGCAGTAAGAAGGCAATCCACCAGAAGACTAGAATATTCAGCTTTCGTAGCTGATGTGGTTGAATTCTCAAAAGAACTTATATTTCTATCAGCAGATGATTCTTGTTTTTCATTCCTCAGGCGCAACTCACTAGCATGGTTCAATGTTGGACCCAGCCTTTTGCTCTTTTTAGTTCTAGATGAATTTGTTTTCAAAGATAATAAATCCCACTTTGAGGGTTCCATGTCATTTTCATCGAAAGCAAATGGATCCTGGCTATCCTCCAAGTTTACAAGTTTATTCTCAACAGGATCATGGTTTCTCTCACCAAGACCAAATGAATCCACCCTTGAACCATCAGAAATAGAATTTGCACCATTCAAGCCCTTCAAAAACCCATTAGACATACATGCAAGAGGATCGGTTCCTTTCGTCACTGCAGGAACATTGGGTGAGAACATACTGGAAGTTTCAGAACAAGATGAAATTTCCAACCGTGATGTAGACATTCGTTGACGCTTATGAGAAACTTTGGAGAATATTTGAGAAGAGGATGCCTCTATGGAACAGCAATTTCCGACGAAGTCATTTGATAAAATCTCATCAACTTTACCTAAAGATTTATGACGAAAACATAAGAAGATCATGTAATCATAACATACAAATGCAATTTTGGTGACTAGATTCAAATTGAATGAAGCATGAAACATCATCATTCAAAACAAATATATTCTTTGTAAATAATTTTTGGCAATGGGGCTTCTGTATTTTTAAGGGGACAAAAAAGCATGAATAACATAGTTTTCCAATGATAATTGTTCTAATAAAAAATGTCATGGGCATCACAACAACTGCTATAACATTTTTATACAAAGTAGATTTAGGTACAGGGGGTGACATCATTTTTAAATGACAATCACTGGACCTGCCATATCTTAATTGTCAAAGTAAGAATACAAAGGCACAGTAAATGGGGACAGCAAAATGAATAAGTAACAAAAACAAGAAGATATAAATCAAAGCAAGCAAAATTAATAGATTGATACTCTACGAGCATGTTGAGGAACCATTATGCGGACTCCATGGAAACTGTTTTGCCAATGTTGGTAGATGAACCATGAAGAAATGAAAGGAGCCTGGATCTGACATGGATTGAGGTAGTAAAGTAAGATTTGAAGGATGGCAACTATCACTGAAAGAAGAAATTGTTGAGCACAAAATGGAAAAGGGTACATGTACCCGTACCCAAGCTACCTTGATTTTTTTCTTCAAATTGGAGAGTTCCATCAAAAGCCCAACGGCAAATAAATTCAAAAACTATGGAGAGGGATCTTGAAGATGTGATGAAATCACTTAAACATGATCCCAGGATCTCACAAAAATGAGAACTTCTTAGCTTAATATGATGAAAGTTGTACTGATCAAACAGGTGCCTGTGAATGAAAAGTGTGGAAATAATTGCTTGCTGAGACCTCAACTAAATTCAACTATGCAGTACCTATGTCACAGAGCTTCGCCTTAGCATTAGAAACATAAAACTGACCATTCACCCCGTTACTAACACTGGCAGACTTCTCATCCGTAGAAATGCAGCAAGAACTTTGAAGCATAGATAAACCTACAAGGCAATGGCAGAACCATGGTCAAGTCATTGCAAAGGCATGATAAAGTAAGACCTAGTTTTCAACAAAGGTACAGTTCAGTATGATCAAACAGGTGCCTGTGATGCCTTCTAAAGCCCAAAACTTTGTATCACTACTGTTGTACTACTACATCTCTGTTATCCTAGTTTATGATTAATAAAAGTTCTACCGTTTCAAAACAAAAGTATGATCAAACCTTTTGGATGCATTATTTACTAACCTGATAGGATATTGATGGCACTTATTACAAGTCCAACAAAAGATAATGGTGGCCCTTCAGAACCCAATTTAGCTCTCATTTCAAGCAAATGGTTCTATTGGAAAAACAAACACAACTCAAAAATCACTTCTAAATGAACAAGATACTTCAACTTTCAACCAGCAGAACAGTATCTTCCCCACTATTCTATACCTGATTATCCTTGCTTGGAAACGTAGCATTTACCATAATCTTCAGACACTTCAAAAGTAACACACAACTCTGAAAAGCTGCATCATCTCTTAAATCTCGAGAAGAAGCTGATACATTGTTTAACTGAGCCTGCACAAAAAAAATTATAGCATTCGAAATTAAACAACTCAGCAAGCACAACCTTGGTTTAATCTAGTTAAGGCATGTCGCCAAGAAATGCTTTGTATTACAAAAAAAAATTTTACATATTGTCAATTATAGTACGAGAGAAAATAAAAGAAGAAAAAAAAAAGTCCATTGAAGACCAAAGTTTGTTTGGCAATTTCACCAATATTTCTGGTCTTATACATCTTTGTTTTCAGGTGTTCAATGATGTTTTTCTTCTGAAATGTCATGAGTTCTAGGAGTTGATGGCCAGTTACATAGAAATTTCACTTAAAGTGATTTAATAACAAGAGTCAGGGGAAAAGTTCAACACCCTAACAGGACTGGAATACTGCCATATGCTGCATCAGCACACTCTGGTCTTTCCTTGTTCATCTCTCTCTCTTCTATTTTTCCATTTGTTCACAGTTTCTTTCGTTGACATGCATATCTGTTCTCATCAAATGCATGTACGTGCTTTGATATCAACCTCAATTAAACTATACCATGGACTAGGAGCCAACTCAACCAGATATTAACAAATCAGCATCCAGCAAAAAGGCTGGAAACTCTTATTGAACTAAATTTATACAATCTAAATTATTTACTTTCCTACATGAAAGTCTGTCACCTTGATTTTGATTTTCAGAGAAGTCATTGTGATCATCCCCTGTTTATTTTGTGCCCCACTGGGCTTGTTGTAGTAGGCAGTATGGATGGATGATATTATTCATACTTGTGATGATGACTCAAGCATTACCATGCTAAGCACCATCTAGCATAATAGCTTCAGACGAATCACCTTGGTCCCTTAAGCTATGTTTTAGAGATTAAGATTGTCGGAAGTAAGAGCGAAATGATCTTGTCACAACATGCTTACGTTGCCTGTACATGGTTGCCTTGGGGCAGCACATGCTACGACTCTTAAGGACTTTGATATGAATATTCATGTAATGCAAGTGCTTTACTTGGAGATAAAACTATGTATAGGAGGTTGGTCGGATAACGTATTAATGCCATGATTACTCATCTGAACATTTTCTTTGCAGTTGTGTTGCAAATGAACTTACGGAAATTTTGCAACCAGACATCTTGATGTTACCTAGAGAATTCTTAAATATATAAAGGTGCTCCCATAAAGGCCTCCTATTTCATGTTCATGATTATTTGATAATCAAATACTATGCAAATGCTAATTATGTAGGTGGGAAGTAAAAAATCAGATGTAGTGGCCTGATCTAGTGTTGTGGCCAACGACGAGGCTATGGAACATACATTTAATGAGCTACTTTGAATGGGACCAATTATGATTGAGTTTGGAGTGAAGCACCAACAGATATAAGACATGAAAATCAAGTAGCTGTTTTCATTGAGAAGAACCCTGAGTTGAATTATGTGTGAAAACATATTGAGGCTGATTGTCACTTTAATAGAGATACTATTATGGCATGGAAGTTTGTTATTCCCTTTGTTTACATCACTTATTGCTGACTTTTTTTCCTAAAGCTCATGAAACATATGATTTTACTACTCTATATTCCAAGGTGGGCTTTGCAGATCTCTACACTCCAACTAGAGGGATGTGTCAAAGAAGACAGGTATTTTAATCATTTTTTCCCTATTCATGATGAACTTATCTGCTTATTATGATATATCTTAATACATCTTGTTATTAGAATCATATTGATGAAATTTTATGGTTTTTCTACTAATTTAGTAATTCTCTCACTTTACCTTCAAATATAAGAGTACTGATGTCATTATTCTATCTTTCACTTAATACAAGGGGGATCAGGGTCTACTTCGACCCTAACCAGTTCTACCCTAACTAAGGTGTTCCTTCCTTCTCTTTTTTCTCTCAATCACTCTTGCTCTTCAGAGACTACAACTCTTTTTTAAGGAAAGCATGTACTTTTCTGAGAAAGGTGTTATACAAACCACAATTCTCTTTTTTTTAGGAAGGTGAATACAATTTACTCCCAATTACAAGTTTTACTCCCAATGCTACTGAGGAGACCCGAACCCAAGACCTCCCGCAGCAATAACTCCCATGGGACCACTGAGCTAATGCCCAAGACCCTACAAACCACAATTCTTAGAGTCACTAATCAGGCAAAAGTAGTACGGCAATTGAATTAGGCATAGGATATGCTACTGATCAGCTATTTTCTGCTTGCCTCGTTTCCCTAATCCAAATCACAACAATCAGACTTGAAGAACAATTTTCATCTTGAAAATGCCATGTAAAAATATGATAATGAAATCTTTATTGGCTGGATAATAAACCACACCATTTCAGTTGAATTATTTTCTAATTAATAATAGTGCAGCAGAAATGAAAACCAACTGCTGGCTAACCTCCAGTGTTGTGTGGCAATCAACAGCCATACCAAAAACAGCTTCCAACCCTCCAAGCTCTCGAAATTTTTCCTTAAAATTACCTCCAATTTTCCTCACTGTACCAGATGTATCTGAAAATTTACAGATCAACTCCAGAAGTAAGAAATTACATTATAGCAAACAAGTATTTTTTATTTGGAGAAGAAGCCTGCAAGATTTAACTGAAACTGCGTCATGTATCTCACAATTTTTTCTAAATAGTCGTTGTTCACAGGAATGAAGAAGGGCACCCCTTTTATTATCACCAAATGCAAAAATGTTTCATGAAAGAATCATTTGATTGCAGTAAAAAATTCTCATTAGGTATATTTGTATATTTTCACAGCTGAAATTCCAAATTACTATGCAAAAAAAAAAAAAAAAAAATCCTGATGCCAAGCCATGGAGATACTATTAAAGGAACATTTATGGTACTCATAGGTTGCAATGCCTAAGAACATAACCCTGAAGTTGCCATCTACCAGGCAATTACTTCCTAATATTTTACAAAATGCACACAAAGATCAGTAAATCCAAACCAATATTTTCCAAATACACCAAAGTACATAATTTGTCACATTTTTACTCAAAATATAGAATTGACATTGATAGCATCCTCAATATAGTTAAGACAGAACACAAGGAGAAACACATTTATAAAATTAAAAAACACTATTTAGCACCAAATCTAAAGACAACACTTAAGTATACTAACCAATGAAGGCTAATCTAGAAATCAACAATGTTTTACACACTAGACAGCACCCAAACAATGGAAAATTTACAGACAATTTTACAATTTTTTTTTGAGAATGATTTACAATATATCAAAATATTTTTGTTGAGGAAAAATATATCAAAATAATAAATAAACATGTTCTTGCAGTACCTTCAAGAGAAACAGTGGATAAGCATGCTTTCTCCAAAGTCAACAAAGCGATCCATTTGGGGTTCAACTCTGGCCGCTCAATATCATTGTCTTCATTCAGTGGCCTTATCTCTTTACAACTTAGCAGAATTTCCTGAACTTTTGAAATTACAGCACTGGAGCTAGAGTCCAATCGTTTTGTCATACCTTTCAGAGACCCAATATCTCTACTCACCGATAGAAGCTTACCACCAATATTTGCTGATTTATCATCAATAGAGTCAGCAGTTGGTGGTTTCAATAGCTTGAGAAGAAAATGTATACATGCAGGTGAATCTAACAGATTATCATCTTGGCCCTGAAAAAAAAAATCCCAACCAATTTGAGGAACTGCTACCCAAATCTCTTTTTGTCTTTGAAGTTAACTAATGAAACAAGCACAAAAAACCAGAAAATAATTAAACCAAAAGATATCAGGTTTTTATCCACATGACTTTAAATTTCATATTATATTAAATTTGAAAACTCCATAGGATACAAAATGTATGCTATCAACCAGAAACAAGACCAGTAATTCAACCAAAAAGGCCACGGAGCAGGCACCGTCGTGCTCACATAAGATTAGCAGACTTACATCACTAGATAAAGCAAAGAAAAGAGCTGCTGCAGCAAGAATGCTTGGAGAATCATCAAAACTGAGACCAAGGATAGCATCAATGATAGTTTTGGCCATCCTGAAAAATATACTATAGAGTCAAGGGTACATCAAAATGAAATATTCCTATCAACAAATATTGGCATAAGAAAGGAGACCAGTTTCTAGATGAACTTTAGCTACTTCAACAAGCACATAAAACAAACATGCATATTAACAAAAGGAAGTAAATGAACTGATAATTGGGGCAAGACAAAGAAGATATTCATAGAGACCTGAGATTGACCTCCTTGGTGGGTAAAAGTCCACTAATCGGCGGTTGTACCTCAAAAGCAAGTTATCTAAGAAGTAGAGATTGTGATGGTGAACTGTCTCACTCTGATCACTAAAAGTAGTCTCAAAATCAATGTAAGTTGACAAAGATCCTATGTGCATAAGTAGGGAAGACTCATTAGACTTCACAAGTCATTTGGTAATATATGACTAACTTTAACATAGTATCCAAGACAACATAAGTGTAGTTATCCTCTCTGTAGGACATATTTGGGTTCTTAGTAGCCCCGTGTGTATCCATACACCATGTCTTCAGCCAATTTGTCCCACTCAAGTTTAGACGTGATAAGAAAAAAGTTCAACCATTCAGTGGCTGTACCTATGATCAACCTCTTCGCTCAGCTGGCTATGACCGAAAAGTTGTTGAGGGAGAATAGGCCCATATTAGAATGGTTCAGAAAGACCTAACTCTCATTATTTGGGAAAAGACCCTCTTATTCTCAGTTAGACTTTAAGGTAGGACTAAAATAACTTCAACAAGCCTCCGAGGGTAACTAATTCCAAAATAACAGGAAAATACACAATAATGTATACATAATTGTATGCAGAAATGCAGCTGAATCATAGATGAAACGGAGACCTAATTATCTACGAGAAAAGAATACCCCTTCTCACTACAAGAATGTAAAGCCGTCGTCGTACCCAGCGTTCACTTTTTTCATAAATCACATAGCTAGCTAAGAACAGATAATAGATAAAGATTTTCCAAAATAAGAACAGCTTATGTGATAAATATTACGGTATTCAACACCGGTTCGGTGGTGAACCAGTTATATTAGGAAAGATAGATGTGGAAGAAACTGTTGATTCGTGGAACATATCCACTATCCAGGAGCAAATAATAAAGTTTAAACAGAAAGTGAGCAGTTTAAATAAAGGAGAAGAATATGCAAGGATAACGAGCAATCTAACCCCTGAGCTCTCAGAAGACGACGCTGCTGAGCAGTCATGCTAATTGAAAGCAAAGATAATAGACTTGCCCGCCGGACGCGATAAGGCTGTCCAGGTCGGAGCCCATCCAACGCAAAATTAACCTCGTCCATGTGCTCCATCATTTCTCCAAACTCCTGGGCTTCCATCAAAGTAGAAGTTGGAGGCGCAGAGAGAGTCCTGGCCACCTTGGAACCTCCGGAATTAGGCTTCTTGAGCGGGCCAGGCTCCCGAGATGCTTTTCTAGATTTCTTCGACTTCTGGATCTTGTTACCCTGCAATGAGTTAGGAGCTCCAAGGGGGCGAGGTGGGAGGGAAGACTGTGACTCGGGTTCCCGGATCGAGGACGAACCATATATATCAGAATCAAGGGACCATGTAGAAGAATCTTGCGACGAAAACCCAAAGCTGAAGACGTCTTGAGAGGTTTCTTGCGATAGAGAATCTTGGAAGGTACCTTCTGACCCGCCATTGAAACTCGTTTCGGAATAACTCCTGGTAATGCACCGGTTACGACGCGCATAGGTACGAACAATCATTTTCGGCTGTCAAAATCTCTCTGGACACTCCACCCTTAAAACAAAAACTAGAGATTGAACGAAACAACTCTTATGGTCCCTCCGCGACGTCTGCGAGGAAGAGGAAAGCCCGGAGCCGAATGATGGTGGTGCGCCGGTGCCGTTGAAGGCTACCTCTTTCTCCCCTCAGTGACCAATCCCCTTTCTCTCTCTCTCGCTCTCGCTCGCTCTTTTGAAAGTATCGGATCGGCCGAACGGGGAGGTTCAAATTTCTACCACTTTTTCTCTCTTCTCTTTTTTTTATTATTATTATTATTATTTATTTTTTTCTTTCTTCTTTGGATGTCTCCGCCGCTGGAGGGCATTCTCGTAACCAAGATATTTAATTTAAAATATAAATTTCTGGAGATCTGATTGCTTCAAAGTTCAAACTGGTGAAGTTTATTTACTTAAATAAATAAATAAAAATAAATACATTCTAAGAACAAGAAACTAATAAGTAACAATAACATTTTTTGTTAAAAAATATAACCCAACATTAAAAACAAAATAAGAATATAATGTCATGATAAATTATTTGATATCGACTTCTTACAAAAGGGATTTCACAATTCTTACTAATAGCGTTTGTTTTCCCTTTTTGCATCTACTATAAGTATAATTAAGCACATCATTATCCTATTTATAATAATTCAATTCCATTGTGATATTCTTACATTTCGTGTACCCATCAGTGACCCATACATTAGTAAAGAATTATGTAGTATTTATTTTTATAAAAAATTGAGTTTCAGTATCGCGAAATTGGTGAAGATTGTTCAATATGTAGCAGATCACTCACCATGAAAAAATGAATTTTTTTTTCAATCCGACTAATTATCTTCTGTCTTGTACTTTTATTAATTTAACATCTAAAATTTGATATTACACTTTACTTTAATTTAACCGTATTTGCTCTATATATTTGTCGTTGTATACTTGTATTTATTTATTTATTTTGGTCCAATGTAAATTAGAAAGTTAAAGCGAATTGACCGAAGACGGCCAATTTTTTCTGGAAATGTCCATGGAGTACCATCATGGGCTCTCCAATTCAATGGGACACGCAGCGTTCAGTTCATTTCCGCCTCATTCAACCGAGTGCGAGCGCTTTTGACGTCTAGGGTTATTTCTTTTCCGGTGACAATTCTGCCCCTTTCTCCTTCCCTGGAATCCACCGCAGTGACTACCCGAGAAGTCTGAAACTGAGATTCAACCTCCTCAGCTGGTTTGAAGGTTGTTAAAAACACGAAAGCAAGCAAAAATTGTTTATTTTTCATTGTTTGGGTAATCGCTAAAACTGCAGCAGAAGGGCGTTTCTGTTGACACTTGAAAACGCCAGAACGCAGAAATCCGGATGAAATCATTGCAAAATTTCCCAATCTAAGTCTATTTTCTGACTACTGATGAGACGCAAATTCCCAGAAAGGATCCATTTTTCTTTTCTAAAGTTGAACCCACCACCTTGAAAAGAATCAAAGCCGAGAAACGTTAGGGTTTTTTTTTTATCTCACCTCATCATCTTGTCAAGGCCTTTGTTTTTCCCTGTATATTACAACACTCAGCAGAGGTTTGGCTTGGATCTTCTCTTGAAATGATCACCAAGGTGGTTTATCACGGAAGCTCCTTGTTGGGGGAAGTTGATATATACCCTCACAACCCCACCATCGACATCTCGAACAAGGAAATACGGATCTCGCATTTCTCTCCCCCAAGCGAGAGATGCCCTCCTTTGGCAGTTCTTCACACAATCGCCTCCTTCGGTGCTTGCTTCAAGATGGAGGCCAAGTTGCAGTCAGAAGAATCACCGTTGTTTATTTTGCACTCAGCTTGTCTCAGAGAGAACAAGGTATTCAAACAAACCAACTCGACGCAATATGAAATGGAACTGACTGAAAAACTTCATTCCACTCGTCAGCTTCAACAGGGACCTCAGCATCAGAAATCCAGTCAACTCGTCACAGTATATCGTTGTGGCTCAATTTGATACTATAGAAACTTCCTTTATTGGTTTTTATTTCTTTTAACTCTAAATTTGAAAATTGGAACATTTACGTTTTAAAACAACATCATGCTCATTTGTTATCTTTAGACGTGCCTTCTGTGTCAAGATGCTACTGCATCTTTTCGTATAATTCTCTGCAAGCACCTGCCAACCAAAATGTTCAATATGGTCTTTACTCATTAAAATTTGATGTTCACCTATCTCGAAAATCATCATCATTGACGCTGAGATTTTGTTCTGCTGGTTCAGCTACCTCCTGAAAAGAAAGGGTAGCTAGCTCTCTGAGCTTGTTGATGATTAACATTTTATTAGAAGATTCTGCTAATGCTCTTTTAAACATGTCGAATGTTATACTACTTCTTATTTTGGTTTTTGGTGCTCTGACTGTTGCAGACTGCAGTAGTGCTCCTAGGCGAAGAGGAGCTGCATTTGGTGGCAATGCCTTCTAGGAAGAATTATGAAGCTTATTCATGTTTTTGGGGATTTAATGTAATGCCGGGGCTGTACAACTCTTGTCTTGTCATGCTAAACCTCAGATGCCTGGGCATCGTATTTGACCTTGATGAAACACTCATAGTTGCCAACACGTTAAGGTCATTTGAGGACAGAATTGATGCTTTACAGCGTAAAATAAGTAGTGAGTTGGACCCACAGCGCATTTCTGGCATGTTAGCTGAAGTAAAACGTTACCAGGATGACAAAAATATCTTGAAACAATATGCTGAAAATGATCAGGTCATTGAGAATGGAAGGGTGATTAAAGTCCAATCTGAGATTGTTCCACCCTTGTCAGACAATCACCAACCCATTGTTCGCCCCCTTATAAGGTTGCATGAGCGGAACATTATATTAACCAGAATCAATCCAGCGGTATGAAATCTATCATCTCAATTTCTTTCTGTTAATTCTAATTTATCAGGTATTATTATTGTTCTTATTATTATCATTACTGTTATTGCTTTGCTGTATGTGGATACATCAACTTGTTTTTCTCTATAGCAGTTAAGAATGGAATCCGTGTGGCTGTAGCTGGCTTTACGTATTAAGAGAGACTCAGATACCATTAGTATATCCTTGCTTTAATGCAAAGATGATACTTGCTAAGCTGGGGGCTGTATTCTAGCTTATGGGTTGTCATTTATACCATAAACTGCAAAGCAGACGCAATTTTATTTTTCTATTTTCCGTTATTTTTTTATTTTTATTTTTATTTTTTTTTGGGAGGGGGAGGGTAAGGGGCATCAGGTTTCTATACAAGGATAAATTTACTATTGTTCCCTAGTATCTAATAGTTTTGTAGTTTTAGAATAAATCAAAGAGAGATTCACCAGGTTTTACTTTCAATAAAAGGCCTCCAATCAATTCATTTCCCTGCATTCATGGGTACTTATATTTTCCAACTTAGAATGATAGAGAAAAACTAGATTTTTTCTGTAGCAATCTTGTTTCCATTTAAACATGTTTTTTGCTGTAGCAATCTTGTTTCCATTTACTGGAAAGCAAGACTAATTTGTTTGTTGATTCAAGGCTGCAGTGGCATCCTCTAGTAAATTCCCTTATTTCCAATTTTGCTTGTCCTTCAATCATTAATATTTTTTTAAAATGAGTTTGTTTTGTTTTTGTAGATCCGTGATACTAGTGTTCTTGTTAGGCTTAGGCCTGCATGGGAGGATCTCAGAAGCTACTTAACTGCTAAAGGTCGCAAGCGCTTTGAGGTGTATGTTTGCACAATGGCTGAAAGAGATTATGCTTTAGAAATGTGGAGGCTTCTTGATCCAGATGCTAATTTGATCAACCCCAAAGAACTATTGGATCGCATTGTGTGTGTCAAATCTGGTAAGCTGAATTTTGGCATGTTTTTCTCTGTTTTACAAGGTGGTTCTATATATGGACTAGGTTAATATTTTTCTCTTGATTTTGTACGTATCCATCTGAGTGAACTCTTCTGAAGAAGCTGTACGAGTTGTTAGTATCTTTTACATGGGCACTGACAAGCTTAACCTCTCCTCTTAGGCTCAAAGAAGTCACTGCTCAATGTTTTCCAAAATGGGATATGCCATCCAAAGATGGCCTTGGTAATTGATGACCGGTTGAAAGTGTGGGAAGAAAAGGACCAACCGCGAGTCCATGTTGTTCCTGCATTTGCTCCTTACTATGCTCCTCAAGCAGAGGTATTTTGTGTCCTAACCTATTAGTTACCTGTCTCTTAGTTTTTCACCTTCCTGTTCCTTTGTAACTCTGTCTTTGTAGGCAAGTAATGCTGTGCCAGTTTTATGTGTTGCTCGTAATGTTGCATGCAATGTTCGAGGCATTTTCTTCAAGTAAGATATCATACCTCAATCGGATAATTTTTTGTGTTAATAATTTAATCATGATCTTGAAAAGTAATTCATTAATATGAATGGAAGGTTAGGGGCCTTTTCTTTTTCCCCATGTGGATGACATTAGTTGCTTTGACAGAGAGTTTGATGAGGGTCTTCTACAACGAATACCTGATGTTCTCTATGAAGATAGCATGTGTGATTTTCCTTCTGCCCCAGATGTTAGCAACTATTTAATATCCGAGGTAAAGTGTGAAAATGCAGATAGCTGGTTTTATTTTTCTGCACTGGCTTATCACTCATCTACTGCGCAGGATGATCCATCTGTTTCAAATGGAAATAGAGATCCACTTTCTTTTGATGGCATGGCTGATGCTGAGGTGGAACGTCGATTGAAGGTCATTTTTCTTCTTATTCATGTTACATTTTTCAAGTCATGGAAGATGGTAACCTTTGCTGCCATATGAAGGAGATTGATCTTGACAAACCTTTGAAATTCATTTTTTCATTCAGGAGGCAAATTGCAATGTCCAGTCTCTTCCAGTTTATTCTGTGACCAATCTTGACACAAGGCCTAATGCTCCTGCTCTTCAGCCTGTTGTTGTTCCCGTCACCGGGGCAGCTACACTTGGTACTCAAGTTTCAAATGCTTTGCATAACAAACATTTCCTGAATCCTATTGCATCAGTTAGGCAGGTGGTTCCTGCCACTGTTGGCCCTCCTCAGGAGCCTACCATGCAAGGTTCTCCTGCTAGAGAAGAAGGGGAAGTCCCAGAGTCTGAATTGGATCCTGATACCAGAAGAAGGCTGTTAATATTGCAACATGGACAAGATACGAGAGATCAACCTCAAAGTGATCCTCCTCCTCCTCCACCACCCCCTCCATTTTCTGTGCGTCCTCCACAGGTTCCTGTTCCACCCGTACAGTCCCGCGGTGGCTATTATCCTTCACTGGAAGAGGATATGAGCCCAAGAAAACTCGCTAGAGGTCCCAAAGAATTTCAATTGGAGCCAGAATCCTTTCATTTTGATAAGCATAGAGCTCATCCTCCACCTTTCTTTCGTGGGTTTGAGAATTCTGCTTTTTCTGAAAGACATCATGAAAACCCGAGATTGCCTAAGCAGGTGATGTTTCATTGGAGTTTGACTCTTCATACTGTTTTGAACTTGAGACATATAGGTGTCCTAATGCTTTTTCCTTAGGCACATGGAGATGATCGATACCATGCACTTCCAAGTTACCGTTCCTTTCCAGGTAACTATTGCCGGAACAGTTGGCACCCATGTAATGTTACACAAGATATGTTATATTGAGCTGCATCCTTGTCATGCATGCTTTGTGTTGTATCTGAGCCTCTGCATTTTTCCTGCTTTTTTTTTTTTCATTGCAACCTTTAAAAACACACTTACAATACACCCTTTTCCATCCTTACTCCTGTAATATGCATGTACACAAGTACTTTAATAGTGGATTATGTTTTGATTTCACATGCACTGCTTCTTAAAGTCTTTCCTTTATATCTTCTGACAACTGTCCATGTTGAAGTGTCCTTTTACTAATGTGCATGGAACACGTACGACAAATTCACATTTGTCTTGAAAATGCCTTCCCAAGATCAGTAAGAAGTTTATCCTGATATTAAACTTTGATGCTTAAACCAGATGAAATGTAGAATTCCCTTGTGCTTGCAACACATAAGACGTGTATCTAGTTGGCAACTGTTGTAACATTACATTTCTCTGCTTCAGTTTGAATTTTAAAGATGATGTCCTTCTTGCTCCTTATCGTATCATTTATAATGTTTAACTGAGAAAATCATGATATTAAAGGTGATGAAATGCCTTTGGGCCGAACATCTTCCAGTAGCAGAGATCTTTATTTTGAACCTGGACGAGCTGCTGCAGCATATCCAGAAACACCTGCTGGAGTTCTGAAAGACATTGCAATTAAATGTGGAAGCAAGGTACTTATAAAGGATTTATGTTTAACGTAAAGCATGAAGTTATATTCCTACATACATTTATGCAATTCATGAGGCTATTCTTTGGTTTTTTTCTGTTTGGATAACAGGTGGAGTTCAGGTCAGCTTTAGCAGCTACTACAGAACTAAAGTTTTTGATTGAGGTAGTTATTTTGTAATACTTTCTTGTACAAGAATATTATAATTTATTGATAGATCCAAAACATGAACAGTTATTTTAGCTGTATCATTTCGAAAAGAACATTTTTTAGTTTTGAAATCTTCAAAGGAACTGCTTTAGAAAAATACTTTTTTTGTACAAGTGAAGTCCAACCAGTTCTTTTAGCTGTATCATTTCTAAAAGAACATTTTTTAGTTTTGAGATCTTCAAAGGAAACTGCTTTAGAAAAATACTTTTTTTGTACAAGTGAACTCCAACCATCTCTTTTTCTAGCATTGTATACATGAATGAGTCCATAAAGAGAGAAACAACATATATGTCATTTTTACTTTGAGACAGGCGTGGGAACTTGGGCGGTAGCTCAGTGGTCCCATAAGGAGTTATACTGTGGGAGGTCTTGGGTTCGGATCCTCACAGCTCCTATTCGCCATTTCAAAAAAAAAACTTTGAGACAGGCGTGTATGTATTAGACATAAATTTATTACCATCCTTGCATGTTTATGATTCCGCATAATTATGAAGTATGCCTGGTTTGGTTGTTGGGAAAAATAAATTATAAAAAGGAGGCATGAATCTTGTAGATACCTGTTAGACAACTTGTCCAGAAGGTGTTGCATATCAGCTGGTCTACGATTTGTTGTATGTATAGGCCATCTACCAGTTAGCGAGATGGTGGCAGTAATTCTGAAATGACATGTCTACTAAGTGGACAATACCACTGTCTGTCTCCTATCTTGATTTTGATTTTGTTAATTACCTTTTGAACTTTGTAATATGGCTGTATAGCTGAATCTTTTCTGCTAATGCGAACTATTTCAACAGGTTCTGTTTTCTCATGAAATCACATTCTTCTACCATTTGAACTCACTTTGTTATGTTCTAGGTCTGGTTTATTGGGGAGAAAATAGGTGAAGGAACTGGAAAAACACGAAAGGAAGCTCAACGTCAGGCTGCAGAGAGCTCTTTAAAGAATTTGGCAAGTAAGCAATTGCTGAACTTTCTTATTATCTCCTGCTTGTTAACAAGTAAACACACTATAAAGATTACTGAAAGAATTATATCTTCCTAGCAATCTACACATGGACTTTTTCCTCTCTTCTGAGATTAACCTTCTCTCATTTGATCGTGTCATGTGCACCAAAGAAATTTTGATGGCATGATGCTTCATTAAAAAAACAGGGGCAATTAGTATACTTTATAGCTGTCATCTGGCTGCACTAATCCATCCACTATCATTTGATCTCTTACATAATCATGAGTACTGATGTTGTTTTGCAGATAAGTATCTATCACAAATTTCACCTGATCCCAGTGATCTTAACAAGCTTTCCCATGCAAGTGATAATGGTTTTACTAGTGATTCTAGTATGCTCAGACATCCAGGATTTTCCAAGGATGAAGCTTTGCCTATTCCCAGTACATCAGAGCAATCCAGGTTCCTGGATCAGAGACTTGAGAGATCTAATGCATCAGTCTCTTCTGTTTCTGCCCTCAAGGAATTAGTGAGATATTCTGCATTACTTCTCTCTCTCTCTCTCCCTCTCTCTCTCTCTCTCTCTTATTCTCTCTTTCTTATTCTCTCTCTCTTATTCTCTCTTTCTTATTCTCTCTCTCTTATTCTCTCTCTCTCTCTCTCTCTCTTATTCTCTCTCTTATTCTCTCTCTCTTTCTCTCTCTCTCACTCTCTCTCTCAAACTCACTAAGTTTGGTGTCTCAACTCTTAATATTTTTATTTTCCAGTGCACAGTGGAGGGCCTTGGCCTTGTCTTTCAACAACCTTCAGTTTCCAAAGGGTCAAATCCCAGAGAGGAAGTATATGCAGAGGTTAGAAACTGGGTTTATTGATACATATTGTGTTAATGAATTGCTAAGGTTTGAGATTGCAAAAATAAAGAAACAGAAGAGTCTTTCAAAACAAATCTGCCCAATGGAAGGACGTGGCATTTAAGGTGCAGACTAGAATTTTGCAGTGGCTAACTGCTGAAGGTGAGTTAGGGGGTTATGATGGGAGCACTGTACGGGCAGCTTGGCCCATAGTGGCATCCTACCAGACTGTAATGAATACAGCACCTCCTTTGGCAGTTTATTGGATGCCGCCACCAAGGGGAAATATTAAAGTAAATGTTGATGGATCATCCTATGGAAATCCGGGTTTGGCTGGTTATGGAGGAGTCTTCAGAGACGATAGAGGGGACATTCTCCTCTCTTTCACTGGTCCATTTGGTCAAGATGATTCCACATCAGCCGAAGCCCACGTGGTCCTCCAAACCCTTAGATGCTTCCATGAATGTCTAAGTGGGGAATTGATAGTAGAAGGAGACTCTAGAAATGTTATAGGCTGGTGTAAACAGACCTCTGCCCCTCCATGGAGACTGTTGTACCTATTTCGAGAAATTTTCTCTCTAGTATCTTCATTTGTTTGTGATTGGTAATGTATTCCTAGGTCTGTCAACTCGGTGGCGGGCTTTTTAGCTAAAGAGGGAACTCATCTCACTACACGTGTTGAGAGACACCCCTCCTTTTGTACTATGATTGACTTTCATATATTTAATAAAAACAATGCAATTTCCTAAAAAGAAAAAAAAAGGTTTGAGATTGCAGACATGGAATCTGTCTACTTCTTTGGTGAGCAGCTCTTATACTGAGTTGTTTGTAGATCTTGGGCACTCACTATTTTTATATCAGTTTTTTTTTTATGCTAGCTAATTCAAACTTTCACAATGTTTTTCTGTGTGCACTTACTTTTATTTCTTGTGGCGTCTATGTTTAGGTTGAAGTAGCTGGGCAAGTTCTAGGGAAAGGAATTGGATCAACATGGGATGCAGCTAAGTTGCAGGTACAGTTTTTTTTTTTGTCATTACCAAATTTTATGATTGTGTTGCAATCTTTTATCTGCATTATGAACATTCATGACCATTAAATTGAGTTCACTTTAATGCTTACGTACGATCAATCTCGCTTGAACAAGTGGTAACTAGAAATTGTAGTCACCCAGCCTGTGTGTGTTTGTTTAGTCCATTATCATTGCTTTTTCTGCTTTTATTTATCAATAGTTCCAATTGATATCATCTTTTTTCTTTTGAGCCCAAAGAAATTCATCTTGAAATAATTTTTGACGATCAACTTACTAGTGAATTAACCTTATCGTCCAGGCTGCTGAAGAGGCTATTGGGAGTTTAAGTTTGATGCTTGGACAGTTCAGTCAAAAGCGGTCAGGCTCTCCAAGGTGAGTGCTTTTTTATTGCTTCTCTGTTTTTTCATTGTACCCACTTTCGCCATGTTTCGAGCTTTTATTCCTCTCTTTCTTGGTTTCGTGTGGTGTCATTTTATGTTAAAATGAAGATGGAACGCTGTTAGATGTTCTATATGGTGGTCAGAACTGCTAAACTGTAATTTGTTGTGGACACATCTGAGATGTTATTATGATTCTGCTGGTTTTGTATGAGTTAGATGTTGGGTTTGGCTCATGAATCGCCTAATTTAACTAATATATTTTACTCATCTAATTAAACACAAAGATCTTGTTCTTTTACACTTGCTTTGTTCTTTAAGAGAGACTGTAATTGAAGCACAAATTCTTTTGAAGAATAGAAGCTTATGGAGGATGTGACCTCTTGACTGTGTACGGTATCGCTTAAATGGTGACTGTAATCTAGGATTCTATATAATAACTACATTTGAAGACAGTGAACATGGAAATTATAAAACATGTTAGAGAGCGATCCTTTGAGGAACTAATGTTAGATAGTGAAGAAGCAACATGTCTGCCTGTTAAGTGTGCAAATACCAGATTATAGTGTAGGTATTGGAAAAACTAGAAAATGGTAATTGGGAAAGAAAGGAAAACGAAAGTAAACATCAAAATTGTAACAGCTTGGATGAGATATCCTTGAGTTTAATGTGGTCTCTTACTGTTAGGTGGAAGCCTTATAGTGCAGCTGTTACCCCTTGTAGGAGGCTGATCTAAAACTGAAGCTTGTGAAGAACTCAGTATGGTGGTGATGGATATAGGACAGCCTACCTTATGATGGGACAAGGCAATGAGATGATGATGATAAAGGGTTTTATGGAAGAATTGGTCTGGTTATCATTGTAGTAACTGATTAATGATTTTCATATCGAATATCCCACATGGTGGTGATAACACCTTATTAGTGTCTGCCGACATTTTTATTAACAAGATATGATTTCCATCTTTCTGGTAAATTATGTACATTCTCTATGCTTCACTTTTTAGAAATTTAAGTAGTTCTATACTTCTATTTGGCAGTTCTGTCATTTCATGTTTAGATTTCTCTGCTGGTCGCATCCTTTTTGAGATTTTATAGACACTCCATCATTTTATTCTGAATGTCGACCTCACTTGTCCTTAATGAACTCCTTTGTTCTTATTCAGGTCACTGCAGACAAATCCAAACAAAAGGCTGAAATCTGAATTGCCTCAGCTGCTGCAGCGATTACCACCCTCAATGAGATATTCTAAAAATGGACCACCTGTGCCTTGAAGATTGAGCAGTGATCATTTCGTCTCAAACATATATCATAGAATACCAGCAAGGTGGTGGAGCATCATTTCCGAATTGGGTCCCTTGACAAGTATGACAGAAGAAAACTTGTATTTTTTTCTCTCTAGTGGTGGGATCCAAGGCTAGCTTATGAGAGAACTGCCATCTCCTGAAAGTTTTCACTCGGGCAATTTCATAGTTTATCAACAATGAAAAATTGTTGGCATTTGTCTGGAAACCTTAAAGACCTGAGGCTGGGTCTGATGCTTTTGTGGTTGCTTCTCATCAGCAGCAGGCTATGTTTTATTTTTTTGCGGATCATTGCTAGCTAGTATAACAAGAAGAAGAAGAGGAAGTGGAAGATAAGGAGAAGAACAAGAACAAGAACAAGAACAAGAACAAGGACAGCCTGAAACATTGCTTTTCTGTCTTTTCTAGTATTTCTTCTCATGTATGTCCTCTTAGCATCTATTAGGAGGTTGCAACAGCGAATGGCTTTCACTTGTTCTACAGGTCAAGCTAGCTGCGGCAACTTCTAAAGAGTCATAAGATTTTGCAAGAGGTATGTGTCATGCTACCGTGCTCGGTAATAGTATGAAATGTTGGAGGTCTGGAGAAAGTGTTCGATCATGTTTGGAAGCACATGGTGCCTGACCTTTTTGGTGTGTTTTATCTGTTGCATATGGTTTCACACTTCTCATCTCTCTGAATTCTCCATACTGCTGGCAAAAAGCTTCTACTCCTCATTTAAGGAACTAGATGGGTCTTCCACTGGAATGCTCTTGAGGTACATCATTTTCCCAAAGTTGTGTTGATGTAGACTACCCTGAACGTTTTCCTTTGGTTATTGTCTGAAGGCTTCAGTTGCCCATCAAATGTAGCTTCTAAAGAACACGTCTTCCATAGGAGGACAGGGATGTCGATGGCTGTTTCTTTGGGAAGTCCAGAATTGGGAAGAAGCTAGTGCTGTTTCCTGTGTTGATTCTGCTCTGCTTCTTATTGTGCATAGCAAAGCCCAGGATCTAGAGGGCCATGGGTTAATGGAAGTGTGCAATGTTCCAGTGCATGTTTGTCTGCAGTCGCCGTGAAGAAATTACTCTTGGGAGAGCCTTTGGCATTGACATGGTCACTGGTGTTGTCATACCGAGCAGGGGTTTCAATCTGGTCCCCCTCGTTGATCTTCAATTTCGTTGGTGGCAAACGCATCGAGCTGATATATTCACAACCCCCAGAAAGCCCTCGTGGTATGCGTACTAGGCGGTTAGCAGAAAGGACTCCAGGATCTTCTTCTGCTTGTAAAAATTTTGTGCCTCTTCGTTCTTTGGTACTGTAAATATTGGAGGGTCGTCCATGTGTAATGTATATAACATATCGGTCTTCTTTTAAAAGCATCTGATAGCAACTACCAACAACCATTACGTAAAAGTTAAGGTAGCATTATCGGTCTTCATCAATTAATCTAAGCCGTAAGTCACGATTCACGATCCTTGAATGCAATTCCCTCAGCCCTTCAATAAAGACAACAACCCTGAGCTTCAGTTGCCTTTGTAGTGTTTTTAACCTTCCTTATTTTAAGATGTAAATGTCATTTTTCCCTTCTTATGCAATTAATGGAATTGGTTGGATTCAAAATTATCAGACTAAACACTATGTGAGAGTAAACCCTTTAACAGATACTTAAAAGACAGAAAAAAATAAAAAGAAAAATAAAAAAAATAAAGAAAAAGATAAAATAGTGAAGAATTGTGGTCAGTGAGACTGCAGAGGAGAAAGAGACACGGGGATATTTGTGTCATTTCCGGCGGGCTTTTATAAATATACAGGCTTATTTCTGGAGAGCTCATTTCGGATTTTCCTTCGTTTTCGTTCGCTGCTCAGAGTTCCTAAACCTCGCACCAACAAGAGTCCGCGCTTTTGATTTTCCCCTCTTCTGAAGAAAATACCTTCGTCGGTCGGTGCAGCGCTCGGATCAGATCTGGGGAAGTAGAAAAAGATGTCGTCTTTCGACTCCTTCAGCAATGACGGCGACGAGGTCCGGTCGTCCTCCACGCGGCCTTTCGACGACGACGGCTACATTGGCTACGATCCCCGCCTTCCCTCTCAACGCTACGAGTCCTACTCCGGCTTCCCCGACGATCACAAAGATGTCCTTGACGAGCCTCCGCAGGCGGATTACCACTCCGGATTCGGCAACGACGGCGAGATCCCCGTCCACCATGTCTCTGCCCCCTCCATGGACGATAATACTCCCCCCTCCCCTGAGATGTACGGTTTCCACTCTGCTCCGGAGGAGCCTACAGCCGGGTACGGGACTGTACCTGAATACTCGCCCTCACCGTTCGACTCCATGCCGGAGACCAATGGTAACGGCAAAGCTTACGGCGAACTGGACGAGGGAATTTTTTCCACCGACGGTCCGGTGCTTCCACCTCCCACTGAGATGCAGCCGGAGGAAGGGTATGCTCTCCGCGAATGGCGACGGTGAGTTTCTTCTTTTCGATTTGCGCATTCTCTGTGGCTTTTCAAAATTGAGCAGGAGAGGTAGCCGTGGATGGTTGTGTTTATGATGGAGCATTCTCATGTCGGCTTTATATTATGGAGATCATTTTGTTTTACTCGTCTTCGTCATCCTTACTACATTGATCTAATCAGTTCCTGCCTTTTTGTCGGCTACATGGAAATCTGATCAGCTGAAGTCAATTTCGATGACCAGAACCTTAATCTTTGCTGATCCAAATTTGAAAGTTTCTGTGTAATGTAATGTAGTATAATGTTTGAAATGTGTGTTCCTTGCAAATAGACTCATAAAATATGACTTAGAGTGACAGTCAGTTTTGATCTCATGCAGCTGTTCTAGCCACTGCAGGATTTTTTTTCTGCTCTTTTAGCCTTTCGTTCCCCGCTCTCGAATTGTTTCTTGTTGAATGTTCGGCTTTCAGACTAGGTATTAGAATTTTGAGAAAGAGTAGAAATTGTGAGAACTTCAGCAAACCTCTCAAGTCTCAGATCTTGAACCTATATACTTCATGACTTGGTCTGCCCTGAGTTATATATTGTCTCAAAACGAAAAATTTATGATCCATAATCTGTCTGAGAGAAATAATTTTTTGTGACGGGTATCTTCTCGTCATCTAGGTTCTTCTCACTTGTTGCTGTGAATTGTCTTACTGTCTACTTGGGTGTGATTGCTGCCTAACGTGTTATCAACTGTATTTTTTACATTCTAGGTACCTGTTCTTCTTGCGAGCCTAGATTCCCAAGCAAGCTCATGTGGCAGTTATATATCACATTGAGTAGTTTCGATGGGGAATCTATTCTTTTCCATTCACAGTTTTTCTTTTCTACTTTGTATACATGTACCCCTCTGGACTTTTCTCAATATATTTTTCTTTCTCAATGTTATAAAATGGTGGTTGGTGTCCTATCTTTGTAGATAATAAAATATCAGTTAATTGCTTGACGGTACGGCCCAAACATCTGTTATCTTGGGTTTTGGTACTCAAAACTTAAAAATGTATAAAATGAAAGCAATGGGCTGGCCTTTATATGTAGTACTATTGTAGTTGTCCTTCATAACCTATTGATGATTACGAGCAAACTAGATAACGTGGAGATCCAATTCTTATCAAGAGGATAAGAGCATCTTCGCAGGTGCACATGTTTTCCCAATATTTTGATGGCTTTACCTTTCAAAAAATTGATGTCTTTATATTCTTTGTGGTGCTTTGGCATCCTCAATTCCTCATGACGCAATGCCTGTATGTACCCCTAGTTTCTGTTTTAGGTCTGCGTCTCCTTCCTAGTTTGTTTCTTTTGCTTTGATTTGGATGAGCTAGTGGTTTCTTAGCTGTTGAAATGTCCCTAAAGAAAGTCTACTGAGTGGGGAAGGCTCATCTTTAGATTTGTTTTTTTGAAGTAGTAATGTGTAGAAGAAGCTGATTACTTGCTTGCACAGTCTAAATGCCATTCATCTTGAGGAGAAGGAGGCTAAAGAAAAGGAGATGCGGAACCAAATCATTGAGGAGGCTGAAGAATACAAACGAGCTTTCTATGAGAAGAGGAAAACCACCTGTGAGACAAACATTGCCCAGAACAGGGAGAGAGAAAAGGTGAAAACCTCAACGACATTTTCATTTTTTAACTCCTCGTCCGTGTTAAGTTTGTATTGAGTTGATTATGTGTTGACTGGAACAGCTTTACCTAGCAAACCAAAAGAAGTTCCATGAGGAGGCCGACAAGCAATATTGGAAAGCAATAGCAGAGCTCATTCCCAATGAGGTGCCAGCGCTTGAGAGGAGGCGGGGAAAGAAGGAGCAAGAAAAGAAGCCTTCAGTTGTGGTCATTCAAGGGCCAAAGCCTGGGAAGCCGACCGATCTTTCAAGACTACGCCAGATATTAGTGAAGCTGAAACACAATCCCCCACCTCATATGAAGCCACCTCCACCCCCTGCTCCAGCCAAAGACAAAGACGGAGCAACAGCAAAGGATAAAGAAGCTGCCACCAAAGATAAAGATGGTGCTAATGAGGATAAAGATGGTGCAAATAAGGATAAAGATGGTGCAAATAAGGATAAAGAAGCTGCTGCGCAAGAGAAAGCTGAAGCTGCACCAACGGCACCCAAAGAAATCAATGGTAGCCCAACCAAAGCCAAAGAGGATGTGGCACCTGCCACAGCAGAGGAACAGCATGAAGCCCCATCTGAGCCGGTTGCTGCAGAGTAAATCATGGAGGCAGTGGTGCTTCTTTATCGTGTCTCTAGATTCTGTTGATTAATTTTTCATGTTACCTCAGATTTATTGCCTTTCTAATGCATTTTTAATGGGAATAAGATTCTTAGAACATCATCATCCAGGCTCTCTAGTGGTGGTTGTTGACATCCCACATTTCTTCTGATCCCAACTTATTTACTGTGATAGAGTTGTTACTTGATTTTATTTCTTGAACGTGTTTGTAATCCAACCAACTGACGATTTTTTAGTGTACGAGATTCATATGACGGGTTTGACAGTCAAATATTCATTTATGTGCTTACTCTGAAGAAATCACCATTTTGTCTGATAACGTCTTTTTCTGAATTTTTCTTTTGTAATATGGATGTTATCATTTTCTGAGGTTTCTTCCCGTAAGGTGGAGGTTGTCATTTTCCGAGTTTTCTTTTGTAAAATGGAGGTCGTCATTCTCGTTGCTCTGTACAAAAATCTTAATGGCCCTAAATCAATTTTTATGGCTTTGGTAGTGATTCTACCTATTGTTGCCCACAAATTTGAAATTTTGCAGGGATTTTGATGTTTTACATGTATGTGATACTTGATTAACTAATTGTTTCATCTGAATGGGCTTGCACCATAGTTCTTGAAGTGATAATAAACAGTCTCAATCTCCTACCAGAGGGGAGAATATATGCTGTTTTTTTCAAATTATATTTTTATGAATATTTTCTCAAAAGTAATAGTCATTTCTTACTGATTTAAATTCAATTTATTCTGTGAATACTACTTTTAATTTCGGAACTAAAGTATTTTTTTTTTTTTTTTTTTTTTTTTTTTTTTTTTTTTATCATTACTACCGTCGTTGGTATTTTTCTCAATTATAAATATTTGAGTCGATCAACTAGGACACTTAGTACACTTTTCAACAAAGCTTTAGATGCTATTGCGTAGTTAAATATTGGATATATGTTATCTATCTCTAGTTCTACCCGGTTCAGTGCTATTGATGGTGATGATTTGATCGGGTTTATAAATTGATATAGTAAACTGTCACTGAATATTTTAGCTGCTTACTTATATTAATTTGGAGTATATGCTTTTGAAGAAACTTAATAAAGTGCTACAAGGTAATTTAAATACATTAATTACTGTGTTTAATAGTTTATTAACGTAAACAGAAGCTTTTTGGGTATTCATTTGTAGTAAGTTTGATATATGGTAGGTATATGGTGATGATTTGAGAAGAAAACCACCTGTGATGCCAACTACCTTGGACCGGGATATTTAGCTCCATAGGATGGAACTCGTTATCATCTTCAATATTTAATTAATCTCTGCCATGCGTCACTGGGGATCCAATGCAATTAAGAGACATTTGGAGTTCAAAATCTTGGTTTGTTATTTTGCAAATACTGCCGCCATTTTCATGTCCTGTTCGAGTGAAGGTAGTAGTAGTAACTTATTGTACCATAACTATCTTCGTCGAGTCAGGCTAGCCGAAAAACCGAACCCGGTGCCCACACCCGATCCGACTCATGAGTCCTGAGTAGAAAGAAATACGCAACGAAACGAATTCGGTACCTAACCCGGGAGAAATGAGAATCGGAATCCATCCATCACCCGCCGGAAACAAACACAGTCCTCCGACGTTGACAGCTACGAATCAAAAAATGGTGGAATCTCCCGCCTGTCTCCCAAAACGCAAACCCTAAACGCCTCGCTGGCCCTCAGTGAGCCAACCAGAGCACGGGATCCTCCACGCGCGCAGTGCCGCCTGTCGCACTCCGCGCCCATGGCGACTTTTGCTGCCTCTCTTTCACACCGCCGCGTATAAAGAACCCCTCTCGCCTTTCCCGGTTTTTTTCTTTTCTCTCTCATATGAATCCGCTCCCGAAAGACACCGACGACCCCGTCGTCGAAGCTGGTCGGGACAGTAGGGTTTCGGACAGGTCGGATGTGACGGAACCGGAGGAGGAGCCGCCAGCCGGGTTGGTCGATAGCAAGGACGATCCCATGGAGGAGGATCACGCTTCCCCCGCTGCCGTTTTCCGGATTCGCCTCAAACAGCCTTCATCGAATCTCAGACATAAGATGAGTGTTCCCGAGCTCTGTCGTAATTTCAGGTTTGTCTTTCTTCGTTTCTTATTTTTAAGTTCAAATGAATGTTTACTTCTTTTTGTTCCAAATTGGCTTGTCTCAATTGGCGCGTGCCATATAGTGCTTTGGTTTTATTACTTTCTTGTTTGTTGGAACTAGAAAGTACTGCTGAAGGCATTGGAGCTTAGTGTTTTAATTTGTTTATCTCTTGTTTTACGTCATTTTTGCTGCTCAGTGCTGTGACTTGGTGTGGGAAGCTAAATGCCATCGCATGTGCATCAGAAACCTGTGCAAGGATTCCTAGGTGTGTATCTCCTGTAAGTTTAACTATGCGAACAGCATGTTCAACGACGGGTCATATCTGACATTTTGGGGGACGGTGAGGGGTGAACTAGTGTAAAGTTGCTATCTGTTTTCATTTCAATATGTATCACCTCCGATAGCTACTGTATAAATGTCAAGACGGACTAATTCTGCCATGCTTAGATCGTTATCATTTAATTCTTACTCTTTTTGTTTGTTTCAAACCCAAGTGTCGCATAAGTTTATGGCTTAATTCATGGTGTAACCGTGTGCATCTCCATTCTCCAGTTCTGATGCCAACCCTCCATTTTGGATCCCCATCCACATCGTGAATCCGGAGAGACCAACTGAATGTGCTGTTTTCAATGTCATAGCAGGTGTGGAACGTGGATATTTACTATTAAGTTATATTAATAGGATTTGCAAAGTACTTTAGTGATATTTGTTGGCTTTCATGGTTGTTGCCCTGAATTGACTCTTATTTACATAAGTAGTATTTGCATGTAAATTGATCGTTATTATCTGGATTACATGGTTGTTGCCAGAATTGGGCTAAAGAAATATGTTACTGGATATGCCAAGTTTAGCTATTCAGTAAGACGTTCGGTTTGTTTATTGCTTGTCTATGACTATGTTTTTCAATATTAGATGATTATATTTGTTTGATGCTTAAATTATCTTGGAAATTTGTCAAGAAGGACCTGACTAATGTATATTTAGAGAATTGTATTTAGTATATTTATATAAAGTCTGTTAAAATATTTTTCACAGACATTTCTTACTGGTTCTAATGTGTGATACATGATTCTCTGTATAGATTCTCCACGTGATTCTGTTCAATTTATTGCATGGTCTCCGACTTCTTGTCCACGTGCATTACTAATTGCTAACTTTCATGGAAGGATAACCATTTGGACTCAACCTTCTCGAGTAAGTATATTTTTCTTTTTTTCTCACAAAAGTTTGTCATGCAGATTTTTACTCTTTTTTTTTTTCTTTAATTTTTTTTATCTTCAACAATAGGATGCATACGAACTATAAATTTTTATAGCAGATGTCTAATATGAAATTGTTAAAAGGTTTTCTTTTGGACTTTTTAGTGCCAGTATACTTAAACAAGAAAAGAAAGAGCTTTCTTGAGCCATAGGACATCATCATTTCTCAAAAAATAAGAAGGCAATTGTATTTTTAACTCATTAAGCACAATGGTAATAGTTAACAATCTTCAGTGAAAAAGTTTACACTTGAAAAAATAAAAAGGAGATTTGGAGGAAGGCTTGCTTTTTCTGTGGCAGTATCTCGCCATATAACAATTTTAGTGCTGGTTTTATTCAGGGCCCTGTTAATCTTGTACGAGATGCCAGCTGTTGGCAGTGTGAGCACGAGTGGCGGCAGGATATTGCAGTGATTACAAAATGGTTGGCAGGGATGTCACCAGTATGTATTTTACTGTAAATTTTGTATGTTTATCTGGGAAATTAATCATGTGGATATATTATTGATGTTGGGTTGCTACTGAATCAATCATTTTCTCTTCCCAAATACCATACATTTTGTTTGATAGGGAAAGGTGCTGTCACTGTGACACTATATCTACCTAAACACTCAACCATTTCTCAGTTTTTAAAATTAATAGCCACAAATAATAAGGAAACCTCTAAGCTTCCTTCTCTTCAGACATTCTTCTGGATGTTTTTATTGGCATTTCAAGTGGTATTTTGATGTCAAGTGTTTATTTGAATTAACTTATTTTTTATTTGTTCTGGAAGCAGTACCGATGGCTTTCTTCAAATTCAAGTGCCATTGCAAGTTCAAAGTCAACATTTGAAGAAAAGTTTCTTTCTCAGCAGGTTCAACTTTCTGGTATGTCAGTTGTTTTATTGCTTTAGTTCCTTGGAGTTTTCTTGATGTCTTTGCATGTGATGAATATTATTCCTATGTTGCTACTTCTACCGGATCTTGGATGGTCTGGGCAGTTTAAAAGTTGGCGAAGGTCATGTGTCAGTATTACGTACCAGAAATATATGAAGCAAAAAGAGAGAAATATGGACTGGTATCAGATGATACATCTCAACTCTGCACTACTGTATCTCTGTGACCAATATTGCCATAAGAATTTGTCTTATACTCTTCCTGTGTGAGGTTGCTAACGACAAGTTTACTTAGTCTAATTTGCTAATTAGCATTCAGAATACAAAAAGAGATCTCAGTCTAATTCTGGTTTGACAACCTGTCTCAGCTAAGTGGCCAAATTTCCTTTGTGCTTGCTCGGTATTTTCTTCTGGCTCTGTTCAGCTTCATTGGTCTCAGTGGCCCCCTCTGCAAGGTGATGCATCCCCCAAATGGTATTCCACGAGCAAAGGATTACTTGGAGCAGGGCCCAGTGGTATTATGGCTGCTGATGCAATTATTACAGAAGCAGGAACCTTGCATGTTGCTGGTGTTCCAATTGTAAATCCGTCCACAGTGGTTGTCTGGGAGGTTACCCCTGGCCCTGGCAATAGTTTCCAGGCATCTGCAAAGACAAGCACAAATGCTGGTGTTCCTCCTCCTTTAAAACCTCCTTGCTGGACAGGTTTTGCTCCTTTGGCTGCATATTTATTCAGTTGGCAAGAGTATTTGGCATCTGGTGGAAAGCAAGGAGTAAAACAAAGTGATCAAGAGTTTAGTGATACGGTGTCTCTTCAGTGTTCCCCTGTTTCAAATTTTTCTGCCTATGTAAGCCCCGAGGCTTCTGCTCAGTCTGCAGCAACTACTACATGGGGTTCTGGTGTCACTGCAGTTGCTTTTGACCCTACCCGAGGTGGATCGGTTATTACAGTTGCGATTGTTGAAGGTAGTTTTCTGACTTATTGTTGAAATCCAAATTTGAATTAGTCAAATTGTTTAATTATAGTCAGGGGCTCTATGACCAGTTTAGTTATGTCTCCCATATTGTTGTATTTTTAATCTGCTTTGTATTTGCATTTGCCTTTATGGATCTTTGACCATACTGTCCTCATCAATTGCTATTTTGCGTCCGACAGTTTCTTGAACTTCTATGTAGTCTCACTATCAAAACTGTTTATGACTGTGTTTATAGCATATCCAAACATAGTTAACTTGCTATATTTTCCTTTCAGGGCAATACATGTCACCATATGATCCTGATGAGGGACCATCAATCACAGGGTGGCGTGTACAATGTTGGGAATCATCTCTTCAGCCTGTAGTACTCCATCCAATTTTTGGGAGTCCTGCTTCAAGTTTTGGGGGACAGCCACCAATGCAAACAGTGTGGCTCACCAAAGTCAACAAAAGTATACCACCTATGGGTGACTGCAAAGGCAACAGGGCAACTGAACCTCTCCCCATTGTAGCGGAGGAGCAGAATTCCTCTGATTCTAGTGCCGAGAAGTCAAGCTTGCTTAAGTTTGACCCTTATGACCTTCCAAGTGATGTTAGGACGTTGGCTAAAATTATATATTCGGCACATGGTGGTGAGGTAGCTGTTGCTTTTCTCAGGGGTGGGGTTCATATATTTTCTGGTGCAAATTTTGCTCCAGTAGATAGCTATCATGTAAATGTGGGTTCTACAATTGCTGCACCTGCCTTTTCTTCTACTAGTTGTTGTTTGGCTTCAGTCTGGCACAACATCAGCAAGGACCACACCATATTGAAAATTATCCGTGTTATCCCTCCTGCTGTCCCCAGCAATCAAGTGAAATTAAGTTCTGCAACTTGGGAGCGTGCTATAGCAGACAGGTGTGCAACATATTGGAGAAATAATGTGTGTTGGTTAAATAATTCCTATGTGGTGTATTGCAAACTCAATTTCGTCGGTGCTGTGTAAGTAGGTTTTGGTGGAGTCTTTTGGTTGGAGTTGATTGGTGGGATGCTGTGGGTAGCACGCAAAGTGCAGCGGAGGATGGCGTTGGTGAGTGCCTGCTTCTTTACTCGTTGTTCTTCTACAATGGAACAAAGCATTTGAGTTGCGTGATGTCATTCAATGGTTTTTATTCATTTATATATATTTTATAGGCAATCCTCATGAGGACAAGTGGCAATATGTTAACATCTGTTTGAATTGGTTAGCATCTCATAGCTAGTGATGCTTTTGTTCACTGTGTGTGTGAACTTCTACAAATTCCAAATTAGACAACTGGGAATTTGCAGAGTGTCAGTTTGAAGGAATTTGTTGAATCTTTCACCTGACTGCCATTTGACCATTATGTGATTAGGTTTTCTACTCATAGCCTGTAGTTGGGCCTTTCAATATTACCCTGTTGAATTATTTCCATTTGGGAAGGGCATTCACTCGTTCATGATCTTGAGTGGACAATGTCATATACTCTTGTACAATGTTTTTATGAAGGACTTTATCAAGCAGCATTGTTATTTGTTTTCTCTATGTTGGCAAATTGTTTGCTGCTCTTAATTGTCATTCTGGTGACATATCATTTCCTTTGTTCCAGTGTCTCTTAACAGTGTGATTGCAGTGCTAGACGCAGATTTCCATGCGCTTCCATCCACTCAGCATAGGCAACAATATGGGCCGGTATTTTTCGGTCTATTTTGTATTATCTTCATAATTACACGTTGCATCAAAAGTGATTTTTTCTCAAATTTCTACAATCTGCAAATAAAAAATTTGAACTAGTTTCTTCTGGATGTCTCGTCTGGATGATCATTCAAGTGTTAGTATTGTTGCAGTTTATTGCATTTTCATTTTGTTTCTAACTAGAATTAGAGTCTGAATTAGGATTTCTGGAGCAAAATTTGGTTTTAGGCTTGCAGCTTGGTAAGGTTACTTTGAGGGAAATTAGGGTTTAGGTTTTGTTTTGATGTAGGGAAGAACATGTGATTGGGAAATAGTGTTTAGGGTGTGAATTGACGATTTGGATGAATGGTGACATCCCTTGGGTTCTAATTTTTCGTTTATGCTCTTTATAGTTGAATGAGAATGGAAAAAACATTAAAAGAGAACGGGTACATGAAACTTTCAAAAGAATCAGATGATGAGATACAAAATGTACATTGAATGACTAACTGATACTGTTTTCTTTATAGATGGGTTCTGTGTTGTGTTCCCCAATAATAACGTTTGCATACATGTCTGTACATTTATGTGTGCTTGTACTTGTTTCCCAGTCTACAACAAGAAACTCACTTATCTGATGTCATTACTCCAATCAGAATCTTGATAGGATAAAGTGCCGCCTACTGGAGGGTACAAATGCTCAAGATGTCAGGGCGCTCGTTTTAGATATGCAAGCGAGACTGCTACTAGATATGCTTGGAAAAGGAATTGAATCAGCTTTGATAAATCCTGCCACATTAATACCCGAGCCTTGGCAAGCATCTATTGAAACATTATCAAGCATTGATGCTGATGCTATGGCTGTTGAACCAGCACTTGTGACGAGCATCCAGGTATGATTTACTAGTTATATTGGCACTGCTTTTGTGGAAGTGAATGTCTGTGTAATACTCAGACACTAAATTCTAGATCCACAAGTCCTAAACTTCTGATTGACCCCCCACCCCACCCGCCCACACACGCACGCAGACACATACTTGTACACTTCCATGCACACACATTTATGCACATGGATGCTCACATTGCCTCTCCTTTACATTTGATATCTGCATAAAAAACAAGGCTTAGAAGCTCCAACATTTTTCAGGCATATGTTGATGCAGTACTTGATTTAGCATCACACTTCATCACCCGATTGAGGCGATATGCAAGTTTTTGTCGTACTTTAGCCAGTCATGCTGTGGGGCCCTCAGCAGGAACTGGAAGCACTCGTAATATGGTGACAAGTCCAACCCATAGTTCAGCATCTCCCTCAACTAGTCAAGGTTAGTATAAATGTACCTCTCAGGGAATTGGGTTTCAAGATTTTTATTTTGGAAGGGAATTGTGTACTACTTATTGTGCTTAATTTTTGTATGGTAAACTAGATACTCAGCAGTTGTTTTGGATTTGAAAGTGAACAATCAGTGGAAAATTGTTTTCAGGCCATTTCTTTCAAGGCATTGGCCCCTGTCTGCCTTTTTTTGTGGCTTACTGAGTTATATTGTCCGAAGCATACCGTCAATACCAGGAGTGCTGTATGCTGATGCTTCTTTTTATATGATTTGTATCTCTAAGCGTGTTAATGATTTTCTATGTGCGGCTCTGTTTTACCTATTTGTATCTGGCTATATAGTTTACTTTTAATAATGGAGAGAAGTGAACCTCTTTTATTTTGATACACTTAAATAGATAGATGATTGCATATATGGTTTCTTTGATGATTGCTTGACTGTTCACAAAAGAGAAGCATTGTGTTCTGATCTTTCTCGTGATTCCCTTGAATGGCTTCCCTTTATTTATCTATCAGCAGTGGTAAAACTAGTAATAGCAATGATGAAAATTATGTTACTGTTTTGATAGAAAGTTCTAGAAGGGTCAGATGTTTTCTTGATAATTTGCACATTGACAGCAGGTCAAACTGGAGGAACAAGTTCCACTGGAAGCTCCCAAATGCAAGCATGGGTACAAGGTGCTATTGCTAAGATTAGCAGCAACGCTGACGGAGTTTCCTCTACTACCCCAAATCCCATGAGTGGACCCTCTCCTTTTATGCCAATCAGTATAAATACTGGAACTTTTCCTGGAACACCAGCTGTCAGGTTAATTGGGGATTGCCATTTCCTTCACAGACTCTGCCAACTACTGCTTTTCTGTTTTTTCTTTCGAAGAAGGCAACTGCCTCGTTTTATGGGATCTGCGCAGAGAAACACTGATTCTAATATGCAGAAGCCTCAATCCCTTCCTGGTGGAAAGGTTGAGGAGATGAACAATGTCGCGACATCGATGACGGCAACTAGACCAGCATCTGGGATCATCAGACCTGAGGAAGGTCAGGGGAATCGAGGGGGACAGCTTGTGCCTGGGGCAAAAGCACTTGAGGAAGGCTCTGCAGGCCGGTCAGTTAGAATAGGCTCGGGTAATGCTGGTCAAGGGTACACAACTGAAGAGGTAACCACATATCACAATAAGCCACCCAGTTGCATCTACAAATGGTTGCTGAGGAAAAAGAACCAGTTATTCTTTTTGTTAAGCTATTTAGATATATCAAGCTTTTTTGTCTAAAAACATGGCTAGATACATCTATATTAGTAGCGTTTTCTCTGTACTGGTGGGAGTCCTTAATCTGTGGAATCATGGCTTTGATATGTCCAATATCTGCATTATTTTCTTTACAGGTGAGGGTACTTTTTCTTATATTGGTAGAACTATGTCGTCGAACATATTCGCTTGCACATCCATTTCCAGCATCTCAGGTTGGTGCAAGCAATATAATCATTCGCCTGCATTATATTGATGGAAACTACACAGTACTGCCCGAGGTCGTTGAAGCTGCCCTTGGTCCACATATGCAGGTTTGTAAGTTTGTAGGCCTTTTTTAGCTTCTGTTGGTCAACAAGCTAGACATGTTGCTTTAGGTCTGATCGTTCTTGAATATCTAGTGTTAGTTGACTTTATATTGGCACTGTTGCAACAGAATATGCCTCGACCAAGAGGGGCAGATGCTGCTGGATTGTTATTACGTGAGCTGGAACTCCATCCTCCTGCTGAAGAGTGGCATCGTCGCAATATGTTTGGTGGGCCCTGGTCTGATCCGGAAGATCTGGGTCTCACAGACGATCACCCAAATACCAAATCATGTGGTGCTTCTGGGGCTCGTGAGTTCTGTTCATCTGATGATTATGATATCTATTACGGAGGTCAAGGTCTCTGGCCAAGAAAGCGCAGATTGTCTGAGAGAGATGCTGCATTTGGCTTGAAAACTTCAGTGGGTTTGGGTGCCTATCTTGGGATAATGGGGTCTAGGAGGGATGTTGTCACAGCGGTGTGGAAAACAGGGCTCGAAGGTGTTTGGTACAAGGTAAGAATTTAATTACTTGATGTCTTTCTGGGTTAGTGGAGTGAACCGCCAATTATATTATTAATTGATCGGAGCGCTTAAGCATAACTTCTCAAGTCTGTTAACCTGGGAGTCAGATTGGTTATATAACAATTAGAGGCTCATGACTTTTTATCAGGGAAAAGTGGTATGTGATCTTGGTTCTGACGCATTCTTAACAGACTTTGGAGTGTATGATTGTACCCAAGCATATTTGCTCGTTCCCAGAAAAATAAATGTGTTAATTTAGAGCTAGTAACTAAACCGAAATTGGGGGCATTGGGGAAAAACTAGTACACGCAAGAAATCACAAATGCCATTTCGATTGTGAGATTAATTTAACTGCAGTTACTATTAATTTAACCGTGCTATAAGTATCTGATTTCTCTACAGTGTGTTAGGTGTTTACGACAGACATCAGCATTTGCAGTTCCTGGGTCAGGCAGTGGCCCTTCTCAGAATGAGCGTGAGGCATGGTGGATCAGCCGGTGGGCTTATGGCTGTCCAATGTGTGGTGGAACCTGGGTCCGAGTTGTTTAGGTTTTGTAAATCTCAACTTATGTGATGGGTTGTACATATCGTTCTCTAACCAGCATGCTAACCAGCAAGCCGAAAATATATAGAATTACAAAAGAATGTCAAAGTTTTTGGAAACGAGATCTGCAAATATTGTGAAATGTAATAGAATTACAATGTGATCAATGGATGATAATTAGAATATTTGGTTGAGTCTGAAGTTGTTTGATTTTGCGTCCTTGATATAGAAATGCAATCTAAACTCTTGTAGAGTAGAAGCCACCTTCACCAGGTGATTCGATTTCTACATCATTAACTCATTTTAAATATTCAACCATTTGTATACAAACTGGAGTTCAATTTAATTGAAGATGAATTTCCAGGAATGTAAAATGTTGCAATTAATATTGCTTAATGATTTTGGTGTTATTTACATGATTTAGTTGTTTCGTGAATGAAAGTTCTGTAATTCGACCGCCGTCTACTAATTAATCTACTGTTTTTCTGTACTTTTGGTCTTCGCTTCAGTCAGGAAATTCATTATTCAAGAATAGCCCCACGAAGCTTGCTCCATATGTAGGCGACATCAGTCAGAAAATTCATTATTCTCGCGAAGAGCTGATACGTTATGTGATACAAAGATTACAGATATCGGTTTTTTAGTTGTTCCGGAACGATGCAAAGCTGAAGGGGTGAAGAAAGAGCGCATATTTGCTTCTTTGCGGGGCCCAATCAAATTAACGGTGAAGATTGTACCAAAGGGAAGAAATCCACCTCTGACCCGGTCATCTCATGATATTCTCATCATGACTGAACATTTTCCATGACGCGGGAAGCGTGAAGACGGGAGGGACGGGTTTTCGAAATGGTAGTTCGTCGTCGTTTTCCCACTGGCGAGCACGATCCACTAGGGACCGTGGGGTGACTTTCTTCTGCTGAAGTCGGAGAAGGGAAAGGAGAAAAGTAAAAACCCAAGACGAGTACGTGTCTTAGGCTATTCCAGTATTCCTCATTTAATGGCGCCTCTTCTACCAGCTGGGTTATTGGGAGGTCGGATATTAACTTAAGGTGTCAGATGTCGATTATTTCTGTCGCATCGGGCTGACTTGTTTTTTTTTTCGGGGTTCGGGAATCGAGGGAGGTGCAGCTTCAACGATCTTGTGAAAGTTTATCAGCTGTAACTCAGGTCTGAAGGTGTCAAGGTGGGCTTTCCATCTTTTTATCGGATTTCAGACAGCGGCGTAGATGGGTAGCCCCTTGCTGCCTCTTCTTATATTTAGTTGAATTTGCTGTTTTAATCTGTTTCCTTGTGCTCTTATTTTAGATTCGGATCATTGGTGGTTAGTTTTTCGTATTTTGTAATTGAATTTCATACAGTTGTTTGAGTCTCAGGAAGAAGCCCTTTTTTTTTTTTTTTTTTTTTTTTTTTTTTTTTGTAAATAGAAAAAGTTGCAGCCTGCGGGGCATTTCAAGGCTCAGTTTGTGGTTGATGTGAAGCAGTAGTTAATTATTTGTGTCAACAAAGATTTTGAGTGGAATTTGTGATTTGGATAAACACAGATGTTGATTGGAAACATTTTTTTTTATCTTCTTTTTCTAGAAAATTTGTGGACAACTTCAGAGAATTCATGGTTTAAAAGGAGAGTCTCTCTTGTTTGCTTAGTTAAAATTGTGCTTATTTAGGGAGTTATAAACACTACATGTGTTGTCGTATTTCTTTTGTTCTTGGCGGTGACAATGTCGTCGGTTCAATCATTTCATCTATTGCATGTGGCAAAGTTCAATGAAGTTGAAGAACTAACTTCTCTGAGGGCCAGCATGCAAGTTTTCCTTTCTCTGTCTTTCAGTGATAATCAAATTTACGCATGCATTATAGCTTTCTCTCTGCAGTTGAAGCATGCATTATAATTGTGTATCGAGTTACGTGGAATTGACCTATTTTTCCCTCTTTCCAACCAGCCTATATCTTCACGGACCAATAACGGAATTAAAATGAGAGGGTGTTGCTTTAGTGCCTCTACAGCTGGGAAAAATGATCCCTCTCAACATGATATAGATGGTGAGACCTCCTAACCTTCTCTGCTTGTCACAGTGCCGTAGTTTTGTCACAAAATATTCTTTAAATTACTCTGTTGCCAATATCTGGGTTTATCTTGTACTGCATTGTCATTTGTATGTAGACGTACGCACTAAATAGTTGCATTCATTTGACTATAAAAAAGTAGTTTTTTTTTTTTTTGTGTTTGGAAGAGGGAGGGGGGTAAGGCCGCTTGGTTAACCATGAGGCTCTCTTGTTCTCTAGAATCCAAAATCAAGTGTTCAGAACTAACCAAATTGACATGACAGGAAGCTTAAGTGTAGCCTGGGAAACAAAATGATTCTTTTGGAACCCATATGAGCAGTACCATAACAGAACAAGCTAAATCACCACAGATAATTACACCAATTTTTTTCATTTGCCACAGAATTATCATTAGGTTCAAAGTTTTAAAACAAGTTTCAGCTGAGACATCAACTTAATTTAAGTTTTTTATTTTTATTTATTTATTTATTTATTTTATAAATGAAACTCTTTTGTTAATAAACTGGCCCAACGTGTAAAATGCTAGGGATGCAGTTATTTCTCTGCTCATGTTCTATGCAACATGAATAATCACCTGCCACACATTGTTGATGGTCAAAGTTTTTTGTATTGATAGCATTATCTGATCCTACTACTGGAGTGGCTATCACAACTCACAACTGCACTTTGTCTGAATTATCACAAAGTATTAGTTTATTTTATTAATTTTCTAATTTGATCTTTTCCTTCCACTTTTGTTTATTTTATAGGACCTAAGAATGTCATGCTCTTCTCCTATAATGAATTGAGAGCTGCTACGAAGAACTTTCACACAAGCAATAAAATAGGCCGTGGAGGTTTTGGAACAGTTTATAAGGTATCTTTACTTGGTTTAGCATATGATTGAAATTTTCTGCTGGAAGCTCTATAGTGTTTTTTTCCACTGTTACAGTAGAGACATGGGCAAAAAGTTTGACCAAATAGTTTGGTCTCCACATACCTGTGTTTCTTCAAGATGTACTGCCTTTATATGAAAATAATTTGGACTCTGTAATTAAAATTGAGTTTGAGAATCCTTAGTTGAACTTCCAGGAGATGGTAACTTTCCTTTCCAAATGGCCTTTAATGTGGTTTTGGTTGATACACATAGCCTCATTCATATGTAGTTGCTTCAACAATTCTTTTTAAATCTTTGATTTCTTTTTGACAGGGGACGCTTAAGAATGGCAGGCAAGTTGCTGTGAAAACGCTTTCTGCTGAATCAAGGCAAGGAATCCAGGAATTTTTGACTGAGATAGACATGATCTCAAATGTCAAGCACCCAAATCTTGTTGAACTAGTTGGTTGCTGTGTTCAGGGAAATAACCGTATTCTGGTCTATGAGTATGTAGAAAATAACAGCCTTGATCGTGCAGTTCTTGGTGAGATTTTTTTATTCTTTATTTTTATTATTTATTTTATTTTATTTATTATTTATTATTTATTTTTTGTGGCTAGAAAGCATAGAACTAGATTATGATCTTCTTTTTGTGATAGGTTCACATGATAAAAAGCTCAAGCTACATTGGCACCATAGATCAACTATTTGTGTGGCCATTGCAAGAGGATTGGTATTCCTTCATGAAGAACATCATCCACATATTGTACACAGAGACATCAAAGCTAGCAATATTCTTCTGGACAAGAACCTTGTCCCAAAAATTGGAGACTTTGGTCTGGCTAAGCTTTTTCCTGACAATGTTACTCACCTTAGCACACGTGTAGCTGGAACAACGTTAGTAAACATCAAGAACCATAATTTCTGTCTGCATCTTTTTACTTTTGTATCATGTTGTTGATATTCATCTTAGTTTTGCCTTTGAAATAGAATGATCTGGCATCTTATGGTATTATTTGGCTCTACTCTAACTCATTTGTTACGTGTAGTGGCTATCTAGCACCAGAATATGCAATGCGTGGGCAATTGACCAAGAAGGCAGACATATACAGCTTTGGAGTTCTTATACTAGAAATAATTAGTGGAAGAAATAGTGCCAAGTCAACCTGGTTAGGAGTGCAAAAATTTCTGCTGGAATGGGTAAATTTTTCTGTTTCTTTTTAATCAGTTTAACTTATTCAGAACTGCAAGTGGCACAATGGACAACATATTGTGTTATTTCAATTTAAAAACAAATATCGTGTTGTCTCACCTCTTTGGTTTCTACTGCATTTCTAGCATCAAAACACAAAATAACATGGGTCTTGGGCATTAGCTCAGTGGTCCCATGGGAGTTATTGCTGCGGGAGGTCTTGGGTTCGGGTCTCCACAGCAGCATTGGGAGTAAAACTTGTAATTGGGAGTTAAAAATGTATTCACTTTCCTCAAAAAAAAAAAAACACAAAATAACATGGATTTGTTTATGTATATGCTCAGTAGTCGCCCAGAACACCCTAGTCTGTAACGGAGTGCAGTAATGCTTTCTAAATGCTCACTCAAGATTTGTAAAAGAATGACGTTGGAGTGGATTGCCACTCAAAAATTTTGATCCACTCTTTCTCCTATAGTGTGCATTTGCTTGGGGTCTGGTATCATGAACAAAAATTAGAAGGATACTTGGACTTCTTTATGAACAAAATCTCATCATAACTCAACTAACAAATGATATTTGGAGCTTAATTTTGGAAAATGCATGCTTAATATGACTAACCTGCGTATGAAAGATGCCAGAAATTAAGGTTACATGGACAGATGCTTAGATCTACTTAAAGCTCCTCAACTTCTGTTTAAAATAACTCTCTTGTCTTGGATGTAGTTCCTTGAACTTGTTGCTGATTGTCTGGCTGCATTTGACAGGCTTGGCAACTCTATGAGGAAGGGAAATTGTTAGAGTTGATAGATCCTGAAATAGAGAAACCTTATCCAGAAGAAGAAGTCCTAAGATACATGAAGGTGGCGCTTTTCTGCACCCAAGCGGCAGCCAAGAGGCGTCCCAATATGACCCAAGTCCTGGACATGCTTTCTAAACAATCTCGACTCAATGAGAAGCTGCTAACACCTCCCGGGATCATCCAGGATATGATGGCAATCTGGAAAGGGGGTTTGGAGAAAAACTCTGACACCCCACAAAAGACTTCCCCAGGTGTGTCATCGGAGCACTCATCAGCTCTAGCCAGTTCTGCGCCCATAACCGTCACAGAGATGTTGCCTCGATGATAAACACGTTTCTTCTCCTCACCCATGTGCATGGCACTTCCGCCCTTGTAAGAAATACACATGCCTTAGTAATGGTTTCTCTTGCCGGGTGCTTTTGTCACTGTGTAACACTAAGGCCACCATTCTTCATGTGTTGCAGCACCTCCTCCCCAAGAGGTGCTGCTGGTTGTAAATGAAACCGAAAATTTATGAAATTTGTACTATTGAGAAAAGATAACAGGTGGTTTACAGGGAAGAAGATATCCAGATTCCAGAAGCATAGTACAAGGTCTCTTTGAATTTTGTGAATCCAGAATCCAGTGTTTTATAAACCGAACCGAATTGGCCGGTCCGACACGGTTGAACCAGAATCAGAGGCCAATCCGGTTCTTATGGACTCGGCCCGGTTCACTCTAATTAACATTATTTTTGTCTTTTTTTTTAATAAAAATATTAAGAAAATGTAAAGTATAGAGTATAATATTTAATGGTTGAACCATTAGTCCAAACAAGTCCAACCAGGTTCGACCAAAACCAACATATTGCAATGTTCAATCATTGCCAGTGTGAAAAATAAAATAAAATTGAGATAGGTGCTTAATAGAAAGTGTTAACAATAAACAGGAATCAGAACTGACAAAGTGAGTTTGCAGGGACAGTTCTCAAGTTTGACCCCTTTGGTGTGAATTGTAAAAGGTGGTCAACTAAATTGAAAGTAGTTATTTAAGTCACTACTATTAAGAACCTGTTAATTGCAAAATGCCGAGCTATCACAAAATGGTTCCTCTGCTCGCATCTCTATCCTACTACATGCATGGTTGGAGGGGAGTCGGGGAGGTGAGCGCCTCTCTGTTCTTAGTCAGGCTACGAACAAGAGCGCCAGGAGGTGCCCCACCCCATCTTTTTCTGTGGAACCTCTGACAGGAAGAGGGAGGGACTAGGGATGGCCGGATGGGGGAGAGAGAGAGAGAGAGAGAGAGAGGGGACCTCGATCCCTGCCGACAGAGAGAGAGAGAGAGAGAGAGAGAGAGAGAGAGAACATTTTCCGGCTACAATAACCACGGGAGCTCAAGTCCCCTACCTTTTATGAACAACCACCAGTTCTGGCTGAATGATAGCGCCTTTTACCATTTTGAATATGCCATTCTCATTATCCCTTCAATATTAAATAGGTTTATTAAGGATCAATTGCTTGATTAACTCCCATTATTAACTACTGGTGGTACCATGTCGGTGTGTTCCGATTTTTTATCACAAGAACAGAGATTCCATGCTTCAAATCCATTGCTCTAATTAAAACAGAAAAGGGGCGGCCAAGAACTTAGTCAAGCTAGAATAGAATGCAAGGCTGCCTTAAATATTAATCATTTAAGCTGCTGCTGCAAATACTATTTAATATCTCATCAAACTACTGAAAATATGATTTCTCTACACAAAGTTGACAAAGCCGCAAAACACCGCTGGGGTTTCACCCAGGTGCAACAACACTTACTCAGAACTTATTAATTCATAGGGAAAAACAACAAAAAGAGAAACTTCATTTTCAAACGGCGGACTCTGCAACCCGTTCGCCATCATCATTTCTTACTCTTCTTCACTTGGTCTTTGCCATATGACGGATGAGGTCAATCACACGGGAACTGCAAAAGAAAATTATTAGACCACATTTACGAGAAAAATGATGTAAAGGATTGGATTCATGCGGAGGTATTTTTTTTTACCTGTAGCCCCACTCATTGTCATACCAAGATACCAGTTTGACAAAGTTGTCATTCAGAGCTATTCCTGCCTTGGCGTCAAAGATGCTAGACCTGAAAATAAGCAGAACCCAGCAGATTAATTATATATGAGGAGCAGATGCTACAGTCTTCTTCGAGACTATGAACCACTCTTTGTGGGTAGAGATCATCCATCCAGAGGGCTTTCCCAAAGAGGTTGGAGTCCTCCCAAGAAACATACCGGCTGTCAGCAAGGAAGTCGGTGGAGACCAAATCCTCATCAGTGTAACCCAAAATTCCTTTCATCTTACCTTCAGCCTCGTCCCTGTGAATACAAATGAAAGACGCATCAATACCAATCACAACCACAAAAAATGTGAAGGAAAATGAGACGACATAGTTTTACTTTCTTACTTGATGGCAGCTTTGATCTGATCATAGGTGGCCTTCTTCTCAAGTCTGACAGTTAGGTCCACCACTGAAACATCAACGGTGGGAACACGAAAGGCCATTCCAGTGAGCTTACCGTTCAAAGCTGGAAGCACTTTTCCAACAGCCTAGTGAATGACACATGTCCATACAGATTAGAGCAACAAGATGAGCGCGCAGGATGAAAACCTTAAAGATGAAAGGAATGACAACCTTGGCAGCTCCTGTGCTGCTGGGAATGATGTTAAAGCTGGCAGCCCTTCCACCTCTCCAGTCCTTCATCGAAGGTCCATCAACAGTTTTTTGGGTGGCTGAATCAAGCATATATACATATTTAGACCAAAGTGTTCTGACATATAAAATAGCATAAAGCTACACATAAAAACCAGAAAAATACCGGTAATAGAGTGAACTGTGGTCATGAGTCCCTCAACAATCCCAAATCGGTCATGGATAACCTGTATAAAAGACATAAAATTGACAGGAAAAAGACGTTGATAGAGTATCTGATCGATCAATCAAGGTCAATTCAGCAGATAAAAGGAACAGTACTGAAGGTTTGCAGGAGAAAACCGAGTGCCTTCACCTTAGCCAAAGGAGCAAGACAGTTTGTGGTGCAGCTAGCATTGGAGACAATGTCAAGGTTTGATTTGTACTCGCTCTCGTTAACACCAACCACAAACATGGGGGCGTCCTTGCTTGGAGCGGAAATAACCACTTTCTTGGCACCTCCCTGCAAGTCAGGCATTTGTTTCAGACAATCGAAATAGAAAAATTAAGCATATCAACGTACGAGAGGAACACTCAGAAAAAGAAAACATCGGACTTTTTTAATCGCACTAATCAATCGCATTCACAACAAAAGAGGAAACAATAAGATCTAGCAGAAGTGGCAGCAGAGAATTGGACCTTGAGATGGGCAGCAGCCTTGTCCTTGTCAGTGAAGACACCAGTTGATTCGACGACGAAATCTGCACCGGCTTCTTTCCACGGGATCTCTTCAGGGTTCCTAAAATGAATTAAAGAGCATTTCTTGTCAATTTGTCGCCGTCGACCAATTATTAATATTTAAGAAGGCTCATAAGTAATAAAAATAAGGAGAGAGAAGAGAGTACCTGAAGCCGAAAACAGTAACTGGCTTGTCACCGAAGAGAAGAGTCTTCGAGTCCTTCACCTTGAGTTCATTGTGCTTCCATTGGCCATGCACGGAATCATACTTGAACATGTATGTCTGCGCAGCGCAATAAAGATTACTTAATTCACACAGAAACGCTTGAGTCATGATAAACAAAGAGCTGCAGGCATTGCAGGAAGCAAATAATATTGTACGAGCTATATATAAACGGAAGAAAACATATATACCATGTAATCGGTAGTGATGAAAGGATCGTTAACTGCAACGAGTTCAACATCATCACTCTGAAGAGCGACTCTGGCGACCAGACGACCGATCCTTCCAAAGCCTACATTACATTTTGTACCATACATCTCATCATTAAGCAACATACATATATATATAAGAAAATGATAGAGAAACACCCAGAAAAAAGAAAGATTGATAGTATGTAATACCATTGATGCCAATCTTAACCTTGCGTGAAGCTGAGTCAGAATATTGAAAAACAACAGAAGGTCAGTTCAATATTACGGGAAATTAAGAAAATGATTAAAAACGAAGATTGCATGCATCACCGCACTTACCCATCGATCGGTCGGTCGCAAAGAGGAGGAAATGTAACAGAAGGAAAACAAAAACGAAAATGAAGATCGAAGAGGCGCGCGAGAGAGAGAGAGTGTGATTGTGAATATTAGGGTTTATGAGATCCTTATTTATTTAAGGAAGAGGAGTGGTGTGATTGGCGGAAGGCGATGCCTCCAACGTCATTGGCGGAACAACCAACTTATTCCTCGCAGGACTAAAACTAACTGATGAAATAAAAAAGGAAGGAAGGTGAGTATGCTGAGGAGCAGAAGACGCGGACAAATGGAGGGAATATTTGGGGAGAGACCGAGAGAGACAGTCAGTCTTGAATATGAGACTGTTACACTGACGACTGACGACTCTCTAGTATTAGTTAATTTAGAACGACGTGGGTGGGAAATGAATAATAATTACAAGCTGTTTGACTCAGTTCACTCGCCACAGAGTGAAATAAGCTCCGCGCCATAACGAAGAGCTTATTACGTATGATTTACATTTATAAAAATAAATTACAAGAAATTGAGGAATGCCCGAGGAATTTAGATAAGTCTATATATATCCTAAGGAATTGGCTGATATTATACCAGTTTCCTTCTACCCAACCTCTCTTTGCTAGTTTGCTTTCTTCCAACGAAATTAAAAAATAAAAAATAAAAAAATTGATGATGAATTAATTTTAAAACTGAATTTTATAGTGTTCTAACTTCTAACTTCTAACTTTTAATATAATTTGACTGCGCGAGTTAAGGTAGCTCGTGCGCTCCCGGGAGGTGGAAACTGGTTTCATACAGTCAGTCATACGGACCACTACCACGTCACTGGTGGCCGGAAATCAGAGCCCAAAACCAGAGGGAGAAAGAGAGAGAGAGAGAGAGCGGAAATCAACATCTAGAATTGTAGATTCTAGACGAGAGAGTGTTCGTGTAATCGTGTGTGAGAGTGGTGAGAGGACCGAGCGAGACGATGGGTTCCCCCACTCATGGCAACCACTCTTTAGCCTTTCGTGTTATGAGGCTTTGCCGACCCTCCTTCAACTCCTCTGCCCCTCTCCGGCTCCACCCACTCGACCTCATCGCCGGCGAAGATTATCTCACCGCCGGGGACATGCGTTTACCCCATGATTCCGATCTCTCCTTTCGCGACAGGTTCCTCCTCGGCAACCCCACCGATGCCATGGGTCTAACCGGACAGCTCGTTCTCCCTCAATCATTTGGGTAGGTATGTTTCCTTTTTTCATTTTTTGAGGGGTTGCGACCGCAGATATTCTTCGTTTCTTTTGGTTGTCTCCAGTTAATTTTACCTTTGAAAGCGTCTTCCCAATTCTCCAGGGCGATTTATCTAGGGGAGACGTTCTGTAGTTACATTAGCATCAATAACAGCTCCAAGTTCGAAGCTCGAGACGTTGTTATCAAGGTAAGAGTTGGTTTCTGGTTAAGGAAATTTGGTCGTCATTTCGAACGCAATGGGAAACTAAACGACCAAAGCTTTTAGTTGAGCTACGATCGATAAGCTGAATTTATTTCTTTATAGATTGGAAGATTTATTATATCTCTTTTTTTGAAAATTATCCTTGCGGTGGCCTTCTGTTTCCCCGGAAAGTTAGCTACTCTCTTATGCACAGGTAGAAGCTTTGTGCTAGGTCAATACAGAATTTTTTTTTTTTTTTGATCTTTCATACTTTCGGTGACACCAGGCAGAAATTCAGACGGATAGACAACGCATACTGCTTTTAGATACCTCAAAATCACCTGTGGAGACCATACGATCTGGAGGACGATACGATTTCATCGTGGAACATGATGTTAAAGAACTCGGACCCCATACGTATGTCATGTCATATATTAGTGGTTTACCACCTCTGAAAAATGGGACTCAATGAACTTTTGCGAATGATTTAGGTTGGTTTGCACAGCTCTGTACAATGATGGTGATGGTGAACGAAAGTATCTTCCTCAGTTTTTCAAGTTTGTTGTTGCAAATCCACTCTCAGTTCGGACAAAGGTACTGCTATTCTGTTCATGAATTGAAAGTGACACACTGAAGGGTAATGCTTAGCTAGTAAAACGGTTTCTTTCAAATACTGGTAATTTCAGCCGAGCTGCTCCCTTATATTTATTGTTTGACTTGTAATCAACATGTTTTTAAATCTGTGCAGGTTAGAGCTGTTAAGGTAGGGTCACACGATCTCCTGAGCACGAGTATTGGTCAGTTTGTGTTCTTTTTCTGTCTGTTAGGTTGCTAGTTATTGTATTAGTGATTCTGTTGTGTTATCCAAGATGCATCACAACAAGTTCATTACTAGCAATGCTGCTTAATATTTACTATAGTGTGAATCATAGTGTCATAAGCTCATATTTAGCTTTATTCACCTTGAATCATTCTTCATGAGATAAACTATGCTGTTAGTACAATCGTCCATCCTCTAAAGTAAATTTCAACCTGTTTGGCACACTGCAGAATAAAAGCTAGTGGAAATAACTAGTCTAGTCCAGTTGATTAAGTGGTCACCGCAGTGAACAGTTATTGTGGCTGAGATCTACAGGTCACCTTTATGTTGGAAGAAGGTTGCCAGCAAAATTGACCTATTTGACTTGTCCTTTTGGGATTATTTACTGCTAAATGTCCACTTGAAATGCATTTAGAAAGATAAGGGTGCCATTAGTTCAAAGAAGTTGGTGAGGAAGCTATACAGAACAATAGTGTCTGTGCACCATTAAAGAGCTATGTTTGCAATGCCAGGCATCTGAAGTCACGTACACTCTTGCAACTTGAGCAACCAACACCTTCAATTTAGCTCCCATTTGCAAATCTAATTTTGATCATTATTTTGTTCTTTTCTGTTAGGATGAGGGTAGATTAATGGTTTGCTTATGTAGACAATCTGGGATGACATTTGTTTATTCTACAATAATACGTAGTAGCCTATGCTGCCAATTGCTTCAAAGTTAGAGAAAAATCAAATATTTCTTAATGTTTTGTAAGCATTGTGATTGATAAATGTGTCTGTACGTGGGTCTTTCCCCTTGTTCTTTCCTTTTGGATTAATGACCTTTTACTCTTTTATATACTTTTCTTGCTAGGAAAATACATTTCTTGAGGCTAGCATTGAAAACCATACAAAAACAAACCTTTTTATGGATCAAGTAGACTTTGAACCGGCACCACAGTGGACTGTAACTGTGCTGAAAGCCGACGAGGACTCCGGAGATTCAAAAATTGAGTAATTGCTATTTTCCTATCACTAGTTCTATCATATTGCTCAGAAATGTTTTGAATATTGAAGCTGATTCCCGCTGGTGTGGACAGTGGTCTATTCAAGCCACCTGCTTTGCTCAAAGCGGGGGGAGGAATACAAAACTACCTCTATCAGCTGAAGCTGACGCAAGAGACTGCACCGGTGAAACCTACAGGAACCAATATACTTGGTAAACTTCAAATTACGTGGCGTTCAAATCTGGGTGAACCTGGACGCCTTCAGACACAACATATTCTTGGCAATGTATGTCCAAACCATTTTTATTGGTCAGTAACTAAGTATACAAATAGTTCTATTTCCATGAAAATTTTCATCATAGACTTCTGTGAAAACGGCAGGATAATTATGAAAAAATGATGAGTATCATGGTCTTCACATTGTTTTATGTAGTTAGCTGGCATTCATTTACTACTAATTTATTTAATGTGACTTTTATGGCACATACCTTGTTGATGCTTCAGTTTTTTTACTTCATAAAAAGTTTAAGTTTCGTGGAGAAAAAGTTTATTTATCTATGTGATATACTTAATGTATTACTTTTGAAATTGATATATCTTCTATTTGGCTTGCAGCCTATTGCACTTAATGAAATTGAGCTGCGTCTTGCTGAGATTCCACAAGTAATCAACTTAGAAAGGCCTTTTTTGGTAAGTTCACTTAGTTCTGCATGTACAGGATGCATAAGTTGAGGTTGCAGTAGTTAAAACTGTACAACTGACCATGGGGTAGCAATGAGAATTTTAAATGGAGTGTTTGCACAGTAGATCTTTGTCTATGCTTTTTGTCTGGTTTGTTGAATGTCAACTATCATATCTTTAAAACCTTTGCTGCTTAGGGCATTGGAAAGGATTTTTTGAATGTGAAGTCATTCGTTTGCTATTAATGTTTCTTACAAACCTTTCTCGGGTAAAATATATCAGTTTATTTGGGTACTATTCATAGCAACAGAACTCTGCCATGTGATCCAGCTCTAGGAAGATGTCTATGGTCATCTACAGGCATGACTATGTAACACACTCTAACCCTGGTTCTAATATATTTATTTTCTGTAGGTGCGTTTAAGCCTTGCAAACCAGACAGACCGGAAAATTGGGCCTTTTGAGATTCTATCACAGGTTGATTCTCTTGAGGATGTTGTCATGATTAATGGTCTTCAAAACTTGGTATGTCTTGCCTTTTCACTGTAGTTCTTATAGTTTTCCTTCTTATATATCAGTTCCATTATCATCAATATCATTGCCATCATTGGAGCCCTGCTCTGTCATGCGGTTGTGTTATTATTCACGTCCTAATCCATGAAAAAGTTTTGTACCAGCTGCAATTCTGTTGGATGGCATTTATTTGCTCATTGGTCGAATTATTTTCCTCCTTGAGATTAATCATGTAAAGATGATGATCGTTCTTACTTTCCTGAAAGTGATGGTCCCTCAGGTCCTGGGTTAGTAGAGTGGATTCTCAGTCATTTATTTCTTCTAATAAGTGATGAGTCTGAACATCTATGGAAGTCATTCAGTGAGCCTGTCCCAATTTAATATGGAAAAATTATATCCCTTGAGTATGGTAAATTACTGAAACAAGCACATGTATATTTTGCCATTTTCTCCTGACCAACCAATTCCTCACTGTGCAGGTTCTGCCGCCACTTGATGCATCTGAGTCAACAGATTTCAACCTGGTGAGATGCGTTACTTCTGTTTCTCACTTTTAATGCCAAATTCAGTGCTTGAGTGACCATGTCTGAAGCAGCTATAACCACATCCGTTCATTGATGTTATCAAATGCTAGAAACACATGCTTCTATCCTGATAAAAGATTTTTCTACAATTAAGATAAAAGAATTTTGCGGCTTAATATTATGTTTCAAAACAGGTGAAAAGATATGTTATACAATTAAAAGCTGAAGCTGTTGTTATTTGACATGCTTGAGCAGAATCTGATTGCTACAAGACTTGGGGTCCAAAAGATTTCAGGCATTACAGTTTGTGATGCGAAAGAGAAGAAAATATACGACACCTTGGCAGATTTGGAGGTCAGACTTTATAATTCACAGTGGTTCACTTTTTCCTCTTTGTGTTACTGGGGTGTTTGGGTTGGGTTAAACTGGTGCACCCGGGCACTAGTTGGATCACAAATGATGTCAAAATAAAAAGAGAGGGAATTCTTGCCCCTCCACTCCCCCCTGCGGCAGACTTTTGCAAAAAGGGAGTGGATGAGCAGGAGAGCATGCTGCCGGGGAAGGTGGTGTTCAGCCCTTCCCTTTTACCATTGTAAATTTTATGGTTCAACCAAACTGGTTTACCTAGAAAACATTTTCGGTCTGAGCTAACCCAGTTCGACCGGCTGGGCTGGTCTGGTCAGGTCAGGGGTCGATACAAGAGATTTTAGCAATTAAAGGACAATTAACTCTGGAATCCTGAATCAGCTGTTCATCTTTCTTCCCCCATTTTGTCTTGCAGATATTTGTGAGTTCAGAATGTTGAGATTGATTCATTGCAGAGGAGCTTGTATGGAATATAATAGATGAATCTATCTGTTCATATGCGCCTCCCCACTTTGGCTTCCACTCCATCACCCTCCTTCCGTATGTCAGCAGAGAAAAGAGGGATCATTGATTGAAGTTCTTTAATTAGGAGACTCCCTGTATTTATCTTTGATTTGGTTCGCCCTGGTGAAAAGCTAAGATTCGTTTTTTATTTGCGGAGTGCCGTTTCTTTTTTTACGGATTTTGTTATTGTCTCGTTACCTGCTTGTTTTTCTCTAGTAAAGGTAATTAACACATTGATTCATAGATGTTATCAACGTAAAAGTGTTCTCCCCTCTCTCTCTCTCTCTCTCTCTCTCTCTCTCTCTCTCTCTCTCTCTCTCTCTGTAGGGGTGGCTGTTGGAAAAGAATAACAGATAATTCAATAGTGATATTGGGCTTAATTAGCAGTAATCATCATTGTATTCTACTTTGATTACGCTGTGATATATTTTTCTCTCTAATGTAGTCTTAATTAATGGCTATATATAAATATATATATGGAAGTGTGTGAGTAAAACATAAAAAAACTGGAAATATTATCATCTCATAATTCTCATTAATTAGTCCTTTTTTTAAAACTAATGTATAATTTTATGTTTTTAATAAATGAACTTTTAATATTTTATGTTATTATTTTAAATACAAAATATTCGTACCCGCCCATCCACGTGCAGCCCATCCACGTGCACAGCGGTGTTATCCTAAGCTCTTATAAACCGACTCGGAGATATTTTTTGAATTTTAAATTATAAATTTGAAATGCTTCAGAATGATGACGTTTGACCAAATAAAAATTAATCATGTCGCTGGGTGGGACCCACGTATTTTCAGGCCCGGCCTCGGCCCGATTAGCTGGATTTCTGTGTTGATCTCATTCTTCGTTAACCGCCTAACTCTCTCGCCGTTGTCCGAAGTTGAAACCCTCGGGAACGGCGCCACACCCCGGCGGAGAGAAGCCCTCGTCTCGGAAGCAAAGGGCCGGTGAAGATGACGATTCGTCGGAATTATTCCGATTCTCGGTCGGAATCGTCGACGGAGGAGAGTGAGGATGAAATGCGGAGGAAGAGATAGGAGAGGAAGAGGAGAAGGGACAGAGAGTATGAGGAGCAAGAGGAGAAAGAAGGAAAGAAGAGAGGAAAAGAGGAGGAAGAAGGAAAAGGAGAGGAAGAAGAGGAAGAAGGAGAAGAAGAAGGAGAGAGAAGGCGAAGATGGGAGCGGTTACGAATTCGTGGGGGAAGTATGGAATATGTTGCTCCAAACTGCTTCGAACCTCTTTTAGATGTTTCTATTTTACCTTTTGTTGTATTGATCATCAAATTTTCTCTTAGTAGCAAAGTGTTATAATATCTAGAAGCTATCAAAATGATCTTTGGCTTCCCTCCTTGGTTGATTTTTTTTCCTTTTTTACATTCATTGCAGGACCAAGAGACCTGAGTTCATGGCATGGTTAGCTGAAGTAATGCAGGTAAATTTATTAGAAATGTCAACTTTCTACTGCAATAAATAGGGATTTATGGTCTAACATCTCAGAATTGGATGTGAACAACATTTATGTCAATTGTTAGTGCTTGAGTATTTTCTTTTTCTTGGCATATTCATGTGGTGGTTCATTCTTTTCAGTAGTCCGACGTTGGATGCTTTATGGTGGTTATTGTCGTTAAATATAAGCATGGAGTTTAGAATTTGCGTTAAGAGGGAACTGTGTTTGTCAGGTTCTAATGGTACGGTGTTGCTTACCAGAGAAAACATTAGCAAAAGTTAAACCAAATAAAGAAAGACTCCAAATGTGGCATTTGATACTCAACTTTTCATAATGGTTGCTTTATGGACAGAATATTAGTGAGTACTAGGAAAACTAAGTAAAGAAAGTTTGTGTGCTACATTTCATACTTTCAGATCAGGTCTTGGAAGCGGCTGTGTGGGGTGACTAACTGAAGAAAGTCATATTAGACAAGTTAAGCAAAATACATAAAGATTAATGCTTGATTTCATTCTTTTTTTATCTGGTTTTGGAATGGTTATCTTGTGTAAAAATGATTTTCTAAGCTGAGGGAAGTATAGAGAGATCAATGCAAAATATGATACTTCTAGATCTGGTTATGGATGTTGTATGCTTGCTGTGATTAAACTGTTTGTGGTGTTTTAATGGGATACGTGGAAGTATATAAGATCTAACATATACTTCTTAAGTAGATGGTGCTAACATTTAAGCACACGATTTCGTTGCCTCATTGTTACTTGATGTCTCACTAGGTCAACTTGGAAAATCTCCGGAACTGGGAAGAGAAACAAATGCTCAAGGAGTAAGAACTATCCCATGTGATGGCCATGCTAGTATGAGTGAGACACTTACGCTAGTCTTTTCTTTTCCATTTGCAATTGTTTAATTCAAGCACTTCGATTTTCCTAACCTCAATGTTTATCATTCTTTCAGGTTCATGGAAGATCACAACATAGCTACATTTCCTTAAAAAAAGTAAAAGTTTTTTTTTTTAAAAAAAAAAGTGATCTTATTATATTAGGCTAGTAAATTTCTTTGACTTGCATTATCTCATATTATGTGATGAACTTGGTAATTTATGAATGCAAGAGCCTAGCATGTTATAGGTAATATTTGTCTTTCAACTCATTTTTAATTCACACAATTCTTAAAAGATATAAAAAACATTCTGCAAATTGTGGAGCTATCCAGAAGTTTTTAGTTTTCTCCCAACAAAGTTCTATTGTGCTTCGGATAGTAAACTTGTCACCCTGTTGTGTTATATGATACATCCTTGGGAACAGACCTCAGACGTTCCTGGTATATACTGAGAGTGACACAATTTTTCCTGCTTTCAGGATTTTATGTTTCTGAAAATTAATATTGTTTTGGTGGCCTGTATTTGTGAAAACTATTTCATGTTTGCTATTCTTGCAATTAGTATAGAACTGCTTATACTTCTAGTAAATCTAGTTGATGTAGATCAAATGAAATTTTTAGTTTGTTAAGAATGGCAAAATCCTCCTTTTCTGATGTCTGTGGGAATGTTAGAAAATTTTAATGCTGGCTTGAAGTGAACCTTCTTCTATCAAAAGTATGTCGATACTTGCCAGGTTTTTGGAACCTGTTGATGCCTTATTGTTCAAATCTTCTCTCGTACAATAGAAAAATCCTATTGGGATAGGATAATGAATTAATAGAACTGAATAATGAAGCATGGTAGGAAGACATTTGGTATTGAGAATGGACGATTGAAGCATATAATAGTATGAATACACTGCTACAAAGATGTTTAAATGACAGTTTAATATAGTTATATAAAAGAACAAAGTAATTAATGTGACTTGTGTGTTAGCTCAGTCGTCGCATAGAAGGGTTTGCAGTGGGGGGGTTCTTGAGTTCAGTGTAACTGGTATATATAATTCTGATTTATTTTGATGATAAGAAAGAAAGGGCACAGCTATCAAAGAATAGAGGTTGAAATTATTCCTGTATTTTGCTTCCAGATATTATGACTAAGACGCTTATCAACAGCGCAAGATGGAGAAAGAAATGAAAAAGAGTTTAAAGAGAATGTCAGAAACAGAACTCACTGTGTTCAATGATGAAGAATTATGCAGGTATGTTGTGCACTTCTTTTTGACATATGTGCTGTGGGTACGAAATCTTTGGTCTAATAAGGAGATCTAGTGTTATTTCTATGGTTCCTAAAATAATGACCTACTCGCTTACATAGTAATATGAATATCCTTACTTGCGCTGCTTGTAGTTCATGCCTTGAATTGGAGTATAAGTACTTGTTTTGCAAATTCTATTACTGATTTTTTAGGTTATGCTTGAGCCTCCAATCTCTAACTGGTAGTGACTAGGGGTGGGCATCGGTTCGGGTTTTCCGGGTAACCCGACCCGTCGCGAAAAACCTGGGTTTGGATTCCCAAATCCAACCCGCAGGTTTGGTTCGGGTTTGGAAATCCAAACCCGACCCGGGTCGGTTTTGGGTTTTTAACAGGTTCGGGTTTTGGGTTTTCAGGAACCCGACCCGTGCCCATCCCTAGTAGAGACTTTTCTTGCTTGTATTTGTTGTCATTGGGCTTAATTTGCATAAACACAGACATTCAAACAGCTAACAATTTTCTTCCTTGAATACCCACCCTAACATGTTGGAGGATTTCTATCCATTTGCAAAGTTGTCTCCTTGTGGAAATATCCTTGGTGAGGTACCCAGACAAGTACTATCAAGACTTGGACAAACCATTTGAAGGAGCACTTAATGAAGTATCTAGTGATATTATCTCAAGATTGAACAGTTGAAGAATCTAAAACAGATCAATGACTGTTGCTTGATTCTTTTTGTTGACTATTCAATATGACATTAAAGGAAAGGCAACATGGCAAGTCAGGAATAAAAAGGAATTAGTCCTAAATAATTTCATGTTTCTAGAAAACAACCAATTTAGCCTATATGATGTAATGATTGAAGTTAATGAGTTTACTAATATCAACCACGTTCTCTTACAGGCTGCAGCAGCAATTCCGGTGAGAAGCACCCAGTTTGCTTCATCTAGATGTAACTGTGACAGGCAATTTTCGTCAAACACTTGAGGACAATGCATTCGCGTGTATGTAGGTACGTCAATATCCGCACACTATTCTCTCTTCTTCCAGCCAAAAACTTCGTATTTTCATTACTGTACACTTTTTTCAGTGGAGTTCATGTGCTAGTCCCCTTGTATATCATGTGGATCTAAGTTTGTATAATATTTTGCATGCCAGCTTCTTGCTTCCGGACCACATCAATTAGACATTTCACCTGGTCCTCGACTTGTCTTGTTTTAATTTTCTTTAAAACAACAAACTCACGGGGAAGGGTCATTCAATCGCATATGATGAGTTGAAACGCATGTGATGAGTTGAAAGATTTAAAATGTTATGTAAAGCGTTATGAAATTAGATGCTTTACTGATTTATTCTATTTTTTAAATCAAATCAGAAAGAAGCTCAAGGGGACTTGGAGCAGAGTATGGTCCGACGGGGAATTGGATGAGGCCGAGGAGAAAAGAAGATTTGTTATAAAAGTTACAGATTTAATTTAACAAGTAGTGCAGGCAGATCTCATTTGGTCCCTCCGTACATTCCAATTAGTGAGTGAAATGTATTAGCCATTTAAGTTGAGAAACAATTTATGTAATTAATGTTTTATGGGAGGAGGGAAAATGGGAGAAGCAGTTGCATGTTGGTTGTAAAATTGGTGCGCTTGTAGGTGCGCTTGCAGGCCAACCAAACCTTAATAAAATTTTGTTTTTGCTTACGGGGAGAGGATGAGGACAAAGGTATCCTGAGTTTTTGCCTATGTCCAACAGTCCTTTCCCCTGGGACCCTTTTAAGGCTCCCTGTCTCGTGTCTGAACTCTTATGATTTCTCTCATTCACTCCTGCTCATTGTTAGAATGTCTAGGATAAGCTGGCGATAAATTAGATACATAAATTTATACAAGATAGATATATATAAATATGAAAGAAAAAATTAAAAAGATAAATTAATTTGATAGATAATTATAAATTTGACGCCTACCAGCATATGCCTAGGAGCCTTCGAGTCTTCGGCTCATGTACGTAGTCTTTTGTCTCTCTGTTCGTTGTTAGAAAGTAAAGGAGATAAAATAGATCGGGAAATGTAAATTAGAAAAATTTATATTTAGTTGTAATTTGATCTGCTTTACAAAAGAGATAAATTTAATTCTGCTAGATAAAATTGAAAAAGATAAATATAAAGATAAAGATCGTCGATATGATTAAATTTGATTGATAATAATATAAAATCTTACAAGTAACAAAAATAAATGTATCATAGATTTTAGTTTAGACAAGAAAATTAAATTAAAATTAAACTTATTAAAATATAGAAAAAAGTGATTTATAAAATAGATAATTAAAAGAGATCAGTAAATTAAGCGACGATCAAAAAAAAATTTTTAAAATGGTGAAATAATTATTGCGAAGATCAGATAATTAATTAATTTAACATTGATTAATTAGAAAAATATTTAAGCTAATTAATTTATTTAACGTAGAAAATAAGATAAATATTAAAGTAAATTTTTTACTTAAACGAAGATAATTAGTTATTTAATCAATTTAACGAAGATTTATTTAATTTTACGTTCACTTATAAGATAAATAACATAGTAAATAAATTAATTTAACGATGATTTTAAAGTAAATTAGATTAATAAGAAGAACATTAAAGTAAATTTATAAATTAAACGTTGATTAATAAGATGAACATTTTGTAAATTTATAAATTAAACGTAGATTAATAAGATGCACATTTTGTAAAGTAGACTAATTTAACGTAGATTAATTTAATTTAAAGAGATTTATTAGATAAATATAATGTAAATTAGATTATATTAATTAATTTAACGAAGATTTATTAGGTAAACATAATGTAAATTAGATTATATTAACAATAATGTAAATTTATTAATTTAACAAAGATTAATTAGATTAACATAAAGTAAATTTATTAATTTAACGTAGATTAATTAGATATATATTAATTTAGATAAAAATGCGGCCCCCCCCAAGTTGCGCGCGGACCTGGGGAACCCCCCCTAAGTTGCGCGCGGACCTGGGACCCCCCCTAAGTTGCGCCTTTCCTTCTAACTAGAGCATCTTCCAATCTATGCTACGCCCCAAAGCAAAGGTCGAGTCATTGCAAGCAACCTCGTACGGTTGTCAGAGTCGTGCCTCGGACTATCTAAAGCGCATCTTCAGTCATACGAGCTAGCGGCTTTTTCCAGTGAGCTATTACGCTTTCTTCAAAGGATGGCTGCTTCCAAGCCCACCTCCTGGTTGTCATCGCTCGATCACTTCCTTTTCCACTAAGTGATTGCTTAGGGACCTTAGCGTACGATCTGGGCTGTTTCCCTCTCGACTGTGGATCTTAGCACCCAATCAGTCTGTCTGTACAAACGATCTAGGCCTGTATTCGGAGTTTCCCTGGGGTTGGTAAAGCGAAATGGGGCCACCCTAGCCCATTGAGTGCTCTACCTCGGGCCATCGACATCATACGCTCTACTGAAATAGATTTCGCGGAAAACCAGCTATATCCGATCTTGGTTGGCCTTTCACCCCTAGCCACAAGTCATCCCCGTATTTTGCCACATACGTGGGTTCGGTCCTCCAAGGCCTGTTAGAGCTCTCTTCAACCTGCTCATGGCTAGATCGATCGGTTTCGGGTCAAATAGGAAGAACTATCTGATTCCACCTCTGAAAGCGCCTACACCTAATGGCTTAAGCCGCTGTTCCCATTTCCTCGCTGACCCATCATGCAAAAGGTGCGCCCGTTAGAGTGAGTCGCCATAGGCGCCAAGCTGGAAGTGTGCGAAGCCTGCGGGCACTGCAGCTCCTTCGACTGATTGTTCGCGATCGGATCTCAGGTTCTCTATTGCACTCCCTAAAGAGGGTTCTTTTCACCTTTCCCTCACGGTACTTATGCGCCATCGGTCATTGAGGAAGACTTAGGCTTAGAGGGTGGTCCCCTTTTCGGCGTAAAAGCGATCATCATTCGAACACGCCCGGCGTTTTTTTGGGAAGGATCGAACCATGGGAACGAATCTACAGGGCTCTCACCTTCTTTGGCCAGATCTTCCAACCTTTTCACAATTACAGTTCCTTTGCGCGCAAGAAACGAAGCAAGCTGAAAAGCAGCAGTGCCCGCTTGAGGCTTGTGCGGCGTCAAGCCCGCTTGCTGCTTGCTGGTTTTTCCATCATCCAATCCACAACAAATCGAATGAAACCTGGCGAAAAAGAAGTGAACACGAAGCTGAGGAACTTGAGTGACTCAACCGACTAGGTTGAGGCCCCCTAAGTTGCTTGGCTTTCCGGACCTAAGGGACCCCCTAAGTTGGCGCTCAGACCTAAGGGACCCCCTAAGTTTTGGCGGCTCAGACCTAAGGGACCCCCAAGTTGGCGCTCAAGACCTAAGGGACCCCCTAAGTTCTTGGGCTCAGACCTAAGGGACCCCCTAAGTTCTTGGGCTCCAGACCTAAGGGACCCCCTAACTTATGGCCAAGAGACCTAACGGACCTCCCCTTTTTGCTGACATGAGACCTTAGGGACCCCCCCTATTTTGCACATGCAGACCTAAGGGACCCCCCCTATTTTGCGCACGCAGACCTAAGGTTCCCTAAGTTGCTCGCGTGGGCCTTTCAGACCTCCCTACGTTGCGCGTGTGGGCCTTTTGGACCTCCCTAAGTTGCGCGCAGACCTATCTGACCCAGCGGACCCCCCTAAGTTGCCTGCACAAACCTACGCAAATCTACCAAGTATGCTCTAACCACCATGCATGCTCTAACCACCATGCATGGTCACTCTTACTGATGGGTAAACCAAGCATATGCTGTAACGGACAGACCTTTGGATAATCTCATCTAGCGTGAGTGAACTAGACCTAGCATCGAGAGGAATGAACAAACGTGAAAACCTATAAGCTCCACAATAACAGTCACACATACAGGGTAGTGAGTGAGGCATATTATTGTACTGTAAATATATAAGTCCAAGCAGTAAAGAGGATGTACAAAAAAGACGTACAAAATCAGTGTCTAACTATTTTTCAATGACACAGGAATAGTTTCTCTATCTCATTTACTCTACAGCCAATATATTTGTTCCGAATGTTGGAATCAGTGCTTAACGAATTCTTCAGCAAATATGTCTATCTTCCATTCAAACATATATATGAATAAGTGTACAAGGGATATAAGCAAATGCAAGCAGATATTAGCAGATAAAATGAACTGAATATAATGTGCAAACTTAACTCGAAAAAAGAAAATTGAAGGGAATAACAAAATTGAGGAGAGTAAAGATAGCTTCAGCAATTTCTTTTTGAAGACTTAAGAAAATAAAATATTAAGGGAAAACATGCATTGAGTTAAACAGGTTGGATATTTTCACTTCAGTGAAGAAAACAGATCCAAGACAACTCAAAACAGTTACGAGGATCCACAACATTAATCTGAAGGTATTGGTTAACATGCAGAGGGCTAAACGACTTTATTCCATGAAAATCATACCATGAGAATTATGCTATGAAATCAGGCCCATGAAATTGCTGAAGGGGAAAACATGCCACCTGATGCATGTTTAGATCAGTATCTAGTTCATCCACAATTTTAGTACCCTATCCTTGCCACCTGATGCTACCTTCTCACCATCTGGACTCCAGTCCACAGCAAAAACCTTTTGAAAAGATGAAAAGGGAAAAGAAACAAATAAGTAAGCTTTATGATGATGTGTGAACAATAGGAAAAAAATATTGCAACAGCCTCCTAAAGTATTAATTCAGACTAAGTGATTGTATGAGTACAAAAAGCTAGTTTATTGTTGATAAAAACTTATTGGTCCTTAACCATGCCACTAAAGCGATACTTCAAATATTTGTATGAGCAGCATCTGGCAAGCTGCACCAACCCTAAGTAGGAATATTGCCGAGGACTGCCAGATGCTGAAGGGGAGAAAAGCTGGAACAGCATGAGTTGGCTGACAGTAGGCCAATACAGGGCCCTAGTCCTGGAGTATTGGGTACCGAATACTAATACAACGAATTTTGCATCAATAATAAACTAAGAATAAGATCAAGACAAAATGCATATCACATAGTTAACACAGTCACAAGTACATTCAAGACATCCTATAATAAAGAAACTTAAATTCCAAAAATATCTTCAACGTTGAATCCTTGCTTCTGCTAAGGAGAAGTCTCCTGCCAGCAGAGCAGCTGGTGGAAGACATGACAAACAAACCATTACATATAAGAAAACAGATTAGATGAAAAACTAGAAGAAAGAAAAAATACAGTATTGAGACCTTAATTGATATACAGACCCAACATGCCCTCAAAATGCTGCTACAAACACGCCAGTGGTACCATTCCACAACTTGACAGACTTGTCAAACAAGGCACTCGCAATCCAATGCCAATCAGGTGAAAAATAAACATGATTTACAAGCTACAAACTCAGAAAATAACATAAAGCATTGGTTCTAAATTTTTAAATATGTGACATGTATAAACAGCGCTGTAAAATGAAAGCCACTTCTCCATTAGATTAACACATTCTGTGCAGAACACTGCAATTCATTTCAACAAATAAAGCCTGATCTATCAAGTCTTTTTCTTAAAAGAAAGTGATGTTTATTTACTTCTGAGAAAAAAGAATGTCTTAGGTCTGTTCCCAAGGATGTATCATATAACACAACAGGGTGACAGGTTTACTATCCGAAGCACAATAGAACTTTGTTGGGAGAAAACTAAAAACTTATGGATAGCTCCACAATTTGCAAAATGTTGTTTATATCTTTTAAGAATTGCGTGAATTAAAAATGAGTTGAAAGACAAATATTACCTATAACATGCTAGGCTCTTGCATTCATAAATTACCAAGTTCATCACATAATATGAGATAATGCAAGTTAAAGAAATTTACTAGCCTAATACAATCAGATCACTATTTTTTTTTTAAAAAAAAACACTTACTTTTTCTAAGGAAATGTAGCTATGTTGTGGTCTTCCATGAACCTGAAAGAATGATAAACATTGAGGTTAGGAAAATCGAAGTGCTTGAATAAAACAATTGCAAATGGAAAAGGGAAGACTAGCATAAGTGTTTCACTCACACTAGCATGGCCATCACATGGGATAGTTCTTACTCCTTGAGCATCTGTTTCTCTTCCCAGTTCCGGAGACTTTCCAAGTTGACCTAGTGAGACATCAAGTAACAATGAGGCAACGAAATCGTGTGCTTAAATGTTAGCACCATCTACTTAAGAAGTATATGTTAGATCTTATATACTTCCACGTATCCCATTAAAACACCACAAACAGTTTAATCACAGCAAGCATACAACATCCATAACCAGATCTAGAAGTATCATATTTTGCATTGATCTCTCTATACTTCCCTCAGCTTAGAAAATCATTTTTACACAAGATAACCATTCCAAAACCAGATAAAAAAAGAATGAAATCAAGCATTAATCTTTATGTATTTTGCTTAACTTGTCTAATATGACTTTCTTCAGTTAGTCACCCCACACAGCCGCTTCCAAGACCTGATCTGAAAGTATGAAATGTAGCACACAAACTTTCTTTACTTAGTTTTCCTAGTACTCACTAATATTCTGTCCATAAAGCAACCATTATGAAAAGTTGAGTATCAAATGCCACATTTGGAGTCTTTCTTTATTTGGTTTAACTTTTGCTAATGTTTTCTCTGGTAAGCAACACCGTACCATTAGAACCTGACAAACACAGTTCCCTCTTAACGCAAAATCTAAATTCCATGCTTATATTTAACGACAATAACCACCATAAAGCATCCAACGTCGGACTACTGAAAAGAATGAACCACCACATGAATATGCCAAGAAAAAGAAAATACTCAAGCACTAACAATTGACAAAAATGTTGTTCACATCCAATTCTGAGATGTTAGACCATAAATCCCTATTTATTGCAGTAGAAAGTTGACATTTCTAATAAATTTACCTGCATTACTTCAGCTAACCATGCCATGCACTCAGTTCTCTTGGTCCTGCAATGAATGTAAAAAAGGAAAAAAAATCAACCAAGGAGGGAAGCCAAAGATCATTTTGATAGCTTCTAGATATTATAACACTTTGCTACTAAGAGAAAATTTGATGATCAATACAACAAAAGGTAAAATAGAAACATCTAAAAGAGGTTCGAAGCAGTTTGGAGCAACATATTCCATACTTCCCCCACGAATTCGTAACCGCTCCCATCTTCGCCTTCTCTCTCCTTCTTCTTCTCCTTCTTCCTCTTCTTCCTCTCCTTATCCTTCTTCCTCCTCTTTTCCTCTCTTCTTTCCTTCTCTCTCCTCTTGCTCCTCATACTCTCTGTCCCTTCTCCTCTTCCTCTCCTATCTCTTCCTCCGCATTTCATCCTCACTCTCCTCCGTCGACGATTCCGACCGAGAATCGGAATAATTCCGACGAATCGTCATCTTCACCGGCCCTTGGCTTCCGAGACGAGGGCTTCTCTCCGCCGGGGTGTGGCGCCGTTCCCGAGGGTTTCAACTTCGGACAACGGCGAGAGAGTTAGGCGGTTAACGAAGAATGAGATCAACACAGAAATCCAGCTAATCGGGCCGAGGCCGGGCCTGAAAATACGTGGGTCCCACCCAGAGACATGATTAATTTTTATTTGGTCAAACGTCATCATTCTGAAGCATTTCAAATTTATAATTTAAAATTCAAAAAATATCTCCGAGTCGGTTTATAAGAGCTTAGGATAACACCGCTGTGCACGTGGATGGGCTGCACGTGGATGGGCGGGTACGAATATTTTGTATTTAAAATAATAACATAAAATATTAAAAGTTCATTTATTAAAAACATAAAATTATACATTAGTTTTAAAAAAAGGACTAATTAATGAGAATTATGAGATGATAATATTTCCAGTTTTTTTATGTTTTACTCACACACTTCCATATATATATTTATATATAGCCATTAATTCAGACTACATTAGAGAAAATAATATATCACAGCGTAATCAAAGTAGAATACAGTGATGATTACTGCTAATTAAGCCCAATATCACTATTGAATTATCAGCTTTTTTTTCCAATTGCCAAATATATATAATCAAAAGGAAAAAATTAAAATAAAAACAAAAAAGTTAATTTGAAAGAAGACGCAAGTGAAAAATTAATGAGCAACAGCTGATAGTCGAATTACGAAATTCACATGTCAGTGACTCAGTAAGGTTTAGTGTGCCGGATGTGTAGGCTGTGTATTCAAGTCAGGGTTTACAATTATTCATATTGATTACTCCTAGTAAGCACAAGGCACTTACACGTGGCTTAATCCCAAAAATCTTCTTAGAGAGTCATCTCCTCCTCAGGCATGATATTATTCATCTCCATATATGCTCTCCAAAATACCTTAATACTAGCCTTTCCACCTCCGACCTGTCCCGTATCCAAGAGAGCTGTAACGTTCAGCCTTGGATTTTCCTTTCAGCCGGCCGCTCTTCAGATTTTCTTCAAGGCTGAAATAGCCCTATCTATCAAATTAACCAGCTTTTATGTATGCATTTGCTACATCAGCGTCGTAAGTATTCCAATCCGATTAATTGTGAGCATAAGTATGAGAGAGCGGGGAAAATATTCCTTCCTAATTAATTAAATTAACAATACCATTAATAAATAAATAAATAAATAAAACACCTCCTACAGACTACAGAGTAGTTCCTCTAGATCTTGAAATCAATGTTAACGGGGAAGGAAATGGACTCTTTTCCGTCTCCCCCTACAATTAAGATCTTGTGCTCCCCTGCAGGAAGGGCGACGTAGCCTGATTTCTTGACCACGCTAAAGCTCTTGCAGACGTTCAGAACAAACTGGGTCGTGGTGCTGCCGCCCGCCGGGACGTAGACCCTCTTAAACGCCACCAGCTGCTTGGCCGGAGCATCCTCTACCTTCTCGGGAGCCACCGAGTAGAGCATCACCACGTGCTCTCCCTCCATCTCTCCCCTGTTCCAAACCTCCACCTCCAAATCGAGGGCGTCCTCGCAGCTCAGATCGTTGACTCGCATCCCGGGGCAGGCCGAGCCGGAGACGACGGAGCCACCGTCCGTGTAGTCGTCCATGGCGATGCAGTGTTGGAGCGGACCCAGTTGGATATTGAAGTACTGCACATGATCTGTCAATGATACGTTTGTGATTAGCTTGTACTCGAAAGTGGAGTAGCTGAGGCCGTGTCCGAAGGGGTAGATCACGGAGCCGTTGAAGAATTTGTAAGTTCTTCCCGGGTAACCCATTTCGTCGTCCGCTCTGAGTTGCATCGATGTCATCGGCAGCTGATCCACGTAGTCGTTGTAATACCAGGTCATCGGTAATCTCCCACCTGAAAAAATATTGCAAGCAAATCCTCAATTTGTGTTATTAAGTACATAACAGCAATGGAAATTAATTTATAAGAAGACAGTACGTACGTACTGACGATTAATTATATTGATTAAGAAATAATATTGTCGATGTTTAATTTCTTCTTCTGAGTTCTGAGTTATTAATTAATGGAAGAAAAATTAAAACAGGGGAAGAAAAAAGACTATATATATATATATATATATAAACGTTTGAGTACTGTAAATAATTAGTTAATGAACCTGGATTGTAATTGCCGAAGATAACATCTGCAATGGCACGTCCACCTTCTTCACCGGGATAGCCTGCCCAAACAACGGCAGAGATCTTCGAATTTCCTCCTCTAACGAAAGAAACATCGACAGGGCCACCGCTGAGGATGACGAGCACAACAGGGCCAGCGGAGGAGGAGGAGGCGGCGGCGGCGGTGACTTCCTCGATGAGCCTCCTCTGGAACCCGGGAAGCAGAAGATCCCTCCGATCCAACCACTCCCTCTCCACCGTCAAACCCAGACCCGCGAAGATAATCGTCGCGTCCGAGTCCTTTGCGGCCTCCGCGGCGGCGCGAATCAGGGTGGCGTTAGAACAGAGCACGTCTCCGCAGCCCGGGTGGTAGTCCACGGTGGGAACGATTTGGGAGAAAGCGTCGAGGGAAGAGACGACTCTGCAGGGGATCCCCGCGTAGTTTCCGATCATGGCATCGGTGGCGTTGGCGTGGGGACCCACGAGGGTGATCTTCTTCAGGGTTTTTGGGTTCAACGGGAGGGCGCCGTCGTGGTTGTCGAGGAGGACGATGCCTTGCCTGGCGGCCTGAGCAGCGAGCTCGATGTGGCCGTCGGAGCAGACGTCTTCCTTTCCGAGCTTGTCGTAGTCGTCGGGGCTGCCGTCGAAGAACCCGAGACGCATCAGCACCGTGTAAAGATTCTTCAACGCCTTGTCTACCTCTTCTTCTTTGATTCTTCCAGAATCCACCGCTGCTGCGGTCAGGTTGGTGTAGTAGGTTCCGCAATCCAAGTCCAGACCTGTACATATACATTCATGTACCAGAACAGAGTAAATAAATTTGATCGCGTACTAATCATGAACAGAGTTCAAATTAAAAGGGAAAATTATCATATATATGAACAGAAGCAAGGAATATGGATATATATATATACCAGCTTCAAGCGCTTGAGAAACAGCATCCGTTGGTTCATCCCCAATCCAGTGATTGTAATTGATGATTACATCAAGGGAATCACAATCCGCAACAATGTACCTATTAATTAATTAATTAATTTTCTGAGAGAGAAATTAAAAACAGGCCGATTGGCAATTAATTAATCTCTTTAATATATATTATGGATATCGATCTATAAACAAGACAAATAATTAATGATGAAGAAGAAGAATCAGCCTGTCTGCATATATATATATATATGTACCCGTGTAGATCCCACTCTCCTCTGATTTTTTCAGAAAGAAGCCTGTTATCGGCACAGGCGGGGATTCCGTTGATCTTGTTGAAAGAGCACATAACGCTGCTCACATCCCCTTCCTTCACACACATCTCAAACGGTCTCAGAAACGTCTCCACCATGTCTTGCTCGCTCACCTGTGTACGTACGTACGCGTACGTGATTCATAATTATTAATGATCTGAGCAAAAACAAAAGCTAGTGCTCAAGAAGAAGAGAAGATGAAGACGAACTAATTAATTACCCTGGCGTCGAAATGGAATCGATCGACCTGGAGCCAGAGGTCGAGATCATAAGCGGCGTAGTGCTTGCAGCAGGAGGAGACCTTGAGAGGCCTCGAGTCGGCGTCGTCTTCTTCCGAGTCGGGGACATAGCCTTCGACGTCTTGCAAGCCCCTGACGTAGTTGACCGCGTATTTCCCAACCATGAAAGGATCTTCCCCGGGCGTCTCCAGGGCTCTGCCCCATCGAGGGTCCCTCACGATGTTGATGTTGGGACTCCAGTACGTGAGACCACCAAGTCCCAAATTGAACATCGCCCTCGCCTCCGTCGACACAACCTTCATATACATATATACGTGCATTTATGATTTAATTTTTAATGATCAAAACAAATTAAAGAGTAAATTAATTATCGAATTGATTAATGTATGTATGTTAATTACCTGTCCTATGTTTTTCCAGAGGGATTCGTTGAAAGAAGCGGCGGTGAGGATGGGGGTGGGGAAGCTGGTGGCGCCGGGGAGGATGTCGTCGTCGAAACGAGTTCCGGGACCGGTATTGGAGACGCCGTGGAGGGCCTCGGACCACCACTCGTAAGGAGGGAGACCGAGTCGGGGGACTCCTAGCGCTGTGTTGCCGAGTTGGAGGGCCTTCTCGGCGAGCGTCATCCGATCCACCAAATCTTTGACTCGGACTGGGTAAGGGAGGGAGGTGTTGCAGAACTGGTAGTCGTTCACGTCCAATCCACGGAGGTTGAAATTCGCCGGGTCACACACGTATTTATAAGCAGCGACGACGCTCGGACTTGTACCACTAGTAGTAGTTGAGTCCGGCGACGATGTAGTGATGAAGGTCGTCCTGGAATGAGTAGTAGTGAAGATGGCGGAGAGAAGCAGGGAGAGGAGGCATAGCTTCAGTACTAGAGACGTCATTGCCATTTTGATCGATCGATGTATAAATTAATTAAGGTGAGTCAGAGACTGATCCCATCTGTTGCGCAAGGGGGCTTAATTAAGGCTTCTTTGTCTTGGGTTTATACTTGTGTGTATATATATATATATATGTCGATGGACAAGCTTCAGTAGTAGTGGATGGATAGGTAGCTGTTTGAGAGAAGAATCGATCGATTTGAATGTACTGGATATAATATTGTTGGAGGCGCGCGCGCGTGAGAGCAGCCGAGGAGGGAATTAAGGTAGCGTATCTCGGGGGGTCGTTGCATATCAAAACGAACGCGCGCAATTTAATTATCTGCATGCGGATAAAACTTAAAATCCATTATTATTAATGATCCAGACTTAAGATTTTTAAACTTTTAAGGCTTCGATTCATCCTCCTTTTTATACAAGCACAACTTCAACTGATGATTTCCTATATATATATATATATATATATATATATATATATATATATATATATATATATAAGACTAGACAGTAGAAACAACAAAAGAACAGACTTCCTCCTTAACTCTAGACGCTAGCTACTTTAATTACATGCAGCAGAAACGAAGGAACGCCTGGCCCGGGATCATAATCATGAAATTACAAGTTAGGAACTACCAAGGTGGGTAGGTAGAGAGAAGAAAGAAGAAGATATATAAAAACAAACTACCAAGTGGTCCAGTTGGCTTGGCTTCCGACGCGTGGCATGCTGTTAATCTTGGAGTACTTGTCGACTTTGAAGTTGGCCCCACAGAGGACACCTTCGCTGTCCACCCTCGGCATCGCCTTCATTCTGTTCATCGGATGCTCGAAGCTCTTCAGACCACCCGCGCTGTGGAACATGCATCCTGCTCAAGCGTACGCACACGCGTATATAATAGAAACATACTTGAGTAAGTGCATGATCCCATACATTATATGGTTACTACTTCATTCTCTATAAATAATAAAGTAAGAAACTTAATCTTAATTAAGAGGGAGTGAAGTAAACTTAATTACTTACCGGGAGGGAAAGGAGCGTAAGATTTGCCACAGCCCTTCTTAATGACATCCAAGTCGTCGGAGATTACGACGGAGCCGTCCGCAGCCATTCCCCAGTAAAGAACAATACCACCATCCGAGCTCTGTTTTAAAATATAATTTATATATTAAACACCAAATTAAATCACATCAAATCAGAACCTCTGTAGTGTTTTAAAATATATTATATATCTAATTGATTCAGACGCCGACGGCCATTAGAATTAGAATTAAAAAAGTTAAAATTGATTAATTACCAGGGCGACGAAGACGGTTCGAGCCCTGTCGTCGTAGAGGATGAAGGCGAAGGTGCCGTTGAGGTCCTTGATGACCTGGTCGGCTGGGTAAGGCCCGCGGTCTCTCAGGGTCCGGTACGCCTCGATCACCATCATCGCATCGTCCGTGGATTTGCACAGCCCGTACTGCCTCACCAGCGAGCTCAGATTGTTCAAGCTTCCGTGGAACAAGCAGTGGATGTCGTCCAACCCACAGTACAACCTAAATAAATCAACGCAAAATTAAGCCAAAAAAAAAAAAAGAAAAAAAATGGGTGAATTATAAAATCAGTCACGATTAATTAGACAGAAAATTATTCTTCGATTTTTTGCTACTGAACAACCTCAAATTATTAAGGACCTTATAAATAAATGCAAACAGGACTCCATTATCGAAGTAAGAAGGTAAAAAAATGGTTGCTTGCCACTAGATCAATAGCATAAAGAAAAAAAGCCCAAATTTTTTCTCGATCAGTACAACGAGTGATTACAAATGGAAGAGGCACTTTCTCGATTTCCATCACCACTACTAAATTAATCACGTATATATTATGCAAGCCGAGTTGATTCCAAAACAAAAGAAGCGAGAAGGCGTTTATATACCGTACCTCTGATGGAGAGAGAAGTGGCGGACGGGGCGAGCGAAGGCGATTGCAGCTCCGCGGCCGAAGGTGGCGGAGAAGGAATCGTCAGGCTCTTGTGAAGCAAGGAACCCGCGGAGGATCTCGTCCGGCGAAGCGGAAGCAGAGGCCGAAGACGAACTACTGTAGAGCTCCTGAGGAGGATGGCTCAGAGACTTGTGAAATATCGCCAACATTTTTTTTGCGTTTCTATCTTTCCCTACTCGTATCGATCGACTTTCTTACAACGAATTAATGTATTGTTTGCGGAATGATGATGAAGATGATCAGTGGCGATGCAAGGGGGCACATATTTATAATACGGGAAAGGGGAAAGGGTAGCGTATCTTTTGGAGAGGCGCGCAGGACCACCAGGCAGGCGCGGCTTATGAATGAATGAATGAATGAATGAATGCGGATAAGACTTAAACGCCTCCTTTTCTTCAGATGCCACGTAACAAATACGACGGACAGAGTAGAGCAGAAAAAGACGCCGAACGTTAGATTGTGATCGGACGGATGATCGTCGTTTGGGAGGGTCCGGTTCCCAATGCTAAAACGTGGGGGCAGCCTTGAATGGCGTGACAGAAACGAGCCCTCGCGGATTACGAACTTCGGTACGCTGTCGAGACCGTCGAGTCAGTCACCCGACTCCGAAGAAGAAAGCGAGGGAGCAGAGATTGGGGTGGTGGTTATTAAGGAGGCGCCAAGGAGGGGTGCGGACTATGGAATCTCTCTTTGGATAAGGAAAAAAAATGGAGATGTCGGAACGCGTCTTATCCGGAGAGGAGTGACGGGGAGCCCCGTCAGGATCAAAACTGCGACTGAAGCATAGCAGCAAAACCAAACAACGAATACAAAGAATAAGATTCTGTGGGTACTCGCGACGGCGAGTCGGCGACAGAGAGTCAGAGACGTAACAACCACTTCCTTCATTTGCCTCAGCGCGCGCGTAACGACTCTCTTAACTCTAGAGATGATACCAACGACACGACTCCGATATATCCGATACTTATGCGAGGCATACGGTGTTTTGTATTAGTCAGCGAACATTGGGGAGGGAAAGATACAGGAATGCTCGTCTTGTTCGCATCTTCACTTTGATAAGACTATATTGGTCTTTAACTTTCATTTTTTTATTCGACGGTTCCTTGTGTGTAGGGATAATTAATTAATACATTAAATACCCCTGAAAGAACAAGTACTGAATGGAAAACTAAGTTAAGGTAACATGTAACATGATTTTAAATATGTTAACAACCTCCTAATCAGTAGATTTTGTTTCCCCTTCACCAGAGAAACTGAGCTTTTGCAGATTAATTTTTTGCTATCCTACCTTCATTTTTCCAACAGAAACTCTTCCCACAGAACCACAAAAATAAACCCAACTCAAGTGCACAACTACATCGCAACATAACTTCGAAGAAAGAACATAAGCCCTTTGTTTTGTGTTATCTTCGTTTCCTTACAAGGCTATAGTAGCCAGAGTTACGTGTCAATGTGTAAGAGAGATGTAATTAAATAGGTACACCATATCTCTCTGAGAATCTTTCAAAGTTGATGAAACAGTAACCTGAACTAGCTCGCTTCTTACTTTGCAGCCGCTAAGTTATAATAAGTACCAAACTTGATATGACACATCTCCAAACAATTGATATTTGATTTTTCCTTTCATGATTTATTTGCAACAGTCTATGATGGAAATTTTCTGACAAAACAAGATGCTAATGCGTATTCTTGGACCCTAATTCATCCACAACGAGAACAAAAAATTCAGTTGCCTCTCATAAGGGGACGGGAGTACCTTAAAAAGAAATTTGGTTTTCATGATAGCATGATTAAATATTACAGAACACTGTACAGTCGGTGGGGGGGTTCTTTGCCTCTTTCGTTGTTTCTTATTCATACTCTCCGCGATAAAATTTGTCTTCAGGAAAATATACTGCAGTCACGACTTTACCACCAAATTTCCTCCCATCTAGAGCGACCTTTGCTTTTGAAGAGCCTGAGGTATCTGCATACTCCATAAATACCTAAGGCAAAAACACACACACCTCATAAATAATCCCAAGAGAATTATGTCTCCAAAGCAACCACTGGTGGGTGAAGTGCCCCAATCTAAATAACCTAAAAAATGCAATGCCCGCATGAACGGCCACCGCAATGGAGTCTCTCATAGACATTGGAAGAAATGTTTGAAGCACCAATTTGTCGGAGAACAGTCACGGAAAATAGAAATTACCTTTCCAACTCCAGGAACGTGCTCCATGGTGGGACTTGGACGAGGGATAACGACATTGACCAGCAGCCCTGATCGACAAAAGGCAAGAGCTCAGTGACTCCTCAAACCCATTGGCATCCCCACAAGAAGCCCAAGTTTTTTTTTTTGAAATGGCATATACAAACTCCCTAATACAAATTTCAATATAAACTCTAACATTCCAATGCTGTTGTAGAGACCCGAACCCAAGACCTCACACAACAATTACTCCCATGGGACCACTAAGCTACTGCCCAAGTTCCCCACAAGAAGCCAATGATTATGACACTGATTCCACTTTTATACTCCAATGTCTCGACTTCCCTTAATAATCTGTGTTTTAAAAAACCCAAAGAATAGATTAAATATGAGAAATAGCATACCAAACTTCCCGCCTTCTTCCCTCATGTCTTCCAATATTTCTTCGTATTCATCATCATCCCTCAATTCGTCAACACTTGTCACCTTTGAACAAGTCCATACAATAAGTGAATATTTAACGTATTCACAACTAGTGCCAGCACAAGCATAAAAACAATAAATTAAATGAAAAAAGTAAACCCCTACGCCAGCAATAGCAACACCGGTAAATGTATACTGGATAACGAAAGCTCAAGGCAGAAATCCCAAGAAAGCGAAAAATCAATTGAATAAGAAGCTGCCTGACTGTGATGTCAATGGTTTTGAAAGGTTTTGTACTGCTTTGGCTACATCGAGCCTCTTGATTCTTAGTTTCCTGTTACAGCATCCAAGCAAGATGCCAGTAGCTGTTTATCTCATCATTAACTCAAAGGGACATGCTCAATATTTGCATGATTTATGATATCAAATCAAACTAAGCATGTCAATTCAGAAATAGTAATCAAATGGTAGAGATTCCAAATCTGATGGGAACTGAAGGCAGAGGAAACAAATGTGGATACAACTACTTGACCATGTTGGCCAATCCAACTGCAACTCATATTTTGATTTCCAGGGAGGACTGAGAACAATTGGGAAAAGAATAGACTAGAATTGCATTATTTCTTAAAGTAGAAGCACATATATAAGCTCGAAGCTAAAAAATTACAAAAAAATGAAGCAACATATATCAAAACAAGGCAGATAGTACCTCAGTCAGGCAAATAACCTTCGATGGGTTCTCAATTGGCCAGCCAGGTACCAAACCAACTCCAGCCAAAGCTGTTCCACCAGTCTGCAATGCCATTTTCTTCATTAAAACACTTAAATCAGTCAACAGAAAATAGCTGAGTGAACAAATACTAATATCCACAAAAAATCAAATTACCTGCATGGCTATGTGCTGTTGTGCCTGAGCTAAAATGTTGTCCTGATCAGGTTTTGTCTGCCCAGTACTGTAAAAATGAATAAATCAGATAATGAGAATTAAAACAGGAACAGCATAAAGAAGCAAATCTAATCATGGAATCACTTGAATCGTGATGTACCATGTTTGCCTCCTACTATCTGTACTAATAGCTGGTATAAAAATCTATGACCAGTTTAAGAACATGTTGTATGCATTAGCAAGAGATAAACTTCAGATTCACAATATCCAATAATTCTATTTCGTCCTTGAACTATTGATAAAATAATGAATTTCCATATCGTGTGGGAACATTACCTGGCAGTGGCACGGCGTACAGTTAGAGTCTTGTCACCCATTTTCAGGCCATTAAGAGCAGCACAAGCAACATCTGTCACAGCTGGATCCTGGAAAACTCGAATGACAAAATCTTATTAATGATCATATCTATAAACAATGGAAAAAGGTTACTAAATTCATATACAACAAAGACTTATGAGGTGTTTCAAACTCAAACCCACAAAAACATACTGGGAGAATGCAATAAGAACGACCTTTTTTATTTGAAAGGGTAAGAGAAAGTAACCATCTATAAGAGATGGATATTCCCACTGCGAGATCAGAATCCAGTGGTGCGAGGAAAAATTTGCCTGGACAGTTTGGTTTCATCACTTCTTAAAATAATTCTATAAATGCTTACATATTATCATATTCAGCTCCTTCCACAGGCAAACAAGAAGAATAATGACCATAAAGCTTGAATCTGCCTGCATAATGGCCCTTAACTGAAGCACTAACTTTTATAAATAGTGAAAAACAAAGATTTCAAATTTGGGTTTGGATCTGCTGGTGTCACCAATCAGCAGGCGACAAGGCATAAGGCAAATACCAAAAAATGTGGTAAATACTACAGGATGGCCCAAAATACCACAGGTAAAATACCAGTCAAGCCTTCTGTGGCATTTTACAACATTTCATGGTATTTATCTACGTGTCGCTGATTGGCGGGCACCAGCCCTTGGGCTGCTGAAAACACAGAAATGGATTAAAAAATAAGCTCTAGTACTCAGGCACCAAATAAAATGCAGATGAGAGAGTGTGTTTCTAGTCTCAGTTCCAGCAAGAAAAAGTATAAACAAAGTTCCAAACTAATAAATTCGACTACATATAGTAGTTTAAAAACCAGGCTTCACTTTGTTCACTATATTTTTTCTCATCTTGTCAATATCAATATTTATTGCATGCTCTCGAAACATACTTTTGACAACCTTCCAAAGCATGGAAGTGGAAAAAAAGAATACTATGTGAGAAATATTTGATACATAGAAAAATTGTCAGCTGAAACTCTGGTCAATTTTTCTTCAGTAGTTCAGAAGCAATTTAAAAAACCAGTTGCTCATTAACTCAGGATTAATCATTGTCTTCAGGTGTACCCACCTGATAAACACAAAAGCCATAACCCTTGGAGTTCCCAGTGTCCCTATCTTTCACAAGATCAAAACCTCGCAATGGCCTAAAAGTCAAAAGAAGAAAAATAAACACCAAGTAAAATTACATATGAATTCCTAAATTACTTTTGAGGCATAATCTCCGAAATGTAGTCCTGAAGAAACTGCTTCGTTGTATTTTACTATAGGAGTACAAGAACCATCCCTAAATAAAGAGATTAAATAATGATTTCATGACGAGAATTAAATTTGAAGACTATTCTTACCCAAATGACTCTAATAGTTCCCTTATCTGAGCTTCAGTAAAGTAGTACGGCAAGCCACCCACAAAAACACGATCAGGCCCCTCTGCTCCACCAATGGCACTGACATCCAAAACAAGTTAGTAGCTCACACCTGCCTTCAACTTGGAGTAATTAAGGAGATAGTAGAACATTTTTTTTGAAAAGTATGGTTCTTTTTTTGAGGAAAGTGATTATTTATTACTGAATGGCAGTTGCCAGAATACCACATGTTTGAATGCTTAGGGAGTTTATCTTACAATAATGGATGTTTTAAAATGCAAATCATCACCTTTAACGAAAAAAATCGTTTAAAAATATAAATTGATAACAAAATATAAGTGATAATTTCGTTTCAAAAAAATATAAGTGATAATTATCAATCGAAATATAAGATGAACAAAGTTAGTTAGAGAAAAGAAATCTGTTAAAGCAAAGAGTGATTTGCTTATGTACCATATTAAACAGTCAACCAAGGTTAAGAAATTAATGAGAAATGTGAGAATGAAATTTAAAAGGAACAGTGTTAAGTCAATTTCTACTTGAAATTTACAGTCCCTGTCAAAAGCAAGAGATTTTGACTTACCCTGCTGTAAGACCAACTGCAGCCAAATTCAAATGTGGGTTAGGTTGGCTGGGTCCAAGAGTCGCAGCTAAAGAAGGATTGTAATCAGTAGGCCTCCGAACCCTCACTGAAACTCCCTAATGGATATCACATGCAAACGTTAAACAAATAAAAGCTTACAACACCTAGGGTATATTTATAAAAGATAACAAAAACAGTCACACCTATAACTTTAGTAAGAGCCACATGTTATAATTGGTTATCAGTTTGAGACAATTTTTCCTTATTGACAATAATTGGGTAAAAATAGCTATCACACTAGAAGGTTTTGCAGCCTGTAGTGAGAGATTTCAAATCTGGATATAGTTGAAAGAAAATTAGGAATTAACCAGAATCAAATCCTGAAGCAAATTAGAATACCAACCAAATCTCCTATAGGAAACATTTATAAAGAAAAGAAATCAATTTTAAGATACAGGGTCTCAGTAATGGTAAGAGTGTAAGGCCACTGACAAATTTTATCAGTTGCTCCTTAGTTTTGAAAAGAAAACAACTATCCATTCACAAGAACACTTTTAACCTCTTAAACAACAACAACAACAACCATTTCAGTGCTACTGCTTCAATACCTCAAACAATATCCCATCCAAAGCCATTGCATTGCTTGCTTCTTCAACCGTTCTCATCTCCACAAAAGCGAACTTCTTCTCATGATTGATGTATACATTGACAACAGAATCACCTGGAAGAACTTCATCAATTTGATTCAGTGTTCTATGACAATCTATGCAGTATATGAAGCACATGAGTTAAATAGGAAATCACTAGTTAGCAGTACAGCAACCTGGACCAGCACTATTCCCTCCAATAGCAGCCATGACACGACTGAAAAATGTGGCAATTGTCTGATAAAAAAAGATGCACGAGAAGGTTCAGTTACTTGTTTGTTTGAGAAGGCTATAACATGACTGAAAACATAATCTAAAGATACAATAAAAAAACTCAAAACGCACCTGCTCATTAGCCATGGGTGGAAGACCACCAACATACACACGACGTGCATGCCTTGTTGCCTGCCAAAGGAAAAAATGAAGTCATAACTTATTTCTAAAAGTGAAGAGGGAAAAGAAAGAAAAATAAAAATATGGAGAAACCATAAGCTTAAAAAGACATACCTGTTGCGTCATTGCTTGAGCTGGCATCAAAGGTAGAGCACCAAACTGAAAAGCAACAATTTAAGACTAACTACGACATACAAAAGTCCTCCAATTACATTCAAAATATGTGTGTGAAATAATTTCCTTAGCTGGTCAAAACTTGAGTAAAACCAGCAAAATTAATAAGGCAACAGAAGTCTTATAAGGACAATGAAAGCACAAATACTTCAATGTAATACCAATTAAATTGTACGAAATCAACCAATAACATGCTTGAATCATATTGACATGCCTCTATGTTTGGAGTTATTCAAGTGTACCTGTGAGTTCCCAAAACCAAATATGTTTGGAAGCATTCCAGGTGTGGCCTGTACAACTGTAGGTGCTTGCCCTGAATGGAGTATCAAAATTGTTATAATATATCAATCCTGATTACTTAAACGAGGTCTGAAACCCTAGAACTCTAGTTTGAACCTATTTATCTGCTTAAAGGATCTGCAATTGCATAGTCCAATTTGAAGCAACTTACACAAAATTGTAATGGAAATATAAAATCAGAAAATAAAATCCTTGACTGCAAGCAAGGAGGAATCATTTGATGGTCTACCAAAAGGACTATAGTGCTGCCGCTTGAAGGCGAACATGATCCAGCAAACTGGTGAATTGGTTCCCCGTTGAACATAATATCTGGACATGGCAGCCCTACATTGCCTTCTTACCGAAATGATAAACACATACACAAACAAACAAGCACACACAACACCAAACAACACAACAAGGAACCTCAGTCTCAGTACAAAAGCACTAAAAGAAATAGAATAAAATTCCATAACAAAAGAAAATCAAATCTAGAGTGAAAAAAAATTATTTTTTGCAAGGCTGTTCCTTATCAGAACACCATAATCTGTGGGAGTAGAAGGTGGTAACTGTAAAAGCTAAAGAGAAGCTTGGCAACGGAATTCAACAACAGGGGTAGATACACACCTGGAACCACAGCACCAGGAACATTAGTAGCAGCGGGAATATTAGTAGCACCAGGAGGAGCCATGTCAAAACCACTTGCCCTCTTACTGCATAGAGAATAGATACCTCTATAATTACAAAGTCAATAAGTAATGAATAATCAACATGTTAGTCCAAGTTTTTGCTCTGAGAAACAAAGAAAAGTTAAGCAGAAAGAGGTGAGATGATAATGTAGTCCTCAACATTTGTGCAGATCAAATCTTTGGCTGTAAGTTAGACTGAGGAAGTGTATAAGCACCTTTTAGAGCGAGAACTGGAACGTGATCTAGAACGATCAGCATTTTCATTCTTTGAATCTGACCATGACCTTTGTCCCTCTCTCCTACTTCTGTCTCCATCATGGTCAGAAGTCCTGCTCAGAGTAATCATGCAACAGATTAGCTCACCCACTGAAGGTGAATGATGTTTCCATTCTCCTGTTCAATGTTTCAATCCTAACTGCCCTTCATCAAACACACTTAAGAGTGCTACAGAGAGCACTCTGTTTCTGATTACAGTAATAACATTTAAATCAAGATGCATCAGCTGAACATCTACACAGCAATCTAATAAAGAGCAAAAAACAATAAAATTATATCTACACTTAGCACACCACACGATTGAAACATACATTCATTAAGTCAACACTGAATTGAACAATATGTGCATATCTAACAACCACAGAAAGTAGTATTAACCTAGTATAACTGCGGCCACGGCTCTGATATCGATCAGAATCACCACGATCACTGCCACGACCATGATAATGATTATGATCCTCGTGGTCATGACTACGATGACGGTCGGACCTGTCCCTTCTTTTTTCATCTACCCCACTTCTGCCACCGTTAAAATCTTTATGATGACGACGACGATCCTTTTCTCTTTCTCGGTCCCTCTCCCCATTCTTGGATCTCTCCCGTTCAGATCCCCAGGGTTGGTTCTGAGATAGTTTAGAATTGAACCAATTAAGCTTTTCTGGTCACAAGGTCAAGAGATAGATGCAGGACAGAGCGGTTAAGTTTCAGGTCAAGGATACATAGTAATGACAATTAGATAAAGTTAAGGCAAAGAACCATACTCATGCATACATAGTAATGCAAATTAGAGAAAGTTATCAGGTCAAGGATTGCAACCTAGACCACAACATACTGTTAAGCATATTAAATTAATTATCTCCAACAAAGCAGGGGACAATTGCTTCAGTATTTAGGTACTCATACATAATTTGCGTGAAAGAGACAGGAAAAAAAATCTCAAGTAAACCATCAAAACTAGTGGCATAACAAGCTCCTTCACGTACAACAATAGAACATTTGGTCAACCCAAAGCGTAACAAAGGAAATACTCAAACACCACCAGTCTGAAAAGGGAAAAGTTACACTACATCCATAACAAAAATAAAATACAAAATGGTACGATTATCTGTCCAGCTTCAACGGAGGAAGCCTGGCTCCGTAGGTCAAGAAAATGAAAAGGGATATAAACGGCCCAAAACCACCATCAAGCTAAAGACCCAACATTTGACACACTCCAACGCCCAATAAACGATTTGTTTCCACTTCACATAAAAACAAACCGACAAAAACCCGAGAACGAAGACAACCGGTTAAACGAAATATACCTCTACCCCCATTCCTCGACCATCGTGTCCGTCATAAGAGGAAGATCCACCGTGAAATCCCCTGCTTCGATTGAAATCTCGATCCTCCCCATCATTCTCTACTTCGTATGTACTCTCCAATCCAGCCATTTTCACAACTGAAACTGCTTCCACAGTCCGAACCTAAGCTCCTTTCCGAGACCCGCCAGTAGTCCCAAGAAGATATTATTATATACTACATTAACACGTCGACGGAGCACGATGAGGAATTGATTAAGAGCACCGATTCAAAGTTTTGATAAACATAAATAGGCGGATATCAAACAAGCGAAGTCCCTGAAAGAAAATGTAGACTGCAGACTCACCTAGTCCGCGTCGAAAGCGTCAAATCGCTTCCCTTACAGTGACCGTCGCTTGCTTGTAGCTTCCCGTGGCCATGGTTCGCCCTACTGCGTTCGCGCGCTCCACGCTGCTCTAATTTCACTACCCCTTCGCTACTAAAAGTCTAAAACATAAAACTACAAATTTAAGCTACTTCCGTATAAAATAATAAGCCATATTTTTAATATATTCCCGCTTAAATAAAGTATTTTTTGTGTAAAAAATACAAACAAATAATTAATAAATATCTAATTATCATAAAAAATAAAATAAAATAAAAAATAAAAAAATTTAAATGGATATAAGGAATTGAAATATCGTAGTTAAATTGAGTTAGGCCAGACTAGATAGATCATCACATTGGATGAAAAGAGAAGTATTTCCGCTTCCTCCAAACTAGAGTCCTATTTTCCGCTCAATAAAGATTAGAAAATCAGAGTTATGGCATTATTAATTATACTCAAATAATTTAACAATATATATGTAATTAAAGTTGTAATACATTCAAATATTATAACATAAATAACATCGCTGAGCAATATTTAAAAAACGGCACCGACTATCAAACCGGTTGTATATCCAATCTTGGTCGAACCCAATTAAACCGGGTTGAACCAATCAATGTTAAATATTTCTATAAGTAATAAGACAAAACAAAGTCATTCAATTGTGCTTGTTAGAGTGAACCAGTGTTTTAAAAATCGAACCGAACTGGCTGGTTCAACCCGGAATCGGAGGTCGGTCTGATTCTTATTGACTCGGCCCGCCCAGTTCACTGTAATCAAGATTATTTTTATTTTTTTTCTTATAGAAATGTTAATTATATATAAAACATGGTGTATAATATTCACTGGTCCAACCAAAACCGGACATAGTGCGGTTCGGTTTTTAAAACACTGGAGTGAACAGAGTCAAAAGGATTCTGGTTCAACAAGGTCAAGCCAACCGGTCCGGGTTTTAAAACTCTGTTGTGGACAATAAAATGATATTTCCCAAAAAAAAGGCATAACGAACTTTACTATGTCCCTTTTCTTTTCATTCTGTGTCGAGAATAGAAAGAGTTTTGGAACCAAAGGGCACGACCTGCCTTACTGTCTCATATTTCCTTTTTTTGCTCTCTTATTCATCTTCTAACTAAAAAAATTCACATGGAAAATTTTATTCTCCAACATATCTCAAAGTAATCCACACGGAAAGTTTTTTCTTCTTCCTTTGCTTACAGGAAAGAAAGAACAAAATACATTGAGACAAAGTTATGGAGAAAAGGAATTCCACATAACTTATTTCTTCCAAATCTTATAATCCAGCGAGGTTCTCATCTTCTTCATCCTCTGCATGTAGAATCATCATGCTACAATGCCAACACAAATGCATAGAAATGACAATCAACTTGCTCCTCCATGTCCAAAATGAGAGTTTTGCTTTTCTACCCTCAATACGTCGGTCAGCTTCATTTCTTTCCTCCTTCACACTTATCATTATCTTCAGAGAATAATCGGAACTTCAGAATTTTGTGGAGTTGTGCAATTGGTCTAATTTGTTTTTGTAATGTTTGACTTGGATCAGCACCATTGTGCTTTCTCATGGAAACATTTTCTTCAGGAGTTTGGGTTTCACCATGCATGTGACCAGCAACCTCTGTCAGCCCAAAAAGATTCAAGATTAGGGTAAAGCAATTACAAGCCTATACAGAGAATTGTCTAGTCATATTAGGATGCAGAAAAAGTGAACCCCATAATTCAGCTGTTAAATGGTTCTACCCCATCCCCCACCTAAAAAAAAAAAAGCAAACGTTTATCTTAAAGAATTCAATGCAAACATGGCACTCCATTTTTTCTTCAACTTCAATGGACAGATCAGTGTTATATTTAGGTTCATACACCCACCCTGTTCAGAGAATGCATAGCATGTTCCTACAGTTTCTTGATACTCGCCAATCTGTCAAATCAAAAGGACAAAATTGAATATCAGGACTGTTTCATTGTATAAATTCCTAGTTAGCAACTGCTTCTGTAAGATCACGATGGCAGGTTCAGAGAATGTTTCTTCCCAACCAGGGAAGAATGACAAAGCTTTACTGTAAAAAATAAGAAAGAAGGATAGGAAACTGCAACCACGTATCATATATATAACAATGGCCATCCCCTAAAAAATAAAGATAGAGTTTGCAGTTACCAGTTTCAATTTGTCTCCAATGATGAGGATTGGATTACTCGTGTTCAAATCCTGAACAACAGAGACAGAAAACGCATATTATAGGAAGCAACATAAACTTTATGCATTAACTCACCCAGAAAACTCAAATGTCAAGTAGACTTAAGTAGTTCGATTCCACTAATGAACAAGTCCTTCAAAATTCAAATCAGCATTTGTTAAACCTCATCATTCCACAACCCTTAATATTGTAGAAATTAACCGTTTCCAGATATACATGGATTTCTAAAGATTAACTATTTTTGTCAGATTACTTGTTCATGCTCGTCTACAAGTAAATTTAATATGCCACTGACACATTTGTGGACAATATATGTTAATTTCATATGAAAATCAACCCCATTCGAACAACTCCGAGAACAACTTTTTCTAGAGATTTTTCCTCTTCATATAAGACGATTATCATTCAGGGAAAAACAATATTTGATGAAAAAAACAGAACTTTATCACGAGCAGCAAGCATTCAAATAGTTTAATGAAGCTGCAACAAGCTGAGAATAAGAATTCTTGAAGTCGGGTTGAACTTAGAGAAAGCACAAACATTGCATACTCACAGATAGAACATAAGGGCAATTTGCGGGTATGTCGATCTGACCGCAAACTTCATCAAGATCAAGCAAGACGAACTCTTCTTCTTCCTTGTCTTCATCCGCATAACCATTTTGCTCGCCGCCCGGATCCATTTATTTCACACAATCACTGCAAAAGTATCATCCCACGTCAAAACAGGACAAAAAAAAAAAAAAAAGAAAAATTGTCTCCTCGTACAGAGATGGAAACTCCAATCCTCGTATTATTTCGGCTTGAGCTTGCTGGGGAACAGTTAGCGCAAGCAGTGACAGCGCTCACTTAAACACATACACTCACATGAAGCTCGCAACGTAAGCAAGCACATGCAACCCGAAGTAGCAACAGAAGGAGTCACACGGACGAGAAGAAGGGAATAAAGAAGAGAAGGGTATATATATAACCCATCTTGCCTATCACATGCGAAGGTCTAACTCCAACCCAATTCAGTGAGGAATTTCTTCAAACACATCGTCGGTGAACTTTCACATGTGCAACATAGTCGTCCAAAGTACCAAACTTTAAAGAAACACGCGAAATCAAACCCAAAAACAACAGAACGCCGCATTGTTTACAGACCTTTACAGCTTCCATTCAGAGCTCCAGAGCCAAGACGAGCACGCTCGTGCGCCTCCCGTGGCTGCCGGCTCCGCTTCGAAATATTTTCGCAGCAGCTAGAGAGATTCTCAGCTGTCAGACCGGGACAAATTCACAAAGGCCAGGAATGAATCCTAAAAAGATTCCTCTCGAAAGTTCCCTACGCAGGTCCCCAACGACCTCACTTGATCTAACGGTCGTTATCGTACGCAGTCCCTAACATTTACACACAGCCCTCCAATAGATGCTCCTGGCGCCAATTAATCCACCACGTGTACGGTCGAAGATGTAGAAGGGGAATTGGCCGGCTTTTAACGGACGGCTAATGAATGCCCCAATGATGTGTTTCTTACACTAAACTGTAAACGGATTCCGTTTCTCTGTCTGCTTTCGTTTTGGCGGAAAGAAAAAGTCGCCACAGGCAAAGCCCTAAATACAAAAGCTTTCTGCTTTCTCTCTCTTTCTCACGTTAGTGGAAGATTTCTCATCGCCAACTCTTGTGCCCGTCTTTCTTCGTCTTTCTGCTTCTTTTCTGTTTTATGTATTCTTTCCGGGTTTTTTCGGTAGAAAAGGTGGAGATCGGCCGGCGGAAAAAGACGGGCATTTGGCCTTTTTAATCGTTCAGTCGTTGCTGAGTTTCCTTGCTCTCACGCTTCTTTCTTTCTCTGCTTGTGTTGGATGTGAATTTTTGTTCAAAGGGGCCTAATTTATTTAAGGGTTTCTGCATCTCGTATCCTTTCGGTTGTACTTGTTGAATTGGCTGTGTATTTAGTTGAAAATTTTTCGATCTCTGTTTTTTTTGTCATTGTTAGCTGGTTGAAAACCTGTTTTAAGAGCTTTTTGTGTTCAATTGTGGGAGTTTTGGTTGAGAATTTTAAATTTCTGTTATCGAATTGGAGTGGGTAATGTTCTATTACTGCGCTTGATGTAAGTTTGGTTGAAATATCTTTCATTTTCTCTTTTTTTTTTCTCTGCTGTAGAGTCGTCTTGTTTTCTGTGAATTTTGTGCGTATGATTCTCCATCAGATGCTTCATTACTTCTCTTTGTATCAAACTCCAGCTGTCTTCGCTTCAAAACGTCCTCTTCCTTTCTCTTGTACGGGTCGGGATTATCCCTCTGATGTTTCCTTGACACGGAGTCCTTACAATTTGCTTCAGAATTCAAATTGTCTTCATTTAAAGCCATTCTCTTTTCTTTCGTTAATGCCCTCTAAGATTCGATATAAAGAGTTGCCCGGCTTCAGTCTTCTGAAATCCAATTGACTCGGGTAACCCTGCTGGATTCTTTACTGGTGATGGAACTACACACATGCGGAGAGAGGGGAAAGGCTTTCGAAATGGCAGACCGTTACCGTTCATTTTCAATGGAAGAACTGCCATCTCATTTAATTTTGGAAATTTTGACTTCTGGCTGTCTAAGTGCTGCTGATCTTGCCTCTCTAGAAAGTTCATGTCGGATGTTTCGGGGTTGTAATGGGTTGTACCCTTTGAAATATCCATCTTTGGCTGAATTTGCAGCATTTGAGCTCTGCAAGGCTCACCCCATATTTTCCTGTCTGTCTCCAAACGCACAAAAGGAACTCTTTGATAGGTGTAGTGGAATCTGGAAACGAGTGCTACGGTTCGTGCAATCAGTAGAACGCTCATGTGGGATGGTCGAGACATCAGCAGGCAATGTACTATTTCTTTGATATTGTTGTCCGAGTTGCAAAATTCATTAGTAGTTTGTTTACCTTCTAATGCTGTCTTTCTAGTTTATTCGGCAGACACTGATTGAGTACATTGATGTCTTGTTTAGCTGTATCATTTTTAAAATTTTATTTTCCGAAGATCAAGGATCAATGACATATGGCTAAACCCCTGAATCTAGTGGGACATTAGTTAATGTATTAAGGTTTTATCTGCTTTACAGAAAAACATATACCATTGGCTTTTAAAACTTTTGCTTTTTATGTGGATGATTCAATTAAACTTTGAGATGCTTTACTTGCTGAAAGTTCTTTCTCCAGTGAGAAATTGTGTTTAGGTAGGAGGACATTTTATGAATTGGAATTAAGAAAGTTGAGGAATGGTTTCTTTCATAATTTTTTTAGAGACATTTATAATATTTTGATGCATTGTCAGGCTGCTGATATTTTTTATTTTTTTTTAATTGAACCCAAGTGAGACATAAAGCTTATACTTCGCTGTTGAAACCTCCAATATCTCTCCCTGCTGATTTCAGAAAAATTATCCATCCATATTCAAGCTACAAATGCATAAAATCTTGTGTTTTTTCTTTTGTTTGCTCGTTTCTGTTTCATATTTATTTGTGACTGGTCCAAAAAGAATGTCAGTGAATTCTTCTGCTTTTTTGCATATTTGATGCTTTTCTGGTAATCATATTGGTCTCTGAAACTGAATAGGATTTAGTATGTCTCGCTGAGTTCTTTGTCTTTGTGTACGTTTTTTTTACCTTATTTAGGAGGTATATCCAGATCACAAGCGTCCAAATATAATGAAAATTTGCATTTTATTTTTTTTCTGTGGTCACTGAATAAAAAATCATCTTGTCAGCAGATGCAGATCACTACAGGGAGGTACCATACGCTCTTGATTCATGAATCTAAAGTGTACTCTTGTGGTTCAAGTATATGTGGAGCTCTTGGCCAAGGTCCTGATAATACCCGATGTGATACCTTTTCTCTAGTCAAGTTTCCATCTTTATCACGTGTAGTTCATGTTTCTGCTTCCCACAACCATGCTGCTTTCGTAATGCAGTCTGGAGAGGTTTGATATGCCACAATATTCTCAAAGTTGCTAAATTAAATTTTCTGGTAGAAAAGTGATTGAGCTTGTTTTGATTTCTGTTTCTTTCTCTTCAGGTGTTTACTTGTGGAGATAATTCATCATTTTGTTGTGGTCATGGAGAAGTGGGCCGTGGTATTTTCAGGCCTATGCGTGTTGAGGCATTGAGTGGGATTCCTTGTAAGCAGGTATTCTGTCTAAGATTTGTCTGGTATTCTTGCCATATCAATGATACATTTGACAAGACTAGGGGTTCAGACAGTGCCTATTAATTTCTGTTCCAAATATGTCTTTTGTTTTGAAAAGCTGTTTGACATTTTAATGAGTATCGGGTCTTGGGCATTAGCTCAGTGGTCCCATGGGAGTTATTGCTGCGGGAGGTCTTGGGTTCGGGTCTCCACAGCAGCATTGGGAGTAAAACTTGTAATTGGGAGTAAAATGTATTCACTTTCTTCAAAAAAAAAAAAACATTTTAATGAGTATCTTGCTCCAATCTAACATTACAGTACGTTTTGCTTTTAAAATTTTTATTCAACTTTCAACTTGATATTATTTATTAATGTGTTATGAACACTTTCAAAAAAATTAATGTGTTATGAAGATCATTCGATTTCTCTTACGCTAGCATTTGTCTCCCAGCTTATAAATTAGTGTCAATCTCTGTAACATCTGAAATTTTTAGGTTATATCAAAATTGGAAATACGTGGGAGAAATATAAATCTGTTTGAAATTTTGGGTCCAGTTATCATTAGAAGCACACTATGGCATGTTCCCAGTCCATAACACATTAATTTTAAGTCAAAATTTGCCAGAAATTGCCAGAAGTATCAGTAGTAGCAAATTATTTTGTTAAGTAACACAAAAATGTTCTTTTAAAACTTTCAAAACAAAAATAATGACTAAGAAGTAAATGTTAGAAAGCATTACTGCTTACTTGCAAGCTTGAAACTTTACACGAAAAGGTGCTGCTCTTTCATCCAAAGCATCTTTCAGTAAGATATTATGCATATTCTTTGGTGACCAACCTGTTGTTTTTTATCATGCTGAGTTTTATGATTTTCAATCTCTCAAATTTCTGTTTCCTCAGGTTGCTACGGGTCTCAGTTTTACTGTGTTCCTCACAAGGCAAGGTCATGTGTACACGTGCGGAACTAATACTCATGGCCAGCTTGGTCTTGGTGATACATTAGACAGGTCCACTCCTAAAATTGTTGAGCAGTTTGACGGGCTTGGGTCTGTGGTTCAGATTGCAGCTGGTGCCAGTTACACCTTAATTGTTGGTAGTGATGGAACTGTTTATTCATTTGGCTCGGGAACCAACTTTTGTTTAGGTCATGGAGACCAGCATAATGAGCTTCGACCCCGTGCCATCCTATCTTTCAAGAGGAAGAACATCCATATAGTTCGCGTCTCTGCTGGGGATGAACATGCTGTTGCCCTCGACTCCAGTGGATTTGTATGTTTCCTGACATTAGCCAATGTTGTTGTATACAACATTTACCCCTGCTATTTGATGATTATATTTTCAATAAGCATGTGAAGTTTCTAAAAAACTCAAAAATTCTTTTTCTTTGCACTTATGTGTAGGGGAGGGCATACTGCCGCTCCAGGGTTATATAACCATATTGGTGGATCGTATAGGATTTCAGGGATCATGTCTTATATGCCCACCCCTGTGTGTCTTACTCATGATAGGTGATGACATCTGCATTAACACATTGGCTCGTCTGGGAACTCCATGATAATCATGTTCATTGTTGCTATTAGTATATCTTATTTTGTAAAATGACGATTTGGATACTGGAGACATTCTGACATTTGTTAGCATCTCAGTCTGCTTCTAAGTAATGGCACTCTGAACTGTCTGTATGGTGCCTGTCAGGTTTATACGTGGGGCAAAGGCTACTGTGGTGCTCTTGGACATGGAGATGAAAATGACAAGACTAGTCCAGCTTTGTTAACCAGCCTTAGGAGCTACCTTGCAGTGCAGGTACTCCTCTTAAGGTTTATGCTTCTGTATGCTTTCTTGTTCTTGTTGTTTATTGTTGTTGTCCCTGACTGACATGAATTTCTAAGGAGAAAGAATTAAGAAAAGTAAAACTAGTTACTATTGTTTTCTATAATTTGAATGGCAAAGAGTTTTAAATTTACTGAAATTATGCTCAGTGTTTCCATGATAGTGTCTACCATAGAGTCTCACCGTGGTGTTGTTGGCATCTGACAAAATACACAGGTCTGCGCAAGAAAGAGGAAGAGCTTTTTCCTGTTGGATGATGGGTGTGTTTGTGGATGTGGATGGATGGGGTTCGGTAGTCTAGGGTTCCCAGAGAGGGGCACCTCGGACAAGGTGACAAAACCTCAAATTCTGGATAGCCTGAAGACCCACCACATTTCTCAGATAAGCACCGGTCTGTACCATACCGTGGCGGTGACCAGCAAAGGGGTCATCTTTGGATTTGGAGACAACGAAAGGGCCCAACTCGGACACGAATCATTAAGAGGATGCCTGAAACCAACCGAAATAAGCTTACAGATGAGGGAATCCACTGGTGTGGAAGCAGAAAGCGCGTAAAAATAGAGGAGAGCGGAAGTAGAAGAGGTGAAGAAGACGGTGTATGGAGCCCTCCATTCCATAAAAACAAAGATATTCTTTACTCTCCGTAGCTTCTTCTGTAAACTCAAATGGAGGGCTCCTCCTGGGATCTCCAATACAGGAGTAAGTAGTTGTAGTAGCAAGGTAAATAAACGGAACTCTCCAATTAATTTATGTATTTGAGGTTTCTTTCCTTTAATTCCACTCTCTTTGTTAGCAAAAAATCCAAACTGTTTCGGGTGTAGAATAATGTAAGATTGAAGCGTTTTTCATCTTATTCATATTTCAAGGTCTGTGTCGCCACCACTTTTATTAATTTCAATAATCTGTCGCCTCGTTTATTGAAACAACTGGTTTTTGTGTTTCGCATTCATCAATATCTTACACAATTAGCTGCTCTCATCTCAACAGCCGTTATTACTAGGCGTGTTGGACTGATAACGGAAGGCTCTTTCCTTAATCCCAAAAAAGTATAACAGCAATTCATCCTTTAATTAGTTTGTTCGTTTGTTACAGAAGATTTTGTCATTTGCTGCTGCCTCGTGACTGCTGAATAACAACAACATTGTATGGAATCGAGAAACGTTAATGCGGCAATGCCCCACGTTTCTGCATTTATTATTAAAACTCCAAAGCTGCCTCCAGCAGAGTTTCGGAAGTACTCGTCTATTAATTACATCAAAACTCTTGCAATCGAAAGATGGTTTTAAATACCAGATCAATTAAAACCATCTCTTAAAACGTAGAGTTGAGTATGAAGAATGAAGCCAAACCCATTTGAGCTGATATCTGTATTTATCATTTTCCTTTTGCAAATAAATAAGATGAGACTTAAGTGGAAGAAGACAAATTTCTTGCATGTAATTAATTATAAGTCTAAGAGGAAGAAGTGAAACTATTTCAGAATGCCTCTAGTTTGGGGGATGATGTGAATACAACACAGATGCCGATTACAGGTACCTCTTAGAGTAAAATTAAAGAAAAACAATAAACATAAAACATACACACACGCACGCACGCACAGAGACGAATTCAGTTTTGAGAATTCCTTATCCTTTTTTTTTTTTTTTTTCTCTTCCATGAAAACGAAAACGAAAACGAAGACGAAGACGAAGGGATGAGGAATGGTAAACTTTGAAAAAGTTGGAAAAGGTTTTGCTTATTATATTACAAAAAAGCAAAAGCAGCAGCCGTTTCGTCGGGTTCTGGTGGTTTTCGTCTCTAATCGTAGGCCTGAAATTGTTCCCGGAAAACCCTCAAAATGTCGGAGAAGGTGACGATGCCGGCGAGGTTGCAGGCGTCGTCGACGACCCAGACGTAGTTGACTCGGTGGGCCAAGGCCTGTATCATGACGGCGACGAGGGAGCTCCCCTTCTGGCACACGATCGCCTCCGACCTCCTCGCCATCCTCGACCGCATCGACCGCAGCGGCCCCTTGGGCGACCCCACCGTCGTCGGAGGCGACGACTCGTCCTCCGATGACGACGACGAGAGCGAGGACGATGACGACGACGACAGGTCGCCTAAGAGGTCGAGCATCCCGTGGAGGCCCTGCTCCCTGAGCCTCTCCTTCACGGCCCATATGAGGTGGCTCGGGGGCCCACCGCAGTCGATGTAGGACATGAGGTCCCCGGCGGAGAGGGCGAGCAGCGCGGGGGCGGCGGCCTCGGCGGAGGCCGCGAGGGTGGCGGGGGAGATCTCGCCGATGAGGGTGGCGCCGTCGGGTGCGACGACGGCTACGGAGGTGTGGTGGGCGTGGGCGAGGGCGATGGACTCGAGTGCGGAGGAGGCGGGGTCGTGGTAGCCGACGGCGAGGACCTCCGGACGGACGATGCCGAGGGAGTCGACGGAGAGGGCGGGGACGGGGGAGAAGAGCCCGATGCCGTTGAGGAGGAATCGGACGATGTCCTCCTGGGTGATCCAGCAGAACTCGCGCCCGTTCGCGTGCGAATGGTGGTGGGTCTTCGACGACTGCCTTTTCCGGCGGGTCTGTATCGGAACCACTAGGTTCTGAGCTCCGTCCAGGATCAAGTCCAGGGCTTCCAGTAAACTGAATTTCACACACGTACAGAAAAATAAAACATTAGAAAAAAATTCATCATCCACAACGAGAACGAGCCAGGAAGAGAAGAAAATCGAAAATTCGTATTCTTCTCAAGGATTAAGGAATGCTCTGGTTTGTCTTGTACCGCCATTAATTTTATTTTATTTAATTAAATGAGAGAACAATTCGACGAAAATATCAAAACAAGAAAGGGCAGATTTTTTTTCTTTTTTTTTTGACATCGGAGGAAAACAGACAGAGAAAACTGGCGACAGAGAGAAAATAAGATATTAGAGAAAGGAATGGATGGACAGTGACACATTCACGAATGAAATGAATAAGAAGGAATTCCATTAGAGCCGGGGAAGAACGCAACAGGACTCGAATATTCCAGAGAAGAACCAGAGAGAGAGAGGGAAAAAAAAAAAAAAAAAAAGGGATTTTTATTGCAGAAAATGAAGAACAAAATCGAACCATTTGTCGATTCGATTCAGAGGGCTCCTACAAAAACACACCGCATGCGAGCAAATTATAAAAGTTGAATCCGTCAATTGGAACAGAACACAGGGGGGCAAAACAAAAAACCTAAAAGAAAAAAAAAAGGGGGGGGATCGGAAGAAAACTACAGAAAACGGAAAAACTCGAAACGCGGAGAGAACTAAGAAGAAAAAACCCAAAAATGAAAAGCTCACCTGCAGTTGTGCTCAACATGGCGAACAAGGCCGGGAAGCTCCGGGAGGAGGAGGGAGAGGGGCGCCTGAAGCGCGGCGATGGGATCGGACAAATTCTCGTCTCGGCAGAGGTAGACGATGACGTCGACCATGCAAACCTTGCCGATGCAGCGGCAGTCTTCTCCTCCCCGATTATTACCAGTGGCGGCGGCGGTCTCCCTGGCGTGGTTGCAGCTCCATACGCCGAGGCACTGCTCGTCGTTCTTCTTCAGCGCGGAGAGGGCGTCGCCGACGGTGGCGGAGGTAGGCAGCGACGGGATCGCCGGTTTTCCCAGGCAGAGGTCGGAGATGTCATGAGAGAGCAAACTCACTGCCATGCAAAGAGGATCACGACCCTGCAGCAAATACATAACATACAACATCCATCAACAACAATCAATCCCCCCAAAATTGCAGAAATGTAGAGCAACCCGCGGCTACCCACCAAGAATCAAAACAGAAACAAATAACAAAAAAAAAAGAAGAAGAAGAAGAAGACAACGAACCTTGAAGAATCGCAGGCGAGAGAGGGCGAAGGCGGCTAAGAGGGTGTTTTGTCTCGGAGGCCGTTCGAGGAAAAGGCGAAGGGAGGAAGGGCGAGAATCGTAGCCTTCCCCGCCCTTCTTATTTATACCCTCCCATTCTCCGCTGCAACTGGGAATAATTAATTAGTTTCATCACTTTATGGAAAAATAAAAAACCAATAATTAAAAAAAAAAAAGGCAAAAAGCCAGATAGATGAGGATGAGGACGATCGCGGGGGCCACACGGATCGTACCCGTGGACGCTCCTTTTCGACTTTCGTTCTTCTTTTTTTTCCCATTTTCCGTACGGTAAAAAAACACCGTCCCCTGGGCCCACGCGTCCAATTGTACTATATATATATATATATATACATTTCCTTCTTCTTCCACTTAGGGTTGAGAAGAGATGAGTACGGACGGAGCTCAAACCTGCCATCGAATGTGAATTTGTTATCAATATGGAACTTAGTTATATTCCAATACATAAACAATGTCTCCAAGACTCTTAACTTATACACTTATTCAAAAACTTTTTCATTTACATTCCTTATAATGTCCAAAACCAATGTTTATAACGAATTCGAATTACCCGTCATAGCCTTGGTGCGGCAAATCAACAGGCGCACCAATGCGACGACGTAGCTTTTTAATAATAATCGTGACACCTCACGCGCTTATTAACGTGGCGCGATCCATCCTAATTTTTAAGTGTTTAGAGTCTATACTTCTTGGAGGACCACAATATTTGTGAAATTGAAGGTGTTCTTGTGTGCATGTATGAGCCTAGGGTATTTCATGGTGCAAAAGCTTACCACATAGTATGTATAGCAGGCGCATTTAAGGTTAATCTCTACATGTTCGTGTTTGTTGTTACCTACTACCATCACATGCAAATATATATATATATATATATATATATATATATATGAATGTGCATTGAAAGATAAATGCCCACCCACAAGTCCTTGTTCGTTAATTGTTACGTCTACAAAAAAAATAACATATATTTAATTTTTGTTGAGACAAAGGAGGCTATACAAATTATTTGATATTATTTAGAAAAATATTAATTAATTTAATTAGGTATATATAGCATTCGAGAAGGTTCCTAAACTATTAAATCAACCGAGGACCTAACAAGTTCAAGGATAATATAATCAAGTACTCTTCTGATGATGAACATTAATAATATTTCTAAAAAAAATAAAAAAAAAAAATCTAAGTGAAGTCGGACCCACCACACCACACCACGTGGAAGAGAGGCGAACGCCACGTCACATCTAAGGGAAGTCTGGGTCCGTGACACGGCCCAAGTACAGCCATATATATCTGGTACGTGTTGGGCCCCCTCACTGACATCATCCTGGGTTCGCTTCCGTAAAATGAATCTCGTCTTTTTTCTAAGCATATCGGCCGCCACAAAGCCCGTAGAACAATGACGCAGTCGGTATCCTCATTCTTTGGGCACTCTGACTAAAGATGACCAAATAAAAAGAGGAGCAGAAAAATAATAATTTTATTTATTTTTAATAACACGTGTTATAAAATAATTTTAATTTATGCCATATTTTTATGATACGTAGCTGATACTTATTTTAGAACATCTAATTAAGAAGGTTGTACTTAATTAGACGTGGAGGTGGGTATTTTTGTAAAAGTGATTAATGAGAGAAAAAAAAAAGATCAAATTAATATTTTAAATTTTTTTGTCAAATTATTAATTTATGTATTTAATTATTAGATTAATATAGAGAAAAAAATATTAAAGCATCCAAGTCACTAATTAAAGCTGAAAAAAGAAAAATTGAAAGATGAATAGCTCAGTTGTTGTGACTCAATTAACTCTCTTTTATAGAGAAAGTATACATAAGTATGAGTTCATTTCCTTCTTTGCACAAACACAAAAAAAAAACCCCAAGGGAAGATCCATCCAAAGAAGAAGACAAAGTGCCCTTGCTTTCTCTCAAGAACTAGACAATCTGACCCATTTTTTCTCTCTTTTTATTATAGTAGGAAGAGACAACAATGACAGCCTTATTCTCTCAAATTAGTCACCAAACAATAGTTTGGTACAAATTTGCAACCTATACATGCTTCCTCTACTTAAAAATGTCACTATTTAAGATCCAATGTCATGATTTATAAGAATAACAATTAGTAGAAATGGGTGATAGCTTGTTCAGTTCACATTACTAAAAACTTATCAAGATGTTTGTCTTAATTGAAACTTGTAGGATCAATTTCACCAAAAATATCTTAGGGTTTGCTCCAATTTTCGGACATTTCGCAATTTTGAAAAATGAGATTTATTTGAACAATTAAATTACCCGAATTAAGTTCCTTTTATGGTTTACCATCTTATACAATCTTTAACCTACTCAAATATTATTATTATTTTTTTTAAAAAAACTGCATTGTTAACCATGCTTTCACTGTCTCTATATATCCAGGAGACAAACATGAACTCTAATGACATGTCAATTAATTAACATAATTATCATACATCTGGGACCCCCACTCTTTGAAATTAGATTACATACAAAAAAAGACACCATATGATCACCTCAGTCATAGTTAAGAAAATTTGGGAAGACAAGCACTCAAGTCAAGCCCCCCCCACCCACCCCCACCATCACCATGTCTCTTGTCTCTTGAGTACACTCCTACATGTGAAGAAAAAAAAAAAAACCCACAAAAACAAAATTGAAATATGAAAGAAAGATTTTGTTGATCTTTTGATGTTGACCATGTTGTTTTGTTGATTGAACATCCAAATCCTACACTGCAAAAGTGCCAGCCATCTCACCCTCCTGAGCTGTGACATGACAATATGTTTTAGTTCAAATGGACAAAAGGTTAAAAAAGGGTCCATTTTGATGGGTCACTTTTGTTGACTAGCTTCATTCATGTCTTGGATATATCTATATTATAATCATACAACTTGACAACAAATTAATAAATTATATTGTTTAAACATAAACTAGTACACATGAAATTGATGTTCACTGGCTGTAACATAGGCCTTATTCGATCTGGGTTGAAGATATTGTAAAAAGTGTTACGGTTCCTCTTATGTATCTCATGAAAGAGTTTAATTTCTATCTTCCCTCTTGGACTCCACTTTGGTTGGGTGATCAGGTTATATTATAAATGATGTTTAATATTGAAATAAGATGGATTAATTTAGTGAATTATTAAAGTAGTGTTTGATAATTAGTATATGGGTTAGTTGGTTGGCTATGTTTGATGCGTTTTTTCATCATGTGGTTGTCGTCGTGTTAGCGGAGCTTAAAGAAACGATCTATAATTCTAATTAGCAAGAATCGTGCTTGTATTTTAATTGAAAAAGGGGAGAAAGTATAAGATAGTATAATAATAATCCTTGTGTCACATACCATTTTTTTATTTTTTATTTATTATTTATTATATTTTTTTAATGTCAAAAATTTGGTGGCGAAATGGCAAGTGTCATGCATGCGTGGGTTTGAGCTTGTCGAATCTCCACAAAGTGTACCACTACTTTCTGATCCTTCCTTTTTATACATAATATAATACATACACATGTACTAAGTATATAGTTATATATAATTCCGAAAGGTAACGAAATATGATATGTCTACATGGTTTGACTGACCCCTCATGCTTTGATAGGTTATCATCTGGTTCGTCGATTTCTTTTTTTTTTTTTTTTTTTTTTTTTTTTTTTAACTTAATTTTTATTATCTAGGGTTGGTCGAATTTGATACACAGATACTACAGAGTCGGGACTCGGCACCGAGTCAATGGCTCCAGTCTGGCGAATCGATGTTTTCTCGAGATGCGCGCGACACGCACGTGGTAAGCGGGTCCCACCACCGGGGATACGGAGGGGTAGTGGAATCCAGCCCGGCGTTGTCCGTACGTCCCAGGGAACTCGACAAAAGAAAATGAAAGAGGAATCGGCCGCGACAGGAATGAGTACCGCGGCCGCCACGTGATAAGCGCCAGAAGGAGCAGAGCTGCCCGCTCGCTTATCGGCCGCCACGTTGACGATCTGCATGTGCGCCTCTCCCCGCAGGATAAGACACCCCGCTTTTCTTCTTTCTCCCTCTCTCTCTCTACGACCTGAACCACGTGGCTACAGCGCACCGGTGGCGGCAGGGACTAAGGATACGACGCCGTACGTATACAGGATTCTTCCCATTATTATTATTATTATTATTTTTTTATTTTTTATTCAAGATTCGAATCCGCTCGATTCCTCGGGTTGGGGAATAGGGACGGTAGGCCCACTCGTAGGGCCCAACAGGTGATCGAGCCTCCGCCGTTGGATTTATGAGTGGACAGACGGGACCGAGTCTCGGGAAAGCCTCGAGAGGGCCGCCGCCGCCGCCTACTAACCCTGCCATTTTCTGACCAAAATCTGAAAAAGATAAGGACGGTAAAAACAATACAAAGGGCGCTCTGAAAAATCATGAGATAAAATAAGTGACAATATATCTATCATATGGTATGTGTCCTCAAATATTTGAAACCTTTCTTCCAATAATAATAATACACACTAAAATATCAATATCTATTGAAAATACCACGAAAATAATAGAAGCAAGTGGAGACAGTTGTAGTAGTAGTGTTTCAGTCAGTCACAAGCAGAGTCCATGTGTTTCAGTCTTTAGCTTCGAACTCCATTTCATTTCATAAGGAGGAAGAGCGCACAAGAAATTATTATCACTACGTACTGTTGCATTGTTGCATATGGGGGTGTTAATAATGTATTTGTGAGGCCGGTTTGAAAGTGTGGAGGTAGGCCTCTGCTTCCTTTCTCTCTCGGATTTCTCTTCCTCGGCTCCATCCCTGCTCTGAGCTAAGAATTTGGATGACTCGCGGGAGAGCTTCAGAAGCTGCGTTGGCGTCGAGGAACGCAAGTCTCGTCCTCCGGCCGATGAAATCCACTGCGGTTTCGCAGTACTCGTTCCTCGCGCAGTATGCCACCTCTGCTTCCAAGTAAGGGTGCCCCTCCGCTAGCTTTCTCCCAAGATTTTCCTTCTGCATTTTCCAAGGACGGAACTCGATCATAATAAGAATTTAGCAGAAATTAGCAGAAAGTTGCGCCATTCAGAAATGGAAGACGAAATCGATGAGCCACGACCAATATTGGGAACGAAAGACAAATTTTAATGAAGACCTGTGCTATAGCTACTACGTGCTTGGCCATGCTCCCGTATGCGGAGGTGAGATGTTTGGCTGTATTTGTGTCTATTGTCCTTGCGACCATATTCCCATCTTTGGTTCTACTCATGTGCCCATATGACTGAGCGAGCTCCGCATAAAACGAAGGATCCCACCCATAAGCCCCAACGACGGGAAGCTCGGCTGTTACACAGCCATTGGATGGTTTGAGCTTCCCATGCTGGATGGCAGCATTGGTTGCATCCTCTGCCATGCTGCAAAACTTTAATTAGCACATCTAATTTGGAAAATGAGAATTCAACAACATTACAGTGGATCTAAGTAGTAATATTTCAAAGCTTTTGGAACACATAAAAAATACTAATACGAAGGCTAGCTAGTGTCCGCACAACATACGCAAGTTCTAGAGAAAAGACCCAAATGCAGCAGACTTACAAAAAAAAATATGATATGCTGCCTTACAATGCAAAGAAGAAATTTTTTAATACTGGACTACAAGAAAAAAGGAAAGCAGCTTTATTAAAGAAATAAATTCCTTTCCAGACTAGCTTTTAGAAAAAGGCTAGCCACCCTTTAGCTAGATTTTAAGAGTGGATAACTTGTTAGGCGCATATCCAATATTGACTTTAAAAAGGAAAAAAAAATAAATGTGTCTATATTTATCATACCTAAAGATGTCTGAGAGGACAACATAAGAGAGTGTTACTAAAGTGCTCAAACTGTTTATAAGTATGATTTCAGTGGATACGGGAGTATACAGTTTAGGAGCATATATGCAAGTTTACCTTCTGTAGGTAGTCCACTTTCCACCAGTAATTGTAATGAGCCCATGGGAATCAACATGCACTATGTGATCCCTTGAAATGCTGGCAGTGTCCTTTGCTGTAGGATTGGTCGCAAGAGGGCGTATTCCACTCCAAGCTGACAGAATATCTGTGCGGCGAACCTGAAAGCAACCAAATATATCTTTTTGTTATTTATATAAGATCCAATGGTGATAGGAGACGGGAACATCTAAACATAGGCAGTTCATACGTATCTGTCTACCTGTTCACCAAAATTCTGTCTCTCTAATAAGACAGGGAAATTAATGGACAGACGGAAAATGAATACTGAACGTACTCCACATACGGGGGAGTAAGATTAAAGACGCCAACATAAATAGTCTTAAGTTTCTCAAAATTTTCACAATAAATTCAAGTTCCATAAGGAATATGACTTCACTAAACTGATGTTAACAGAAAACTAGAAATAGGATATGTCAGTAGACCAACCCTGCAGAAACTGGTCGTAGATAGAGAAATCAATTACAGACTTTCTTTTTTATTTTTATTTTAAAAAAAAAATTGTCCTTCTGAGACTAACTTCCATGGGTTATCCAGATAAAACCATGGAACATGTTTTTTTTTTTAAATGGTGAATAGGAGCTGTAAGGATCCGAACCCAAGACCTCCTACAGTATAACTCCTTATGGTACCACTGAGCTACTGCCCAAGTTCTCCAAAAAACCATGGAACATGTTATTAACCTGGTTCTGTATCTATTCAGTAATGGAGAGTATCCCCCATGTATAAGCAAGAACAGATCTAGTGGCCTAATACTATCTGTCAATATTTACAAATTGCTGAACCAGCCATAGCATGCCAAACGTCATACCTCGATATTCAAATAGTCATTGATTGCTTGCAAGATGAAATCAATGTCTTCTTCACGAGGTTGTGGGAGGTAGGTTATCTTGCTTATTGAATCGGTTGTTCCGGCTAATGTTTTCCCATGCCATGGTAGCATAAACACCACACGGCCATCCTTGGTTTTAGGAATGATCAAGCCCAGACATTCTGGACCATAATAATCAGGAAGAACAACATGTGCTCCACTACTTGGACAGATGATATTCGGCGCACTACCGTCAGCCATCTGTCTCACAGAATCACAGAAAGGTCCAGCCGCATTCACAACAACTTTCGCATATATATCGAATTCTTTCTCTGCAAAGAATCACAGAGCAAGTCATGAGCAATCAGATAACTAAATGCACAGTGAACAACAATAAAGCTTCAAAACTAACCTATAATACTGGGCTCTTAGAGGCAGACAAACTATTGTCAAGTTGGCTTTTCATTAATAATAATTTCTCGAGAACATCCAAGTTTCAAAAAGCTTAACCTGCTTGAAACTTTAGCTACGTAAAAATTTCAAAAAATTTATTCGGGTAATTTAGAGAGTAACAAAAAGAACGAGTATGTAAAGGTAGAAATTTAAGGCATCGTACCAGAAATGGCACAAGTATAATGACAGTATACCTGTCAACTTGTCCCGTACCCGAGAGCCAATGACATTTCCAGATTGCTCATCTTTATGGAGAGAGATCACTTCTGCATGATTTAGCACAGATGCTCCAGCAAACGCAGCAGTGCAGGCTAAACCAACATTGAGTCGTGAATCATCCATCTGCCCGTCATAGTAAACCACCCCACCTCTCAACTTACGCCCATTAGATTCTTTTGAAAGTGTGGGAAAGGCATCACAGGCTTCCTTGACAGAGTAATATCGAGATAACTTCAACATTCTTGGACCAGCCACAAGATCATAAGCCTTCAGCCCACACCAATAATAGGCTAATTCAAACCAACTATAACAAGGAGTCATGGTTGGCAAAGGATGACATATATGCGGTGCATTTTGTAGAACTCTTTCTCGCTCTTCTAAAGCATGAAAAACCAATTTTAGCTGGCCATAGTCAAGGTTGAACACGGCCTTTTCCAGATAACGAACACCTAATTTGAACATGGAACTCGGATTAAAACTTGTCAATCATAGAAGAAGAAAATATGTATAATTTTATAGATTGATGCACAAACAATAAGAATGTAATTCTTTTTTCCCCTAAATAAAATCTCAATTTAAAGAGCATCCTACAACATGTATAAAGAATCATAACACAATCTAAATATATGATAATGAAATGTCAAACAAACAAAATAATCAGCTGCCAGGTAAGTGTTATTATAGTAAACACTAGATATATGAGAAATCATAAATGAATTAAAGAGCGTGATAAATGGATAATGAAGAACATCTTCGAAGAAGTAGAAGGTAGGAACATGAATGAGACTGAGAGTGTTCATTTCACAGCCAATACTTTTTGTGGATCAATAAGTAACAAGATTTGATCCCATGTAGAACCATGCAGCATTTATGTTCTTACTTCAAAGGACATGATATGAAGTTTACACTCTTTGTTCACGATAAGTAAATTTATTACTGCTATAAATTTTTTTAAAACAATATTACACAGAAAACCTTTCAAACCTCACAAAGACAAAGTTTTCACCTAATTTTATTTTTACAAATGGTTTTCACAAACTTTCAGAATATTTCTTGAGTGTAATATTTTAGAGACATGTTTGAACTACCACCGCTTAGCTACTTGAGTCCACTAAAGGTGTCTCAGAATTCATTAAGGGAAGCCAATGACTGGTTGTGATGATGTTAGAAAATTCCAAGGGTTGAATTGATTCAATACGTTCTGCATAAGTCCCTTCTATGCATATTGACTTCAGCTACTTGAGTCAACTAAAGGTGTCATTCATAGACTGAAGGAAGCCAATGACTGCTTTTCATGGTGACTGACAGATTCCAATGGTTCAATTGATTCCATATGTGCTGCATAAGTTCCTTCTAGCATTTGACTTCTGCTACTTCTTGATCATCAAGTTTTAAAACAAAAGACTGAACTTAAGTCCAAAAATTCAATTTCTTCCATTAACCATCGGTTTTGAAATTGATTTTTTCTACAGAAATGTGGAAGACATTTGTACCTATATATTTCAAAAGATGTCTTTCTATGCAAATAATAGGCACTCAATTTTGCAGGATAGCAAACATGTTGAGATAAAGAGATTTATAAATAAGCCAAAAACTAACTCGGGATCAGGAGACAGCATCGCCAGTAACGCTACCTCCATGAAGAAGCTTGGTAGACCTTGACGATGTACCCGATGAGAAATCCTCTCTCTCCACTAGCCCCACACGAAGCCCTCGACTGGCCGCGTCCAAAGCGACTCCGGTTCCAGTGGCACCCCCTCCAATAACGAGCACGTCAAAAGGCCTCTCCAAGCTGCTCTCAGACAATGCGAGCTCCTGCTCTTTTCTACTCGGCACAATTCCATTTCTCGATAAAATTTTCTCCTTCACCAGTTCAATCTCCGACCTGTCTCTTGCAAACGCGGTTCCATCGATGAATCCTGATTTAGCAATAACTATAGCAGATGCAGCTCCGGCTCCTGCTCTGATAACAGCTTTGCGCATTGCTATTTGCCACCAGCCGTCTCCACCCGATCAATTCCTCAAAAGCTTCAAAACCACAGTGTCAATATTTTCGGGAGGAATGAACTCATTGTCAATATTTTCGGGAAGAATCAATGAACTCATAGTTCCAACAACATCATGTCAGATGAATAGACGGATATCTATCAATGCTACGTGAAGCCTATTTTGTCTTGACGTCTCTTAAAGCTAATTCAATCCCTCTGCACAACACCCTTTTCCAGAACAAAAAAAAAAAAAAAAAAAAAGACAACCAATACAATCACAAATAGAAAGAGGTAGTTCAAATTCTTAAGGACTCTTAACATTAAGCATTCCGCAGATCTCACAATTTACAGCCGGACGCGTGAAACTCGTTAACTTTTCCGGACGAGTAAAGTCGGAAAATGGCGGGACAGAAAGCTGTTACGGGAAGATAAGATTCAGTACCCACTATCCCCGATAAGAAAAAAATAAAGTAAACACGGCTTTCGAGGCCGAATAGATGAACATATGGAGAGGCAACTTGATAGATAGAAGGGAAAGAAGCGGACGGTGCACCCACCGCAGAAGTCAGAACCGCACCCTTATCTCTGAAATGTCGGGAAAATATGACAGAACAAAAAAGGCGATAATTATCTGGAGAAAATAGACATTATTCCTGAACTTCACCCCCTGAACCGGGCACCTCACCATTCCATCGTCAGATTTCCAAGACAAGTCGCAGACACAGAAAACAAAAATCTGCAACGCGCCTCCAAATCAAACAACAGAGCCAAGACAATATACCAGAAAGAGCAAAGTATTGAACAACGCATGGACATCTGATCTCAACCACAATACATGCGAATTCACCACATCGTCTATCGCCTAATCTCCAAATAAATGCAGACGCATGATTAAACGAAAAACCTGCAACGAATCTGACGAAACAACAGAGCCAAGACAAATTACCATGAAAAACATCAGTCGGAACCCGGGCGAATCGATGCCGCGCGAAAGCGTCTGTTGGGTCTGGTGAAAACAGAAACCGGAGTAAATGAAACAGAGGAGAATTCACGACCGAGTGCAGTCCGGACACGGGATAATCGTTTCTTCTGGGTAAAAGCGAAGGGCTGGAGGAAACCCCCCAAAGGATCGGAGCTTTTGAGCTGTCTCGACCTCTGCATTTTTGTTAAGAATGCGGAGAGAGAAGCGGAAAGACGGGTGCCGAAAGGAATCGTTGGAGAGAAACGCGGTAACGCGGGCAGATTCAGAGCAGGCGCTGCTGCATCGTCATAGCATTGAATTCAAGTCCGTTCGAATCCCTGGAGACAAATAAAGGTCGACCTGTCGCGGTTCCAACTCCCGCCAAATATTTTGTTCGGTGGAAATTAATAATACTACACGCGCGGCGCGAGTAGAGTCTTCAGCCACGTCTAAATAGTTCAATTGACGGGCTCGGGCCTGGGCCGTGTTTGCGAACAGAAAACAGAATACAAAACCCGGGCGGGCTTTCTACTGCTGCTGGGTTTATAGGGACGCGTCTTTCAGATAAGTTGAAGAGTATGCTGCTGCTAATTGCTAAAGCTTGCTTTACTGTTTCTTGTGGCGGTCGGAATCCGGGACCGTTGTTGGAACAATATGCAAGGATGGCATTGTTTTTGTACTCGGACTGCATTTTGTGTTACATTTATTTGTTATTTTGTTTCTGTAAAGAGACTCGTTTCCCTCCCCGGGGCCGGGAGCAAGGAAAGAAAGGGAAGAAACGAGCGGGTGGAAGACCTCCGAGTCAACCCATTTTGTCCTTGAAAAGGCGTAACTCGTTGCAAGAATGAGGCAGCGAGGAGTCCGAGTCATCAGGGTCAAATACAACACTAGTGCGAGTCAGGACTTTACATACAGGAAGGGGTGGTTCAATCGCCTAAACTCGGTATGACTCGGTCGAATTTTAGACATCAAGTAAGGAAACCACGAGTCCGACCACGTCAACTCGGAAGAACTCGGCCGTTTTTTGTCTCTGTTACGTTAAAAAACCTGTTACAAACGGTTTGTAACGGTCGATAAGCTGTAACACAGGGTTTCTAGAGCCCGATACGAGTTTGTAACGCACTAATTTCGGGTTTGCGTCTCCCGATACGGGGTCGACTCGGTCCGACTCAGAACCCGATATTCCAGTACTTGAGCCGCCATACCTGGAAATTGCTTGGATTGGAGTGCGGGAAGTTGTAACCCCTGATGGAATAGATGCGCTCTTCAGAGTTGTGGAGAATTCCTTGAGAGAGCAGTGGCCCCTTGTGTGGCAACTCGACGAGCCACTGGGTGCTGTCATCGATGTTTACTCTCAAGATATGAAATGAGTAAAATAGATAATACAAAGCTTCGTTGCAGAAGACGGTACCCACTGTAAGGCCAGCAGTCAGTGCTATACTCGTAGAACACTTCTGACTCGAACCATTTTCCTGTACTAGAAGAGAAAATCTGAAGCATTACATGATAGGGTCCTTTGTTTAAGTCCCAAGGACACAGAATAACTTAGAATTGAACACAATCCTAGGAGTCATAAGCCAGTAGAGCAACAAAATCGTCCAAGGATGGCAACGTTCCCGTTACTGACCCGATCTGCTTAAAATGAGTTTGGGTTTGTATATTTTCTCCATTGGGCCGGTTTGATATTTTAAAACGAAACCCATCACGGTTCGGGGCGGGGAGGGGTTTTGCCCTAAAAATTTTAATATTTATTAAAAAATAAAATATTAAAAAAAATATATATATAATAAAAATATATATTAATAAATTTTATGTTTAATAAAATATTTAAGTTAAGTATTTATATATTTATAAATTTATAATATTTATTTTTGATTTTTTTTGATTTTAATTTTTTTTAATATTAAATATGTTATAATCGGCCGGGTGGGTCGAGTACCCGCGGGGCAGGTTTTTGCGGGTTCAAGGTGGGTTTTCGCGGGTTCAAGACGGGGACGGGTTTATAAAACAAACCCGCGGGGCGGGTTTTCACGGGGACGGGTTTCCCCGGATTTTGACGGGGCAGAGCCCACTAGCTTTTCATGAGGGGATTACATACATAAAAGATGAGGCCTTTACTGGGAGAGCTGAGACAAAGAAGCAAACCATTGCAGCAATGGACGATACTGAAATCAGGATAGATTGGAATGAATAAAGACTTACATCTATAGATATACCCTTATCTTTGCTGTTGTTGCTACCGTCATAAACTGCATTTGACAAAGAGGCATATTATACTCAATCTGCTGCAAAAAGCGACTTGCATCAAATAAAAGAATCTGAAAAAAGAGACCAGTCATAGATTCCAGAGTTTTTGCCTGATTGCAGTAGTTAGAAATTAATCTACACCAGGCTTTAGAAACACACTTGAATCTGAACAAAGGCCTAATGGGCAACCGAGAAAAGACCTCTATCAACAAATCATCACTAAAACTGGAGCAAGAAATGTTAATACAACTCTCTTGTCCACTATCCATTGCCTCTTGATGATGGACAGAAAGCATTGTCAGGTAAAGATAATAGATGTAAGCAAACAAGCATTTTGAGAAGGCAACCACTTATATGGTTACATGGTCAACTATATGCAGTTGTTGCAGATAAGGACAATGACGTTTAAAAATCAAAGTGGAAGTTTCTCTATATTAAATTGAACACTTCATTCTTCAAATTAGTGAAGAGCTAATAATCTAGAAATCTAATAATTAGATAACATACTTTAATCATTTGAAAGCAACTGATGCTAAAGCCCAAAGACCTGTGCTTTTCTTGCACATCGCTCTTACCTAACAGAAGTTTCAAAGTCTTCAGATTCCCTGAAGTCTCATATATTATATTCAAAGTCAATGACTATTACCTAAGCTGTGTACCTGCACCAAGACATGAAATTCCACAACTAGTTATGCTCCATGACTGTTAGATATTATATCACATATCTGACCCAAGCTTTGACAATGACTTGTTCATATGAAGTTCTTCAACCGCTAATTTTTTTCCAATCCTGAAAGATTTCTCAAAAGAATGACTCTTTAAACACGTTTAATAAATTGCAATGCTCCTTTTTAGCACCTCCATGACCTCTTCTTATCAGTCAGTCATGGTGCCAAGTCTCAATAAATTGCAGCTTCATACCCTTCGATCAATAGTCCTGCAGTATATGCATGCTGGAGGTGAGAAACTTCTCTCAACTGAATTACCCAATAACCACAGAAGATCTTTGCAAGAGATTGATCGTAAAATTCATCATGAGTTCTTTCTTGGGTACTATCATTTTACAAAATCTTTTTCGTGGATAACACAAGTATGAGCAACTGCTGAAGAAACTATTGTATTAGATTATGCATTCATATGCTGAAGAAACCTTTTTTCTTAGAGCAACTGCCAAAGAAACTTTAGATGGGGGATCCTTAAGTCTCATTGCCCAAAGACACTCCACATACAGAAGATTTTTATTTCTTTTAGTGTTTCCGCATGCAGAAGATCCTTACCAAAGAATTCATAATAACATTTGCTTTGAGTTTTTTGTCATGTACTTTCTCATTTTATATGATTTATGTGATGGATGGAAAAAATTATCTACCAGAGGTCCATAGGTTAATCTTTCCCACTTTCTTTCCGTGACACTAAGCAAGGCCTATCAACTTGCCTGCTGCAAAGTCCTTCACCCTGAATTAATATGAGCAATAAGGTAATCTGAAAGAAATCTGCCATACAACAGAGCATGCTTGATTAGTCAAGTGTCTTCATTGCATTTTATACAAATAACATAAAGTTCATGAGAAATAAATTAGCCCTACAATGAGTATAGATGGTAAACTCACTTCGAATAGTGCTCTCATTCTTGAGACTGTAGCTGCTCACTGGTGCCTCCAAATAAGCTTAGGCTTGGTGACAAAGGGAAAAGCGTGAAGCGGTATAAATGACTAGGGTTGCATGTTAAACTGCAAACATTCTCTGCTTTCAAATTCACAAGATCACAGTAATGGATCTTGCAGTGCTCCCTGAGGAAAATGACATTAAGATCTGCAGCAAAACCCAATGGTTGAAAGCATTCTTTATCTGCACGAAGGCAGCAAGAATCAGCTGCAGAAATCTTCTCATACAGGGTTTCGCTGCAAATATCATGCTTCATGATCCATTCTTTAGTGTTCCAGTCTGTAAGCATCCATACTTGGAACCTGAGTGGATCCAAATGGTAAAAAGTATGACCCCTCATGTAGTAGAGATGGCCTTCACACTCATATAACATTCCTGCAGATGGCACTTCCTCCTGGATGATGGGCAGCTCAATCACCCCGTAATTCCCTTCCAGGAAATCAACTCTCATAACATGAGATGGAAATAGCAGATAATACAGAGCTTCGTTGTGGAGAACAGGGCACCCACTGTATGGATAAATCAATCTGTTGGGTCCATGAGCAACTTTGGTTTCTAACCAGTTTCCAGTATCAGAAGAGAATATCTGAATCACCGTACGACCATAATCACGATAAACGTCTCCTGAACAAAGAATGACTCTGAAGTGAGTAGTGTTTGGATCGTACGTGAGCCTGGCTTCAGCATCATCAATTGTATCTCCTGTGCAAGGCTTCGGCAGAGCAACCCATGTCTTCAATAGAGGATTACATACATAGTAGACGGGGCCATTACTCTCCACACTGAGGCAGAGGAGCAACCCGCTACAGCTGTGGAGAATAGCAAAGTGAGGCAACTCGGGCAAGAAATCGAGGCTCAAATCTATACTTCTGTTCTTCTTGTTGTTGACACTGAGTGTCTCATTTGATGAGCAAACATATTTGTACTCGATGCGCTCCAAATCGTCATTCTCATCAAATTCAACAAGTTGATAGAAGAAACCCGTCAAGGATTCCAGGACTCTTGCCCGATTGCAGTAGTCGGAAATTAAGGTGCTCCATGTTTTACTAACACACATGAATTTGAAAAGGGGCTTAACGGGTAGATGAGAAAAGATCTGTAACCACAAATCATCAGTAAAACTCGGAGCAGAAATATCATTAACACCCACTTGTCCTCCATCCATCGCTTTCAATCTCTACCGGACGGAAACGCTTCAAGCATGAACGAAAACTCCTTGTTGACAATGAATCGAAATTACAAACTGTGCATACATAGATACTCACCTAAATGCAGACCCCAAACCAGATGAAAGAAAAAAATAACAACGTTACACCTCCTCATTTAAGCTGTTCATGTAAATACCGCGGAGAAATTAGAAATGTAGAATTTTCTTACCGATGCTCGTGAACAGACATTGGCATCTGAATCCCTTATCGCATAGTTAGTCAGTCATTTTCGAATCCCAGGGGTCAGACAGAGGCGATCATGAATCAGGGGTTCGCAGGGTTAGACTGTAGCGCAAGGATGCCTAGGGCGCCCCGTGATTCGCTTTGGCCACGCTGCATTTTGGCATGCGGATCCGGGCTCCTATAAATGAAGTCCTCGGTGTTAGAACTTAGATGTCAATATATTTAAGAAGAAAATATGTCAATGTGTAATATGTTTAAGAAGGAAATATGTTAATATATTTGAGAACAAAATACGTCAATATATTTAATAAGAGAATATGTCAATATATTTAAGATGAAATATATATTTAAGAAGAAAATATGTCAATATTTTTAGAACAAAAGATGTCAATATATTTAAGAAAAAAAGTTGTCAATAATAAATATATTTAAAGATAAAATATGTCAATGTATTTAAGAAGAAAATATGTCAATGTATTTAAGAAAAAAAAGTTGTCAATATATTTAAGGAAAAAAGTTGTCAATATATTTAAGAGGAAAACATGTCAATATCTTGAACTTTTAATAATAAGAGTACCTCATTGGGAGGGATCATAGAAAAGACAATACATAACATATTATTATGGGCAAATACCACACAAAAGCTACCGCCATTCCCAAGTTCTGTGATAAGAAAGTTTTGGGCCAAATTCATCTACTTCTGCTCTCATAAATCTCACAAGCAAGAAGAATGGCAACCACCACCCAGAGGAAGTTTAAAGCTCAATTTTGATGACTCTTCCCTTGGTAACCCGGGGCCCGCTGGGATAGGAGTAAGCATCAGAAATGACGAAGGGAACTGTCTAGTCCTATACTCTGGTCCTGCTGGGGTTTGTACCTTTAATGTTGCTGAAGCGTATGCCTTATTGGCCGGGGCTAAGCTGCTAATACAACAAAATCCAAAGGAGTCAACCCCCCGTGGAACATAAGAGTAGTTTTTGATGAATAACCTAGAAGAAAGTGCCCAAATCAATTAATTCCTTGGCTGACAAATTCTAAAGGAGTGAGTAAAGATGTAATGACTGCAGGGCCTCCCTTGGCGGTTGACTGCATTTAAATCCAGTAACCTATGTATCATGTAATCTTTTCAATTCCCACCTAATAAAGTTTCTCAACGTTTAAAAAAAAAAAAAAAAAAAATGTCAATATATTTTAAGTCTTAAATAGGTCAATATATTAAGAAGGAAACCTGTCAATATTTTAAGAACAAAATATGCCAATATACTTTAGAAAAAAAGCTGTCAATATATTATATATTCAGGTATAACCAAGTAATCAACACATAATAACACTTTATCTGTCTCATTTGAATCCTTTAATCCACTAAACTTAGAGTTGTATGATTGTATCAATCTTGCAACATATTATACGTCAAATATAGGTGAAATATATATTAAGCTTCAATGAGTGAAGTTTATAATATAATCCAGGAATATGATATTAATAAATAAATAAATATACATGTATGCACCAAAATGTGCATAGCCCAATTTCGACGTGTCCAGTAACCCACCGATCCATCAAACAACGATCATGGGTAAGCTTTGTCGATCTTTGAAGTTCATTGTTACAGCCCACTACCGGATCCAGTCGCGTTGTCACGTCATCGGCACAGTCGGCAACACAATCGCCAGAAATTGCCGAAGTCAAGCACCCGCCAAGCATGCCTCGTCGACTCATCACTCAATTCAACGGTCAAATGACCAGAGGGCGGTCGTTAACCGAAGGAGGAAAAGGAGGGACCACGATCCAGGTCTCCCTCCTCCATCAACTCCCTCAGCAGAAAGGGATCGTGATCCCCTCTCCCAAGAAAAGCCTCAATAACCGAAGAGGACGGGGCTACAAATAGCCGAGAGTTCCCCGTCGCAGGGTGGAGAAAAATCAAGTTTGAGAGCATTCTAGTTGAGAAAATACTTCACGCCACGAAGTTCTTTTCTCTCGAAACGGAGGTCTGAAAAATCCCTTCACCGAGAAGAAACTTCGGCCGCACGTAAGCTCTCTCGAACCATAGAAGTCAAGCAACTTGCGGTTCGTCGCAACTCAACAGTTCAACCGAGCAGCTCTACACGATCGCCGGCAACATCACAAGTCGACACACGCTGAGCACAAATACCTCCGTCCGAACCGACCAAAGCCACACCAGATCGTGCACACTCGTTCACGCAACTCGAAGTCTCGACGACGACTTCGCCCGAAGCTTTAACTTCACCAAAAACACGGAGATCGAATCGAGGAAGCATAGGAGAGTGAACTCGCATTCCTTGATACAAAACACACCCCGTAACACAAATTATTCTAAAGTAATTGAAAACTTCTCTCGGTCGGCTCTCTTCAGCGGACCGGGCGGATTTTCGGTGAAACAATTTGGCACGCGCCCGGTGGGACATTTCCTACCTCTCATCTCCTTCTCCGTCCAACCAAAAAAAAAAATCCTCAACCTCAGCCATGGCCAGCAACGCCAACAACGGCAACAACAACAACAACGACAACAGGGGTAGGCAAACTGTCTCCTCGAGCTCTGCTCACCCGCTCCCTGCAGCGACCGCAAGCTCAACCGCAGGAGCTCGCGAACCATCTGCCGACCTCCGCTCTCCTACCTCTCCACCACCGGCCATTCGCCCAATTACAAGGGCCTTGACCAGGAGTTTGTCCACTAGAGAGGCTCCTTTAATTCTAGATGTGTGCCGTCCGAAAGTGCGATCTACCAACCCACAGGGCTACCGCGGCCTCTACCAAAAGCGGTCGTCGCGCCGTCGAGAATGATCCGGGCAGCAAATAGGCCGACCTACCGCCCGTCGACACCACACCACCGGCCCGACGGTCCGGTGGTCGGCCCAACCCGGCCGCCACCATCGTAAAAGGAGCTCGGTCGTCTACGCTTTGGTGCGGTGGGTACGAACAATGAGGGGGGGCACAAACTCCTCCTCCGCGGCGAGAATGAATTAGCCATCGGCCTCCTCCGTCTGAGGGCGGCGGAAGAAGACAAATCTCCAATCGTGACAATCTCTCACGATCTCTTAGCCGCGCTTACTTCAGCAGCCGGCTCACCACCCATTCATTCGCCTCGTCGACAGACACCGGCGACCTCCCCGACTGCGCTATCACCAACTCCGCCTTGCTGCATCTCATCGGGGGCTGCCTCCGCAAGCCAGTCGCCCACAACAACTTCTCCACACCCGAAAACACCGGCGATCGTCTCCCCAATGCGGTCGCCGGCAAAATATTCTCCACTTCGATCTGCGTCGGGAACAGCTCCGTCGACGCCGACCGTCAAAATGGCCGCAATGACGACGTCGGTCAAAACAATCGAAGAGCAGCTTGCCGAAATGTAAGCTGCACTTAAGGAACAGAGCGAACAACTGCGCATCAAAGACGCGCAACTCACAGCTCGCGATCTCCATATCGCAAGGATGATGGAGCGGCTCGAAATGAGCGCGGCCGCGAACAACAACGGCGTTTCGCAAGAGGTTGACCGAAACTTCTGCAAATATCACCGTCTGCTTGGTCACTCGACCGAGCAATGTTTCGTTTTAAAGGATCGAATCATGAATCTCGCGGCACAAAGCCGCATTGCGATCGACGGAGCAGAAGGAGCAGTGTCGGCAAACATTGTCTCCATTCAAGCCGAGTCAAAACGTCGAGCTCGGCCAAACAAATAACAGGTCGCAAGGAAGGAGTACCGTCCAAAATTCGGTCCCTCCAACCGACCTCACAACAACAGACGACCACCGGCTAAGGTCGCACCAAAACCGGCACCCCGCAAAGAAGCTGCAGCCGACGCAGAGGGGTGGATCCTGGTCACCCGGAGAAAGAAGCCTATTCGAGAAATCGAACCGGCACCGGCGAACACCAGAACCAAGGCGAAGCGGCCAAACAAAAAATCCGCGAAGCGCCAAAAGAAAACTCCCAGGACCAACGTCCAGGAGGCAAACAAGAAGAAGAGAAGACCCGTCACTTTGGCGGAGTTCTTCCCAAAGGAGTTTTTCGCGCCTCCAGCAATGGTGGCAACTTGTTTGATAGCTCCTCCCGAACCAGCAGCAGCCAAAGACAAAGGCAAACGACCGGTGGTCGAATGCGACGACCTCGAGACGTCATTGAAGCAAATCTCGTCACTCAACGAGATAGAAGACGACCTCGACTTGGCCATTCGGTCAAGACAAGCCTTAATTCGAGTCCTCGACAAACTAGAGGAACTCCAAGCTGAAGTCGAGATGTTGCTCATGAGAAAGCATGACTTGCCGAAGGTCGGGTTGACTCCACCCTACTGAAAGGAGGAAGAAGATGCACAATCCTCCCCGCAACCGGTAAAGTCAGAAGAGGCACCCGTCGTCTCCTGCGCCCTGGCGCATTGTGTTCGGAGAGAAGGATGCACAACTGGGGGCATGACCTTCTCCTCCGCGACCAAACAAACTGCTGGCCGCGACCAAAACAAGTGCCCGGCGACCGAGCCAAGCACCCTTCGAAGCTCCGCGACTAGCCAAACTGCTGGCCGCGACCAAAACAAGTGCCCGACGACCAAGCCGAGCACCCTTCGAAGCTCAGCGACCGGACAAACTGCTGGCGCGACCAAAACAAAAGTGCCGACGACCGAGTCAAGCACCCCGAAGCCTCCGCGACCAGCCAAACTGCTGGCAGCGACCAAAACAGGTGCCCGACGACCAAGCCGAGCACCCGCCGAAGTTCCGCGACCGGACAAACCGCTGGCAGCGACCAAAACAGTGCTGGCGACCGAAGTCGAGCACCGCCGAAGCTCCGCGACTGGACAAACTGCTAGCAGCGACCAAAACAGGTGCCCGACGACCGAGCCGAGCACCCTCAAGCTTCGCGACCGGACAAACTGCTGGTCGCGACCAAAAGCAGTGCCGGCGACCAAGCCGAGCACCCTTCAAACTCCAGCGACGACAAACTGCTGGGCGACCAAAACAGTGCCCGGCGACCGAAGTCGAACACCCGCCGAAGCTCTGCGACCGGACAAACCGCTGGCGCGACCAAAACAGGTGCCCGGCGACCGAGCCGAAAGCACCCTTCGAAGTTCAGCGACCAGCCAAACTGCTGGTCGCGACAAAAAACAGTGCCCGGCGACCAAGCCGAGCACCCTTCAAGCTCGCGAACCAGCCAAACTACTGGCCGCAATCAAAACCAGTGCCCGGGCGATCGAGCCGAAAGCACAATTCAAAGCGCCCCTCAGTTGGAACAGCGTCGTCGTCCGGAGAAGATGACCGAAGCCGGCGCGTCGTCACCGAAGAAGACGATAAAAAGCCGCGATGAAAAAAAAAAATCACGACTTCTCGCCTTTTGTTGCGCCCACCATCGCATTCACCCAAAAAAAAAAAAAAAATCCCAACCACTCTGGCCGCGATCACAACAAATGCCCGGCTGCCAAGCTCCGATCACTGCTTCACTTCAAAAGGCAAATTCTGGCAACGCTTTCGAAACCCAATCTCTTCACTTCTGCTCCTCCAATTTCGAAAATCAACAACACCCCCAAACGGAAGCCTCTTCCTCCGCCAATTCCTGTTCGCACCAAGAACCCGTCTTTGAGGGTGTGATATCGTCCGAAGCCGACGGTCGGTCGATCATATTGGGTGAGAATGGCGTTTCGTATCTCCTTCCCGAGGCTCCTTTCGAGTTCCAGTTCAGTTACTCGGAGACACTAAGGTGAAGCCTATTGCAATTCGAGAGCCCACGTCTTTGCCCTTTGCGTCGCCGTCATTGCCTCGGCCGTGGACGGGGAAGGCTCCCTTGAAAAAGTCCAAGAAAAAAAAATCCCTCTGTTCGATTCATTCAACCCGCCACCTCCCGAGACGAAGGGAATGAAGCGGGTCTACCTGGACCCATCCCACTCGGAAAGTTTCCCAAGGGAAAATGAAGGAGGAGATATTGGGGGAGCCCACCGGCCAAGCTATCGGAAGGGGACTCGAGGCCATCATCTACAGGGTTCCGAGAGTAGTGACCTCTGTGCCATTTTTTTAACCAGCAATGACACCAGAAGAGATAAGACCGCCAAATTCAATGGCCAAAAGTACTACCTTCCCGTCACTCCGTTAGCATCCTCCCCAACCGCAATCGTCCTCAACACTTTGCTCATGTGGTTTCAAGCAAACACAACAACAGGGACTTCATTCCCAAAATGATTTAATTCAAGAAGAATAATAAGGAATGGAAGATGTGGAAAGAACCCATTGTGAAGGTCAATGATGCCAATTTCAAGTTCCCCTCTTGTTTGGAGCACTACAACATGACCAAGGATACCACCGATTATCTCTGGTACTCCACGCCGTCCATATCTTCGTCAATGCAGTGGAAGCGCAAAATTGCCGGGATTCACCAGGTGAGTATCCAAGGTCTGAACACAAGGACCTTGGATCTGCCGCTCAATGATGGGGTCACAAGGTGGACTGGAAGGGGAGAAACTCGCGTTTACACTCGGCCCGGATCTCACCGGGCGGATTGGAGGCGAAGCGAAGCGGAAACGTTGCTCTGGTTTTGTATAAGAGATATTTCAACACACCTTCTAACGAGCCTGTAAACATGAGCGCGAGATGAGAAAGAGAATCCGCGACGAGCAAGCCTTCCCGTACGGCAACCAAGCCAGACCTAGTCAAAAGAAATTTGCAGCACTCGCGACCAAGAAGCAACCGGTGATGGAGTTGGGGGCGGCCAAAACAACAAACAAAGCTTCGCGACCAGCATAAAGCCGGCCGCGATCGAAACAAGTGCCCGACCAATTCAAAGCTTCGCGACCAGCAACAAAGCCGGCCGCGATCGAAACAAGTACCCGACAACCGAGCCGAGCACAATTCAAAGCTTCGCGACTAGCCACAAAGCCGGCCGCGATCGAAACAACAAAATTTACGCCCGGCAACCGAACTGAGCACAGTTCAAAGTCCGCACCCAGCAACAAAATGGGCGCGAAGAAAAAAAAGTACAGAGGCACTACCCGACGACCGAGCGGATCTTTGTACTACAAACTCGCGGACCGGGCTAATCGAGCCGGACACGATAATAGAACCAGTGCACGCAACCTCTTCAAAAAAAAAAAGATGCGACAAAAAAAAAACGGTCGTTGAACAAAAAGAAGCAAGCGACAAAAAGGAGCTGTCGCGAAAAGAAAAAAAAAAATGCAGCGATGAAAAAAAGAAGGTCGCGAAAAGAAAAGAAGTTGTCGACGACCAAACCGGCTAACGATCACTCAGCAGCTTCGCGACCCGGTGCTCAAGCAAGTTGCGACAACAACACCGGCGACCAAAGCCGGGTCGCGCCAGCACAGAAATTCAGCCTCCGGCGACCGAGGCGAGCGCGACCAAAACAGAGCAATGCACTCGGTGACCAAATCGAATCGCGGGAAAGAAGCTTACATGACCGTCGGCATAGCCGGACATAATAAAATCCGTTGTCGGGCGACCAAGCCAAACGCTGATGAAGGAACTATCGATGCAACACCGGGCGATCGATTCGGTGCCGCAGCAGAAGAAACTCCCTGACCGGCGACCGAAGCCGGACGCAGCCTGCACGAAGTCAGGTATGTAACTCCTCTTCAAAAAAAAAAAAGGCTGCGCGAAAAAAAGAAGCCGCCGCAAAAAGAAAAGCCAGCGAAAAAAAGAAGTCGCCGCCAAAAAAAAGCCGCGAAAAAAAAGAAAAGAAAAAAAAAAAAATAGGAGGTCGGCACATACTCACACCCGGTGCCTCTTGTCGCCCACGACCTCAAAACAACTTCGCGACCGGGCGACCAACTCTGGGCCGGGTTGCGACCAAACAAAGCAACTCGCGACTCGGTGTCAAAAGCCGAGGCGCTTAGCGCTAGGGATTCAGCCCTCTAAGAACCAAGCCGGGCTCAACCGAATCAAAATTTTGGCACCCGGGCGACCAAAACGAAGTTTTATCTCCCTACGTGACCGAGCCGCCTAAGCCAAAACGCGAATATCAGCACCGGGCGACCGAGCGAATCGCGACAAGAGCACCCCGGCCACCAAGCCGGATGCGACAACAGGGAATGCAACACCCAAGAACCCACCGGCACACTCAAAGTAGAATTCAGCACATGGCGATCAAACCAAAAGCGCATACACAACTTTTTTTTGTTCTCATTGCCGAGCCAAATCTCGCGATTACATTGGCCGGGCCTCATCACTTTGACAAACCGACGGACACTTAGTGTGCAAGAAAGCCGCCGAGAGAGGTGGGTAAATGTGAGAGAAGAACACAGAGAGGATATTCAAAAAAAAAAAAAAGGAGAAAATCGTGGAAAGAGAGAGAGAAAAAGAGACCGAGGGAGAGGTCGAAAAAATGAGAGGAGAGAAAAAGAAGAAGAAAGAGGGAGGAAGAGAAGAAGAAAGAAAAGAGAGGGGTCGACCCTTTGTCGACTCGAATTCAACCCGAGGTCGCCGGGGAGAAATTTCTTTACAAGCACCTTTGAATTCGCTCATGAAAATTTCTGATGTAAGCCGGGACCCGACAAGGATCGCGAAAAAAGAGATAAGTTGCGCATAGCCTCCCGGTCAGAATGCGAGAAGGCCAATTCGCAGACAGGGGGCAGCACCCAGGAGCTTGACTATCTTTCAAACTTCAGGAAGCCAAACCGTCGACAGAGATATCCCAATTTTTTGGGAGGATCGATTCAGCCAAGAGGGGTCCCACTACACACACCTCCTTTCAAAATCCTCTTCCGGTGCGCCAATACAGTTCGCGAAGGAGGCGCAACTCACCGAGACATCGGATCAATTTCAAATTCGACCTCTCGGGTCTTATTCAGATTCGAAGTTTTCCCTTTGGTCCGGACGCGACCAAGCTACCGAAACGCTGCACCTCTCACTAGTGCGGCGACACAGAGTCGAAAGTGACACCTCTTCCCCTAGCGACAGACCAAAGTCGTCGAGACTTGCGAAGTTCGCAAAATCTATCGCGTCGGCCTTCTCCGGGTTTCAAACAACTTTTGGCAACACTCAAAGCAAACCGTAGCCAGCAGCTCAACCCCAATTCGCCGTTGTTGCTCAAACCGGGCGACATCTCCTTTCGGTATCCATCATCTCTATACCGCATTACATACTCCCACATAATGCAGATGCAAAAAAAAAAAAAAAAAAAAAAACAAACTCTAAAAACGAAGAAGAGAGCCAAAAACAAAAGAAAGAAAAGAAAAGAATGAAAAAAAAAATACGTACAAGGTGTACAAAAAATATACACTGTCCTAAAAAAGCAAGAGGACAGAAAAGCATACGTACACAAAAGATAAACGATCCTAAAAGAGTAAGAGGATAAAAAAAAAAAAAAAAGGTGTGTGTGCTTCGTGTTCATTCATCTTCACATTCGAAACTTGTTCGTTCCTCCCGAACGAACAAGTCTCGAAGGGGGCAATCTGTATGCACCAAAATGTGCACGGCCCAAATTCGATGAGTCCATCAACCCACCGATCCATCAAAGAACGATCGTGGGTAGGCCCTGTCGATCTTCGAAGTTCATCGCTGCAGCCCATCGCGAAGTCCAGTCGTGTCGTCGCGTCATCGGGTACGATCCGGCCCGTCGGCCCAGGAAGCCGCCGCGTCAGCCTTAGTCAGCATACCTCGTCACGTTGCTACACAACTCAGCAACCAACGATCATGTCTGGCCATCAACGGTAAAGACCAAGGAAAGAGGAGCACGATCCTCATTTGTGGGATTGAGGAGGAGAAATTCTTCGGTCTTCCTCCCCTCTCAAAGGAGGCAGCAGAAAGGGGATCGCGATCCCCTTTTCAAGGAAGAAACCACAACAACTTCACAGGACAAGCTACAAAAAGCCAAAGAATTCCCGATCACAGGGGTGGGGGAGAAATCAGGTGGAGAAAAAATCAAGTTTGAGAGCATTCTAGTCGAGAAAATACTTCACGCACAGAAGTTCTTTCTCTCTCGAAACGGAGGTCTGAAAATCCCTTCACCGAGAAGAAACTCGACGCACAGAAGCTCTCTCGAACCATAGAAGTCAAGCAACTTGCAGTTCGTCGCAACTCAACAGTTCAACCGGAGCAGCTCCACACGATCGCCGGCAACGTCACAAGTCGACACACGCGGAGCACAAATACCTCCGTCCGACCGACCAAAGCCACACCAGATCGTGTACACTCGTTCCTGCAACTCGAGTCTCGACGACGACTCGCCAAAAGCTCTAACTTCACCAAAAACACACGGAGATCGAATCAGAGGAAGCATAGGAGATTGTACTCGCAATTTTCTGACATTCACACTTCATTGTAAACACAAATTATTCTAAAGTAATCGACATATTCTGTCGGTCGCGCCTCTTCGCGGACCGGCGGATTTTCGGTGAAACAATACATTTAAATGGATTTAATGAATTATTTATAGTTTTCTAAAATATATTATGGAGCAACCCGACCCGAGTCTGTTTTCAATCGAGTTGGGAACACGGTCGGGGTTGGGTCCAAAAATTGAGAAAAGAACCCGAAGGCATAAATACTAAACCCTTTCTCTCCCCTTGCGTCCTGCTCCAAGCTGAGACATCGGTGCTCTGCAGTAGGGGAACTCTTTAGAGAAGACCTTGGATTCGTCTCTCATGGCGGCCAAGGACCCGCAGAGTAAAAACAAGAAGAGGAAGGCTCTTGCTTCGAATGAAGGGAGCGGAAAGCCAAGTCCAAAGAAACCCAAACAGCTTCACTCTAAACCGTCCGAACTTCAGAAAGACCATACGGAGAAGCCAGCAAAAGCTTCCGAATTAAAGCCTCGTAAGACCCATTTCAAGAAGCCCACAGCTGCCGGGGGAAAGACCGAGCCTCAGACGAAGAAGGAACGCCGCGTGCAAGCCAAGGTAAGTGGTTCCTTGTAAGGGCGTCGTTTTCTCGTTCGTCTGCGTATTTGTTCTTTATGTCTGCGAAGTAAACGTTTCATGCGATGGTCTTCTGTAAGGAACGCAGTGGAAACAATAGTTTTTTAAAAACTGTACATTTTCGATTTTTTTGCTTAGTTTTACGGAATGAATCCGAACAACTATCTCTAATTGTTTTATTCTTGGTGTGGAGCAGGAGTTGGCAGAAGCGAGGAAGAAGAAAAGGAAACCGCACTACACTCTTGAGCAAGTACGTGCATTACTCTGTTGAGTAGGAGTGAAGACAGACGTCTTATTCCAAGCATTACCGCATTCCTTCCAACGAATAATGCAATTTTTTTTTTTTTAACTTACAGTACTGTTCCGCATGCTGTCCTCTTTATTTAGCTATTTTTGCATGTTGTAGCTGCTGGATAGGTACTAATCACCCGGATACAGTCCGAAAGCATGTATAGTTGTCTTGCATCAAATGTGAAAAATTGATGTCTTGCCAGCATGGCTAATTATTCTATCAGTTCGTTTGACCTATGACTGTTTTCTTGTTGATTAACCACAACAGAACTCTTGGATATTTCATTTTCATTACTTAAGAATGTCATTTTTTGCAATTAGGAGCTTGCATCGTTATGGGAAAAGATGAGATGTCGAGACGTTAGCAAAGAAGAAAGATCCAAGTAAGTCGTTAACTATCTATGGTTTTCTGGTGGAATCAATGTCAGATTGGGTGACAAGTTTTATCCTTCTGTGCAGGTTGATAACTGAAGCTTTACAGAAAATGAAGGGTAAAATTCCAGAAATTGCTGGATCTCATGTCTCATCTCGGGTCCTCCAGGTAAACTCTCTATTAAGAACATACTAAGTTTTGTCACTGAAGTAGTCAATTTTTCACCATGGTTATTTCCTTGACTTATTCATTGTTTACAGACTAAGCTTTGGAAAAAAAATTCATATGGAGAACAATAGGCAACCAAGGTTTAGTTATCCTTAGTATGAATGTTTTATGTTGCTGGAGTCAGTCTAGCTTGATGATGGGTACACTTATTATTTTGGTGCATATCTTTTGGTAAATCTTGTGATTACGTAGGTTCACCGTGCCCTTGAAATGCATGTTAAATGACTCCATGCATCTTTATCTTACACCTATTGATACGATTTAGTTTACTGCACCAAACTACCTATTTCGACTTAATAAAAAATTCCTGCAATTCATAGTGATGATGCGTTTTGTAAATTTCTGTAGACATGTGTGAAGTACTGCTCTCAGCCTGAAAGAGAGGCAGTTTTTGAGGAGCTGAGGCCACATCTCCTTAGTCTTGCGCGGAATACTTATGCAGTCCATCTTGTGAAGAAAATGTTGGATAATGGTTAGCATTCCTATGTTCTATATTCCACTAAGTAGTTATGATAATATTTTTATGGGCTTCATTCAAGGAAAAAACACAATTAATGGTTGAAGAGTTTGAAAGGATTTTTTTTGCTATAAGTGGCTTTGTTGTACACAGGTAGCTGATTTTTTTTTTGTTTTTGGTTTGTTTGCTTGCTCTGATATTTTGTAATTTTTTTCACTCAGCCAGCAAGAAACACTTAGAGGTTTTCATATCCGAGCTGCATGGGCATGTTGCTTCTCTTCTTCGACACATGGTTGGGTCAGTTGGTATGTCTCTTTGTCGTTTTCCAATATAAAAATTGAATTTATTTGACAATGTGGCTGTCTGGTAAAAATGTTTGCCAATCATCGTATTTCTAAACTTTACTTGATTCAGACCTTTTTGATTCTGAACTCCACTTTGCAGTTGTTGAGCATGCTTTCCAGTTAGGAAATGGGCCTCAAAAGCAAGGGCTTCTGTTGGAATTATATTCTACTGAGCTTCAACTATTTAAGGACTTGACTGCCATGAAAGAGCGCAAGTATTACTTTAAACTTTCTTGTATTGGTTTGAACTGCAGAGTTAAAAAAATGAATACTTCTGGAAGTTTATGTTTTATTTACATGTTCTTTTTAGGCTTTTGGGGGGGAACTGTTTGATTTTTTTGACTGCATTTTGTCAGGCTAGTGGATGTTATATCCAAACTTGGGTTGCAGAAAGCTTCAGTTTTGCAGCACATGGTCTCTGTGATTCAGCCTATTTTAGAGAAGGGTATTGTGGACCATTCTATAATTCATTGTGCTTTGATGGAGTTCCTTTCGATTGCTGATAAGGTAACATGAACTTTCTCTTTCTGCAAAGGTTTTGTTATTTTAGTTTTAAATCCCTGTCTTCTGTGATATAATACTCCTTTAACCTCATTTTCATCTTTTTGAAGTCCTCTGCCACAGATGTCCTCCAACAGTTGTCAGGTCCACTTCTTGTTCGAATGATCCATACCAGAGAAGGATCAAAGCTTGGGATCCTTTGTATCAAACATGGAGGTGCAAAGGTGTGCAATCAGCTATGCTCATCTATATTTAGTTTCAATGGTTGTCTTCTATTGAGTTTCATATTGAAGTTGTTTGGTTCCAGGAAAGAAAGAAAATTATCAAAGGAATGAAGGGGCATGTTGGCAAGATAGCTCATGATCAATATGGCAGCTTGGTTAGAGATTCTTTCTTGAACCTTTTTCCTATCATATTACTCAAATATTTTGAAGCTCAAACTAAATATTTTGCCATTTACATCTCAGAAAGTGCCTTAACTGGTGGTATCTCATCTTTCTCGCAGGTCCTTGTGAGCATTCTTTCTGTAGTAGATGATACAAAGCTTATATCTAAGGTTAGTTTTTGCAGATTAAGCTTCGAATTTTTATGATTGGTTTTCTGATAATAGTTTCTTAAGAATGTGCTATTTATTTCTGAATATCAGGTTATTATTAGTGGATTACAAAAGATCCTGAAGGAGCTTCTGTTGGATAAGGTATTGATCCTTGTATCAGCATCAGAGTCCAGCTGAACCATATTCCAAATGATGACTGAGTTCTAGTCTATTTGAAAAAGGAGTCTTTACTTTGATGTGGGGATCCATTAATTAACTCACATGGATTGCTGTTCAAAGATAATGCCATATCAGTAGTCTTAACTAGTTAACATTCATAGGTGTGAATAGTTTCTTTCTGTTGAAAATCTTTTACTTATGGTTTCCTACCATTTATATGCTGTCTGCCTTTTAAGTCTTACTAAACTATTGTAATGTTTGGATCTATCAGAATGGAAGGCGTGTTATTCTGCAGCTACTTCGACCCAATTCGCCACGTTATTTCAGTCCTCATGACCTTGCTTCTCTTGATTTAACAGTTCCTTGTCTTTGCACCAAGGTATTTGTTTATAAGACTCCTGTTTGTGTTTTTAATGTGAATAGGCAAAGCGGTTTCTTAGATTTCAAGTTGCTCTTTTTTTTATATTTAGGAGGAAGGTTCAGATGTTGTAGAAGATGTGACAAAAAAGCAGACAGAATCCTCCAAAATTGATGAGTCAAGTCTTTATGACGAGGAAGATGCTAGTGGGGAGGGAACAAAGTCTGGAGGAAGCAAAAAAGAACCTTCTGTGCGGAGATTTGAACTACTGATCAGTAGTGGGCTTGCTGAGGTTTGTTGCTTCTCAAGTATCTGAAGTTGTTATTTGGTGTCAATTGAATTGACCTCTGTCACACGGTTTTCTCACAGTTTTCTTTTTCATTTGACTAATGCACTTTAATTTGTAGGTCCTTATTGCAACCTGTATTGAGAATGTTGGGGAATTGCTTCGGTCAAATTTTGGTAGAGAAGCTGTTTATGAGGTATTTAATGCTTTTCGTTCTAAGCACATGCTCTTGTGAGTTGAAGCCATGTAGTGACATTTTTAATGCATACTGTGGTGAAGGTGGCTACTGGTGGATCAGATGGTGTTATTCAACAATCGTTGTCAGACAAATTGGATGCATTGCATAATGCAATAGCTTCTCTTGCAGCCCTTCCGAAGTCAGAGGAGCCAGAGGAAGAGCATCTGTTTGAAAACTTCTATTCAAGTAGGACTATAAGAAAAATGATCTTGGACAATCCCACCTTTGCGTCAAAACTATGGAAGTTGGCTTTAGAAGGCAAATCTGAACTTTGGGCTGAAGGTCACAGGTAGAGTCAATATTTATAGTTGTTTCTTGGCACTTCATGAAGCGTGGTCTATGAGAAGAAGTAACTAACCAGTGTGTTTTCTGCTATTTACGTTTGTTGCAGTGGTAAAGTTGTTTCTGCTTTCTTGGAGTCTTCCAATTCCGATGTTAGAAAGATGGTGAGGAATGAATTGCAGCCTTTGCAAGATCGTGGTATTCTCAAAATCCCTGATACTAAGCAATCCAATAAAGTCTAAGTGTTATACGTGGCGAACATGTAAGTGCTCTGTGGGCTCTGGAGACTCTCTCATATGGTCAAATGCATGTAAGAGGTCTTCCCGGCGTCAACCTTCATCGGCCTAGAAGACGATCTTTTTGCGGATATTGTGGTATACAAAGAAAGTGAGGTTCTTTTTGCTAGTGATTGGAGGACAGTGCTGTGGCATAACGAAGAGAGGCAGTGTCATACTTCAGATTGGGCGTTGTTTGTTATACAGAAAACGATCCGTGCTTACTAAACGTAAGCTAGTTTCATGTAAACAAATTTGTATTGATTCAAGTTTTTCTTATAGTAGTTAACTTTATAATATCATTTACTAGAGTATGCGTCAAATTAACCATGTTAGCAAATTGTATTTCTGAATTCTGAATCCCTGAATGATTTTCTTAAAGCCATACTTTATAATCCTCTTAAATCCATAACCCGGGAGTTGAAAGCAACTGTCTTAATGAAAACATGTTCAGCTCTCAAAAACTAACATATCAGAATTACAAGACCTGCACAGGTCCTTCGGACAATGTTTATTATCTCCCCAGTGCCATCCACGAGAAAAGATCTTGGCAAACTTGATATGCTGATTTATATAAAAAGAAGATAGTTGATGAAGCAGCTTCTCGTGAAATCATTCTGTAAAAGCATCGATAGAGGAAGATGAGTTCTCTTCAGGCTTGACACAATCTTTCCTTAGCAGCCGAGCTGATAGGAATAACTCCATCTGGAGAGACCAGAGCATCAATTGGAACATCCTGAGCTGTAACAGGAATGACTCCCTCCTCCATTATCTGTACAGAGTATGCTAGTGCAACTGCAGAGATGTAGATGCAAACATAAACAGATCAGATATGCCTAATTAACAGCCAAATACCGTGGTCTGACAAATACGGTTTTAAGTACATAAATAATATCGTTGAGAGTCACAGAAAGTTCATTATATGTGCTACTCTGAAACAACGAATTCACAAATCTTTGAAAATGTGCTGAATCTTTGAACCTGACAAGAATCATGAAGTTGAATGACACTTACCTAGAAGAGGTTGCTTCCATTTTTGCTTGGTGACAAGCTCCTTGTACTTATTCAAGAATGCATCATAGTATCTTTTTAATCGACCAAGACAGAAAAAGAGAATATCAATAACTGATGCAGCCAGATATAAGAAAAATAAAAATCATATTGGAAACTTAAAAAAGAAATAAAGTCACAATGAGCAAGTTATCATTCCTAGAGATTCCAAAGTAATGGGTAAAAAATATTTCAAGGTATGCAGAGGAATCCTAAATTATATATGCATCTTCTAGTCCTTCATTCTGCTCAATCAACTTTAGATGGCCAATATCATACAAAATGAAGGAAGACATACCCTCCTCCACGACCCAGTCGTCTTCCAGATCGATCAAAGGCAAGTCCTGTCACCCAAGGTGCTTAGCTGTTATTTTATTGGGGGGTTAGGTTCCAAAATTAAGAACAGAAGAAGTTGAAGAGTCACCTGGTAAGACCAACAAATCAACTGGTTGAGTTGCCTCCATCACTGCAATAAAAGGCATATCATTTAATCACATAATACAATTCTCTCAATAGGAAAAGAAAATGAGGTTTACTAAATGTAGATTCATTTTACTGACATTTTTAATAAACTCAAAACTGATACACAAAATGCAAAAGCAAGTTTCAGCCTAGACATCCTATCTTTAATAAAATATCAACGGAAGAAGTTACAAATCCTTTGGATTGAAAGAAGCATCCATTATGTGAATTGGTCTAGTGGAATGCCATCCGATATTCAAGATCATGGAATTTTAGTCATCAGATGCTCAAGGTCATGGAGTTCTAGCAATCATATGCTCAAAGTCATGTAATTCTAGACGTTGGATGTTCAAAGCCATGGAATTCTAGCCAAGCTCAAGGTCATAGAATTCTAGACATCAAATGCTAAAGGTTATGGGATTCTAGCCATCTGATGCTCAAGGTCATGGGTTCTCGCCATCAGAAGCTCAAGGTCCTGGAATTCTAGGCATACTTACTAAAAATGGTGAACAAAAAACATCAAAATATGCTTAAGGCATATGCAGGACATTGGAATCAAACACAAAAAATTGATTACCTTGCCTAAGGGCAGTAATCTGCTGGAATCCATATCCATCAAAAGGGAACAACAGTTTTTGAGGAAAAAAATGTCACTAATATCATAAAGATTGGATTTTGAACCATGGTCAGAAATATATTTATCTAATAAAGGCCTATTAATAATCTCTCTTTCAGAAGCTAAATGATCCATCAATGAAACATTCCAAATGTAGTATCTACATAGATTAGAAAAAAAGACAGGTTTTCTTTTTCCTCTTGAACTGACAAAAGGCATTAACTGTTCAGGATAAATGAGAGGTAAACCAATGAAACAGAGTTACCAACCTTTTTAAATGAGTGGAAATTGTGAGCTATAACCAACATAAAGGGTATAGCACCCAGTTGCCAACGGATATAAATCTAAGCCTGTTAGACAAGAAAAGATACAGATTCCTAGGATAAAGTGGGACCATACTTTTGATATATTGACCTGCTTCATTGAAGTCTGATACAATATCCTAGCTGAAAGTAATGACTTACCCTCACAAATACCCGTAAATGCAGTTTCCAACAGAATATAGAGAAAATAGCTACCACAATGGAAGTTCCATTAAGGTTCCACACCACAGAAAATATGCAAGTTACTGCATCAGAGCCTAAAAGATAACCAAGCATCTCATAACAGAGAGATTCTCAAGAGACAACCAAGCATCTTATAACAGAGAGATTCTCAAGAGATAACCAAGCATCTCATAACAGAGAGATTCTCAAATACTACAGCCCTTTGAAGGATCTACTCTTAACTAGCCAAAAGACTCCTGATATTTCATCAAATTTGAGATCATTATAACAGATTAAGCACGCACGGCAAATTCCACAAAAGAATGTTGGATGACAAATTAGCAGAAGCAAGGAAGAAAATCACTTTAACATGTTACTCAACCAATGCATCACCAGTTCTAAGCTTAATTCTTGAACACTAGATACAGGTCTTTTCATTTCAAAGACAGAATCAGAAGCCGGAGATCATGGTCAAATCTGCTTAATACATATTAATGTAAAGACCCAAGAAATAAGTTATAAAGGAAAAGAAAAAAATTAATAACAGATGGAATGTAAACTTATACAGCAACCTGCAATCAAGCAGGACGGGAATGAAATAGCTTCCTTACTCCAATCATAAAATAAAAGTACCGTTTTCTCTTTGATTTCCAGCAGCATCAAGAGGAGCAGGTTCCAAGATGTTCATTGAATTTGCAATTAGATCATCCATACTTGAAATGTTGAGCATGCGCATATAGCTATTCTTGTCTTCGACTCGTGGAACATAAAGCTTCTTCTTAGTCTGTGTATCACATCCTTGAATAGAAAATTAAATAGTGAGAACACTACTGAGCATATACAACACATTTTTAGATTTTTATTCTATTGCAAACAACCTTAATTTTGACTCATGAGGAAAAGAAGAGCTCACTAGCAAAGCAATATAATGCATTTTGTCTGTATGAAGCCTTCCTAATTTTAGCTTTAAGGGAAGAAGAACTTTAGACGCATTCAGTTAGAAACTTGGTGTAATGTTGCACATGAGGCGATCATGAAAATCTTAAGCATAAAATGAAAAATACCAAGTAGTCAGATCACCTAGAATTTCTGAGAGAATTTTCGATGTATCCACTTCCCTTAAGGCTTCGCAGCTTATATAAGCGCACAAGCTCTTGCACGAGTGAAACCATGGAGCTTCTAGCACAAATTTCTGAACTGCTATATCTGGCGTAGATAAAAATTTTCACGGAAGTGAGTGACTAGACGGAAAAAAAGGAGGATACAAGGAAAACAGGAATTAAGCACAATCCTGTTAAATCCCAGTTAAAATAAGTTGCTACAATGGCCATACAGGAACGTATAGAAGTGAGAATAATTTTTACAGTAGATCGCCGGCACCTTCATTGAGAGAAGTCAATGAAGAAAGAAAAACAAGAGAACAATTCTGTGAAATGATCGTGCTACATTTACCAAAATCATGTCTTCAGTCAGATTTCCATACAACGTCATCGTAAAGAAAAATATTGAACGTGGGATCCAATAATGTTAAAAAAAAAATAGTACTTCGCAAAGATCGAATGAAGTGAGTGAAGATTAAACCTTGTTGGGTTCTTTCAGAAGGAGTCATAGCCTTGAGATCCTTTCGAACTTTCGTCCGGACGGCTCGCTTCTGCTGAGCAATGGGATCGTTCTGCATCGTGGCGTTGGAAAAAGCGCGCGAGCCACAGAGACGAGACGTCTTAGGATTATACAAAAAAAGGTGTTTGCCACCGAAAGCTTGAGCTGCGGATGTTATAACTGCTGGGGACATGAACAAGTACTTCAGCTCTCGAAGGCCATTTCTTCGCATTCTACAAAGTACAGAGGCTAAAAAATTAAAACCCACTCTCGTTCCCTTCTCCTGTTTCTTCAATCCTCCCAGCTGATCGGCGACCTCGGACCCCAAACGCCGACTTCCAGCTTCGTTCCTCTGTTATTCGCTATTCATTGTTCATCCACCAATCGTGAAAATCTCCCTACCGTCCCTCACGTTTCCTTTATTCTCACCCAGGCAGGCGAGCACAGGTCACAGACTCACAGGTAACAGGAGGACGATATTGCTTTTTCTCGGAAGGATTTGATCGAAAGTGACGCTGGAGCCTGCAGACAGTATTTCACAATCTTCATAGCTGTCTTTGAAAATTCCAACAGGGCCTCAGGTCATGGATTTGGAATGGATGTATGAGATTAAATGTAGAGCTCAAGAAGCGGAAAAGCTTCGACTTTCAAGCAGTACCCGAATCTACTCGAACAAGTATTAGCTTTCATTGACCGTGTTGCTTACCAGAAGGTCGTCGAAGAAGAGGGGTGTGTCTGCTTCTGAACCAGCTTGCTTGTTTCTGTAGTTTGTAGCCAATTCTCGATTAGAAAGATAAAGTTTTTCTCCCGACATTTACTAGTTGAACCTTCAGGTTTCCGATACGATTCCGATACCGAGACGCTCACTTCCTCATTAACAGTCCTCTGACACAAACGCGACCCTCATTTATGTATTTCGGGTGGTGGTTTATAACGGCCCCGCTAAACTGAGCAACAAACAGTAGCTGAAAATTGAAATTCGGGAGCTGGGACTGCCATTGCGAGCCGGGGAGCTTTGTTCTACTCCTATCCTTCTTCCTGGTCTCCGATGGAGAAAAGCCTCATCACCTTGAACGTTCTCTCTTCTAGATACCCCTTCTCACCGTTTCTGCCCACGTATAGTCTCAGAACTTTTGGGCGGAAAAATTCTTTCTCTTCTCGTTTTTTCCAACAAAAACGCCTCTTGAATCTCAAGCAGCCATCCCTTTTCTCGGTAGGTGCTTCGTCCACCTCGAATTACGGCGGATGGGAGGATCTCGCGTCCAGTTCAGGTTCCAACGCTTTCTTCGAGTTCGACCAGCTACGTGAGTTTTTTATTTCTATTGGTATCGATGACACAGAGCAGGTTTTCATGTTTTTCTTGGGATTTGTTGCTTCTTTGGGGATTTCTAGAGTTAGGTACTTGTCAATGGCAGTTTTCCCGGTGTCTGTTGTAGTATTCATTCTTGGGTTTTCGATTGGAATCTCTGGCAGTGGATATGGCAGTGTCTTAAGAGAAAAGAATAAAGTGAGGAGTTTTTATGAGGAAATTAAGAGGTTGGGATGTTTCTTGAGTGACATGGAGCATAAATTGTCTGATTTGAGACGTGAGCTTGAATCTGCAGTAGGTTCTAATGGCGTTGATACGAAGGAAATGAGAAGATATGTCGAAATGGTTGAATCTGTGAGGGTAAGTATTCTGCCCGCTAGAGACATCATGGATGCCTCTTCTCTGAACGATTGGCAACCATTTTGTGATGGAGCAATGTCCAATTCAGACAAGATAAAGGGATATTCTAGTTCTCTGAGTAGTATAAATGGGAGGGTAACTAGTCATCAACAAGTTAAGGAGAACCGAGATCATGCTATGAGTAAGAAAAGACGGGACTTCTTAGTATTTGGTGTGGACTTGGTGCGAGTTCTTGCTGGGAGTTTGTTCCTGGAAAAATCATCTGGCTGGAATCCTCAACAAGTAAAAGGTACTAGCAAGCAGGAGTCTGTTGAGCAATTAAAGTCTGTGCAGGGAAATAAACAAACTACGTTTGATGTTCATGGAAGCTTTCTTCCTAAAGGCACTGAAGAAATGAGTATGAATTCAGCATCTCAGGATAACATAAAAAATAGTAGTAAGAAGGCATCTTTACCTCAAGAAAAATCTGAGGGCCAAAATCATAGAGAAGCTTTACATCAAGAAAATGATTTCAACAAAGCTGTCCATGCCACCACAGCATTACCTTTAGGCCTAGGGAGCATAAATGGTTCAGGATTTAGAGCCGATGCATGCAGGGTATCAGAAGAAGTATCACAAGGAGATCACTCAGACAGGGTGCTTAGAAATAATAAGATTGCCAAAGAGACTGCTCGAGCAAGAGCAAAGAAGGGGCTAACATTGGAAAGCTTTGAACTGCAATGCAACCATAATGATTCACTCCCATACAATGATGAGCCTATGGATCTGGAAAATGATTTAAATAGAGTAAATGGTGAAGGTTTTGGGAAGATGGTTCATCACTTTCAGAATGAATCTCAGATTAGACAAGACATGCTGCATGATCCCACTCGAACTCCTCTAGGTCAGAGACCATATGAGCAAGTTTCACCATTGTTGGGACATGAAAATACTGGTCCTGCATGTGATGTACCTCATTCACCTTCTCTCCGAAAAGAAAGAGACCACCATCTGAGTGGCAATGACGCTTTTTCTTCTGGTCACCATTTTAGTAATCACAATTTAGACTGTGATACTGAAGTGGCTGCCCCATTCTCAGCAATTTCTAAGGAAGAGGAATTCGATAGACTTTTGGAGGAGGCTGGATATCTGCTTAAAAAAGCTAGAGAATGTCTAATATGTCAAGTTGATGATGAAACGGCAGAAAATATATTATACAAATCTGCAAAGTTGCTCTCTAATGCAGTATCATTGAAACCAAAGAGCTTGAAAGCTGTTGGTCAACTAGGCAACACTTTTCTTCTTCATGGAGAATTAAAGTTGAAAATTAGCCGAGACTTGAGAACTGTTCTATCAAGGTCTGATACACCATCAAAGATGAAAGGGCCTCGTGGAAGGCTTCATGGATCTAAGATGCGTTTTTTAAGCAAAGATAGAGTAGCATCAATGCTTGTTGATGTGTGTGAGGAATGTGAAGAATTTCTTTTGGAGGCAGGAAGAAAGTATAGGACAGCCTTGTCAATCGACGAATATGATGCTAAGGCCTTATACAATTGGGGCCTTGCACTCTCCTTTCGTGGTCAACTGATTTCAGATATTGGACCGGTACGGACCTATGCATAGACTGAATATCTGATGAAATCCTCAAAATGATTTCTTAAAGAGAACAAATCCTTTCTTTCTTTCTTTCTTTCTTTGTTTTTAGTTCTGTTGTGAAAAATCAAATGCACAAATTGAAATCCAAGCAGTCTCTTAAGAAGGCACAAGAGAGCTTATTTCATGAGCCAAAAACTAGAGGAAATTTAATGCACCTGCTTGACATTGAATCATGCTTATGTGAGTTTACTTTTTCATGATGGAATGGCTTATGCTGAATCTATTACTTCTCCATTTCCAGGAAGCAGCCTCTGATGCTGACAAGGTGTATCTTGCTGCAATAGACAAATTTGACACTTTAATGTCAAAGAGTAACAGTTATGCTCCTGATGGTAAGGTGTATCTTTCCTTCTAACTTGATACTACATTTTCACGGGTGTCAGCTTGTCACTATACCATTAAATCTAAAAAGCACTTGAGAAGTTCCATTTCACAAAAAAAAAAGAACAAAAAAGCATTTTTTTGTTGCTAATAATAAAATTTGTATAAATTGCTTCTGTCGAAACAAAAGCTGGAGGAACATAATTCAAGTATAAAAGGAAGCCTATAGTAATCTAACACTTGCAATTCTATTTTTTTTATCTTTTCTGCAGGTACTTCGATGTTCATCTAAATGGAAACAATATGTTACTACATGCATAATTATAGTGACACATGACCATAAATAGAGTTGACTCTATTTTAGAAATTATCACTAAAACTTTGTTGGTGTGAGATAGTTTTGTGTTCAGTTGGCTGTTTTTCTACACCATAATTAAAGTGGAATAGGAAAAAAGTTGTATTACTAAATCAACAACCCATAAAAGCTAATGCATTCCTACATATTGGTGGCTATTTGCAGCTTTGTTCAGATGGGGCCAAATATTACAGTTGCGATCCTTTCTCCGGACTAATGGTTGTAAAGAAAAAGTTAAGTTACTGGAGCAAGCCAAAAGGCTATTTGAAGATTCATTGCTTTTAAATAATGATAATCTTCAGGTGAGCGAAGCTCTATCTTCGTGCATTGCAGAGCTCAATTGTAGACAGTTATAACTGTTACTCGGTGCTCCTATTTAAAATTACCAAGTATCTACATAGCACTGATGACAAAGTAGTGGGACCTTACAATCTGGTCACCTCTGGGGAGTGTCAAGGACGTGCAGAATCAATAAAATGAATGATAGAGAGTAAAAGAACCTGCAAGAGGAGTTCCTTTCTCATGTTTAATTTGAGACACCCAGTCATACTTCAGAAAAGAGGGGAATGTTGATTCATTTAAAACGTCTGTAATAATTCTGCTTGCAAATAAAAAACTGACCCGTAAAAGAGGTCTGTAATTGCATGCAATAAAAGTTATATTACATTTGTGGAAACTGTATCACACATTTTGCCTGTAGTTTCAGCGGAGCAAACATTTGAATGAAAAAGTTCAGAAGGCATTCAGGTATGTATTTCTACAAGTGTATGTTTCTTGTATACATATTAGATATCCTCCACTTACTACCTCGCTAGTGGCGTTGGAGAGAAACAAAGTTTTAACTGCATATGAAATTTAAGCATAGAGGGTATGAATAAATAATATCCTTATCTATAAACTTTGTTATTTGTCTTTTCCAAACAAGAATATGACCAGTTTCTCTTTTTGAGGATGCATATTTGCATGGGTAGTTGGAAGAAACAAGCGTGCTGAGAAGAGAGTATTTATGCCATATTCGAGCAATAGTTCACACTATATTTTACTTGAATTACAGTCAGGAATTCTGATTTGGCATTTACTTGTAAAGCTTTATCTGGTTTTGCTGCTTCAGCTTTATTCCTTTGTTTGTTACAACTCTATTAAAATCTTCTCCACGGTGTCACTCCTGCTGTTGACTTCAGTGTCGTGGCTTATATAGTATGAGTAAAAAACCTCAATTGCTTTATAACAGCTTCTTTGTATGAGTAGCTTGAACAGAGTGTCAGTCCTTCGGATCAAGAATTAGTATTGCATTTTGCATTCACTCTATATTTTTATTTGAGTTACAGCCATGAATTCTGATTTGGCATTTTTAGTAAAGGTTCATCTGGTTCTGCAACTTCAGCTTTACATACTCTTGATATGTTACAACTCAATTGAAATTGTCTCCATAATGTCACTCCTCACTTGAAGCATTCTCATGGCTTTACATAGTAGACATCTGCACATGGTTCAACTGAACTGCAGCAAATGGAAGGATTTAATTATGAAGAGAATTGGCGGCTTAACCAACTTAGAAAATTCAGACAATTGTTACTCCAGTAATCCTCAATGAGCATCAAATTTTTTTGATTTGTTTGCTCATTATAATCAGTCCATTCCTTATCTGCAAGAACTCCAGAAGGAATTTGAGTACTTTCTGTTTAACCCAGATTGAGCATTACACCACTTTGACAATGAAAAGAGCTGATGTCAATGAGCTAAAGACTATATGTTCTATTAAAATTATAATGCTCATATGGATTAATGTTGGAAGATCTGAAATATTTTGAAAGATGTTATAATTAGGGAAATGAAATAAAGTTTTGAACCAAGGCTGTAATAAAGGATAATTTAAGAAAAAAATTGAAAAAAAATATAATGTGAGGAAAGATTGAAGAAAATTTTCAATATGAAGGTATAGAAGATTAAAAAAGTCTTTGAAGAAGGCTATATTAATGGAAAGTTATGAAACATTTTGTAAAAACCTGAAATAAGGGAGGATAAAGGGTCTTGGGCATTAGCTCAGTGGTCCCATGGAGTTATTGCTGCGGGAGGTCTTAGGTTTGGGTCTCCACAGTAGCATTGGGAGTAAAATGTATTCACAAAAAAAAAAAAAAAAAGGGAGGATATAGAAAAATTTGAGAGAAGGCTATGAAAAGGGAAGGAAAAAAAAAATGAAAGAAGGGTGTAATAAGATAAAATGATTTTTTTTGAAGACTATAAAAAAGGAAAATAAAGAAATATTATGAAAAATATATACTATATGAGTTTTTTTTTTTTTTTTTTGAATGAAGTCAGTGATCAGGAAAGGTGAAAATAAATTTAGAGAAAGCTATTATAAGGGAAGGTAAAGAAAAATTTGAAAGGAATTCTATAAGAGAAAATAAATAAATGTTATGAAATCATGAAACAAGTCGAGCCAAACTAGATGAGCTAGGTTTTATAGCAGAGGAAAGGAGACAAAGCTATATAATGTGAGAAGACAAAATATATACCTTGATGTTCATTACGATATAATGTCGTTCATATTTCATAATATTTGTTGGAGTGAAAAAGGTTTTAGTGAGCAATAATAGATGAAAAAAATATTAATTAAATTAATTTTATTAATTATATAACATATATATAATTTTGGTAAAAAATATATATATTAAGATAAATGAATATTCAAATACAATTAAATTGAATTCGTGGCGCGTGGTACAATGCCAAGTATTCCCCGCAGCGCGAGCAACCGTAGCATTTCGCGGGAGTTTTTCCTGTCTTTTTTTTTTATTCCCCGGTTTCTACAAATTTTTGCTGTTGTCATCCTGCATTTTAAACGAGAAGGAGATCGAGTCCCGCGAAGATGTCTCTCCGCTTGAAGGAGAGCCTCTGATGTCTCTGACAACGGCGAAAGGAAAATAAACTTGTTTTCTCGGCAGATGGATCGGATCTTAAAGGCAGCTAGATCTTCAGGATCTCTCAATCTCTCCAGTCGCTCTCTCAGGTCTGCTCTGTTTCTTCTTGTCCTGTCACATTTATTTATCTTTATCTTTTTCATTTTTACGTCATTTTTGCTTCTGGGTTGGGGATAAGATGAATGTATTCAATCTTTACATCGCCCATTTTTGGTTAATTTACGTGGCGTAATATTTCCAGTTCCGAAGCTATGGGTCTGTATTTAGTATTTACTGCCATCAGTTTGAACATTAATGCTTGTGTGACATATTTCTTGTGTCGAAGAATTTATCGATGAAGAACAATGATTCGTAGAGAGGCCGAAATGGTTAGCATTGACGAGACTATATTCTTACTCACTCGCTTCACTTCATAACCGTAACGAAGTTTGCTTTCATTTCTGGGTCCGCATGTTATAAAGCATTGTCGTGGTTGAAAATGGAGAATTCTTTTCAGGGATGTTATACTCCTCTTCGTGAAACATCTTGAGGCGAAGTTTGATGAACACTTTTTCTTGCAGGGAAGTACCTGTTGAAGTCTATAGAAATCTCGATGCAGTGGGTGATGGTGAAAATTGGTGGGAGGTATGATTCTTACCGATGATGCACATATACATTCTTAAAACATATGTAATGCCCTGTCATGTTATTGAAGCATTCTGAGAAGTTTCTCGTGTTATTTAATTTAATCCATGTCTACAGACGGTGGATTTACAGAAGCTTATTTTGGCCCATAACGACATTGAAGTCATTACAGAAGATCTCAAAAAACTATCTTTGTTATCTGTTCTTAATGTTAGTCACAATAGACTCTCTCACCTCCCTGCTGCAATTGGCGAGTAAGTAAATTTACAGCTCTAAGTCATTTTATTTTCCTTGTTATTCTGAATGCATATCCTTTTTACCTTTTACTTATGAAAGGCTCTCCCTGACACATTAGGCTTCTCGTCTTCCAGGCTTACTTTGCTGAAATCGCTGGACTTGTCATTCAATGCCTTAGCCAGTATACCTGAGGAAATTGGATTGATGACCTCTCTAGTCAAGTGAGTCTTGCATCTATTCTTTCTCCGCCTGTTAAAAAAATATTCATAAGATGTCCATCCAGAAGCAGTCAAAGTGTGACTGTTCACTAGATGAGCATATGGTTTTCCTGTTAATGGTTTATAAAATAACTAAGTTGATGGTGTAATTTCAACTATCTTTCAGCTTATGTTTATTTGATTACTAACAGGCTTGATTGTTCAAACAATCAACTTAAAGAACTCCCTAGAACCCTGGGAGGGTGCTTGGCTTTGTCTGAACTTAAGGTATGCATTTCCCTTAATATGTCTTATTCTACAATTAGCTCTGTTGTAATAGTGTAGTTGATAAAAATTGATTGATCAACTTGATTTTCCTATGCTTAAGCTATTATAACTGTTTGGCAATGGCCTTAAAATAATTTGGCTGTATATTATAGTTAAGGGCGACATATATCTTACACTTAGTGGTAGTTCTGTTACGATTTTCAAATAAACGGTGGTCCTTTTGTGAAGTGAAATACTACCTTTAAAGTTTACTTCATTTGTGGATCTTGGAATTTAAGTGTTTCTACCGGCTCTCTAGGTATCCAACAATTGCATAAGTATCCTGCCAGAAGATCTAGCAAGCTGTTCAAAATTGATGAAATTTGACATTGAGGTATCCTACAAAATCATGAAACGAATTTCTTGTAAGAGTCATTTTTTCATAATTACCCTGTGGATGAGTTTTTATTACAAATCATTATCATGTTAAGTTTTCATCCATTGTAAGTCTTTAGTTAACCATGTTTATGAAAGGGAAACAAGCTCAAGATTTTATCAGAGAATATACTGGGGTCATGGACCATGCTTACGGAACTCAATGCTGGTATTGCCTTTTTCTTGGGATATGAATTTAGTTATGACAATTATGACTTCTGGGATTTGACTTTTTTGCTTACAATTTCTTTCGTTCTTCTGTTTTTCTTTTTCTTCTTGGTCCTCTTTTCTTGTGCTCTCTCGGCTCTCTCTTTTGCAGCCAAAAATTTGCTTACTTGTATACCTGAGAGTATCGGCATTCTATCACGACTGGTTCGCCTCGACTTTCATCAGAATAGTGAGTGAAGCTTGTCATATGATCTTTAAAATGATTTTAAATTTATTACCGGACTTAAGGAGTAGGTGGCGATTGGTGTGAGGCAGTTCATTATTTTGATTAAACTGTGGAATGGAAACTTTTATCTATTTTGACATTTTACTGCATTCTCGGACACTCTGTCTCTGTTCCTATTGTTGTTTACTTGAGCAGAAATTTCATCAATTCCTTCATCAATCAAGGGTTGTCATTCACTTGCTGAATTCTACATGGGGTTGGTCTTTATTCATTTTATTAACGTACCACATACATTGGCATCGATGTTTTACAGGAGCCTAATTCATTTTTATGTGCTTCTACATCTTTTATCTGATCATTACAGAAGCAATGTGCTAACTGCATTACCGCCTGAAATCGGTGAACTTTCATTATTGGGAAACTTGGATCTTCACTCAAATCAGGTCTTGTCAAAATTCTACTTTCTGTTGTTTTCGAATTAACTTTTCCTACTGCTCGTAAATGTTTCAGTATCTTCAGGTTGGATTTTGCATTTATAGCACACTGTATGACTTCTCACCTTCTATTTGGTAAACTTCAAGACAATATGTTGGAGTAATTGAAAAAAATTTGCTGACTGAGCTTTATGGCACCTTTGACCTACCTGATACAACACTTTTATGCTGGTTTTGGGACCAGAATCTAGATACTGAGTGGTGGAGTAAGAGATTCTTGAGATCTACAGCACTTGGTACCTGTGGTTCTTAGCATAGCAGACAACACTCGCCAAAGCTTTCCAACACTGCCCTATATTAGGGAGCACAATCTATGGCATTACCATCTTGCAGTTTTTACCCATTTATACTTGCTACTGTTTGCTTTTTGGTCTACTTACTAGATGCATTGACACACTGCATGTTGCATTTAGCTTGAAGTTTGTGAACAAAAGAAAAAATTGATTGAGCTTAATATATTTCTGCAATTCCTTAAGAGGCTCTTGTTGCTTCAATAAACTAGTGATGTGATTGTCAATAACATTGTTTGTGCAGTTGAAGGTGTATCCTGTAGAGGCATGCAAACTTCGTCTGTCTGTCCTTGATTTGTCAAACAATTCTCTCTCTGGCTTGCCTCCTGAGATGGGTAAGGTTAGCACTCTTCATATTTGGTATATTGTGCCCTATCTTGTTCTGGTTCTTCCTGTGCACATGCTGTTTTGATCTTCACTCATGTGTTGTGAAGGTTTGAGGATTAGGGCACATAGGTACCTGTTAGAAGGGTAGGTTGATCTTTGGTTAGATGTTGTAGTGTTATTAAACGAATCAATCATTTTTGTTTATTGACATGCTGTGCTAAAACATATGGCTTGCCAATTCTTTCAATTTCATCGTTTTACGATGTATGAGATTTTGTTTGTGGTATTTTCATCTTTCCTAATCTTGTTTGCCGTCTTACCAATGAACTATACTGTGCCTCTGCAAATTCACTGCATGGTCACGTGTTGTAGGCACAATGATTACACTAAGGAAGCTTCTGCTTGCTGGGAATCCTCTTCGAACTCTTCGTGGGTATGACTTCTGTACCATCACTTGTCTATATTTGTATATCTATGTCACTAGAAATCTTCATAATTCATTTGTTGTAGCTCATTGCTGTCCGGACCTACATCAACTTTATTGAAGCACCTTCGAAGTAGGTTGTCGTCTGATGAAGAAGGTAATTCTTACTGCTCCTTGTACGAAATAATAGGACTTCATCTTATTTTGGGAGCAAAGAGAAAAAAATCATTAAGTTCGAGTATCTTATTTAGGTTTAAACTTTTCTGATATGATATTCCCAATTTCTTCATGTAAAATTACATTTTGTTACCTGATCAAGCTGTAACTTGCCAGAGCCGATTAAGTTTGCATGAGGAGCAATGCCTAACTTTACCAACTAAAGTTTAGGAAAAAATTATCGATACGGTCAGTGATTGAAACATGTTAAGAGGCTAGTGCACTGTTTCTTCTCATACAACCAATAAATAAGCAGAATAAGTGCGGATAAATAGTTGAAATCTTCCTTACTCATTCTACAATTCTTGTAACTTGGCCAGCCAGTTCTTTTGCAAGTTCAGACGAATTTATGTCATGTTTCTTTTGAGGCTTACAACTTGCTTATCTTTCATTAGAGTTCTAAGTCTTTTCTTCATAAATTCCTATTTGCCTTTTACTGTAGATAGCTTTTCACATACACTTGAAATTGTAAACCTTGATAGAGTAATAGGAAGTTTCTTGTGCAGCATCTGGATCCGGGGTTTCTGGGGTTGGTAAACCTACCCTGAAGAATGACCAAATTTCTAAGGCAGCCCAACTGTCTGCATCATCTAAGGTTTTTTGCTGCTTCAACATGCCATGCATATTCTCTGTCTCTTGTTATAGTAAATATAATGATATCCAGAGTTTAATGTTCATCTTTTCAGGAACTTTCTCTCAGTGACCTTGGCTTAAACAGCATTCCATCTGTAGTATGGGAATCAAATGAAATTATAAAGCTAGATCTTTCTCAGAATTCTATCGAGGAGCTGCCTCATGAACTGTCTTCCTGTTCTTCCCTACAGGTTATTTTGGGAAAAATATTAATTACATGAGCATATTCCAGTTTCGTACATACCATAGTTGGTGTTTAGGCATGTCCATTAGAAATTTTACTTCTGCTACCGCTTGTTCTCATTTTCAAGTATCTGATGAAGTAATTTGACAAGGCTTGCAGTTCTTTACATTCTCAAATTCATGGTGTTTATTCTGGTTATTCTTCAATTTGCAGGTTTTGCTTTTGTCTAGGAACAAGATAAAAGAATGGCCAGGAGCAGTTTTGTCCTCTTTTTCTCATCTTTTATGTTTGAAGCTGGACAATAATCCCTTAAGACAAGTAAGCTTTTTTACTTTTTGGCTATTTTTTGAATGTTGACACTGAGAACCAATGTCTTATGATAAAGAAAGCAAAACTAGGATTACTATCTTTTTTGCAGAAAATAAGGAGTCCAAGAAGCACCATAGGAGTATTTATATATTTACTTGACAGTCAAACATATCTCATATCATGAATGATTGTACAATTTCTAAATATAATGATAGTGAGGTTGGAGATTGTATGTTTAATTTGGTGGTGATGTTATGTGAAACATAAACAGTGGTCCTCTTTTTCTGTTGTCTGCTGAATGTGTTAGTGGGAATGTTCTGATGATGAGGTGCTTTGGGAGAGGAGTGTTTCTGAAAGAGTTATTGATATATGTGGTTGCAGATTCCATCAGATGCCTTTCAAGCTCTATCACAGCTTCAGATATTGGATTTGAGTAGAAATGCTAGTTCTCTACCCAAGTCCCCTATTCTTTCACCTCTGTCACAGTTGCAGGAGCTTTATCTGAGGTTGGAATGACTCACCTATTCTTACTTCTATCTAGTTTTTCAACTATTTCTGTTTCTCTACTTCCATGTTTAACTTTCTATTGTCCATGTCCAGGTGTATGAGGCTTGATGAAGTTCCTTCCGAAATACCAAATTTAGTGCAATTGCATATTCTTGACTTGAGCCAGAATTCTATTTCATCAATACCTAAGGTAGAAGCTGAAGCTTCTTTTTCAAACTGTTTTGGTTTTCCATGGAAAAGGAAAAACCACTGCAGTCATCAGATTCACTGAAAATTGGTTAAATAAGCCTCTATGATAGGCAACATCATGGCATGTTCGATGTCCTTTTCTCTTTTTTTCTTTTTCAGTATGGTAACTAGGTTAAGGGGCTGCTGGTACTGTAACTCGATCTGTTTTGAGCAACTGATTATCACATTGAAATTGCCTTTTCTATCGCTTATGAAGGGAAAAGGGCTTGCCCCCCAAGATAATAGGTTAAGGTATATGTATGAAAAATTTGCTGCCATCCCTAAGTTAAAACGTCTTGTTTGGTCTTTGCGTGTGGATAACATCATATTGGCCTAATCGAGAATTCTAATTTTAAATTTCTTCTTGATTCATTTATTGTTTTATATGATTGATTTGCCTGTGGATAACATCATATTGGCCTAATCGAGAATTCTAATTTTAAATTTCTTCTTGATTCATTTATTCTTTTATATGATTGTCTCTTTTGCTCCTTCGTTGTTGTTGTTATTATTTTTGAGTTAATTTTTCTTTTTTAATGTTTTTGGCGAAACAGGAGTTAAAAAATCTGACGTGTCTTACAGAATTGGATCTTTCTGATAACAACATTGGAGTCCTTCCTGCTGAACTGGTTAGATTTTCTTCTACTCTTTCAGGTTACTCTTTTGTTTCTGGTTTGATTCTTGACTTCAGCTTTTTGGTCTATAAATACTTATTCAGTTATTTTTCTTTTCGATTTGGCATTTTTTTTCTCAATCAGGGATTGCTTGAGACCAACCTACAGGCTCTGAGACTTGGCGGAAACCCATTGAGAAGGTTTGCAATATTTATTTGGTTATTTTTCTTATCTGGCTTAGTTTTAACGCATTGTTCATGTATGGATTTATATATTTTTTCACTCAAAAAAGATTTAATATTTTCACTAAATTATTTTAGTTATATATATTTTTATGGTGAATATATGAGTGACATTTGAGCAATCAAATTTCCTCAAAGCTTTCTGTGATCAAATACATATAATAAATTCTATTTAGTTAATTACTGTCAAGCTTTTGGGTAAGCCCTGTAAATTGTCTAACACGTTATAGGTTTGTTATATGTTCTAAAAGCGAAATTTTGACGTGATCCCTGGTTGGTGACCTTTTGCTTTCAGATTTATCTGCTCTGTAGCCAAATTTAATGAACTTCCTTCTTTGAGCAAGCTTTATGAGAATCTAAACCAGATCTTAGGTCAACTGATCTCTTGATGTAGTCATTCAGCTTCTTTAATCCTACAACTCATTGTCCACCATGTCAGCATCTCTTAAAGTGGACCTTCTACTAGTGATAACCATGATCGTGTATAATTTCAAATTTTAGTCCAGTGTTGTGGACAGTAATAGCTTTTGATCAGATGGCAGTCGTCATTTTCTATAGCTATTAATATTTCATCAAAACTTGCAGCATCAGGCGGGCTATATTGGATCGAGGCACTAAAGCGATTTTGAAATATTTGAAGGACAAACTTCCAGAATAATGACTCTGTAAACTTCTCTACTTCAATTTTTTCTTATGTTGACTATAATTATACAACACTGAAGCAAGATCACTTTTACTTTGGTTAATTATGGTGTTGCCTTTGCTCATAGGGACGTGATTCGTATGGTTGAGCACTGTTGATAGCTCTTTATTTATTACGCCAAGATACCATACCAAGTAACAGAGAATGAGGCAAACGCAAGATGTGAAACTGACATGGATCTCCCATAGGGTTATGGGCAAGCTTTAGCTGCAGAACCTGTCACTGAAACATCCAAGAACTGTGTACAGTTATGTTCAGTCCAATTGCTTGTCACTCTCCAAAAGCAGGATTTTGCATAGTTCCCAATGCGTCCCTAATGTATGTTTTTGTTTGTGATACCTTGTGATACCGCTGTTGTTGTTGATTATCTTAGAATCCAGTAGCTATTCGAACCCCTGAATTGGACTTAAATGTAAACGTGAGGCAACTGAATTTTAAACTGGTGTTGTGGGTATCAGTTACATATGCTGCGTATTGAGTAAAATATAATGGGTTTTAAAGCAGTTGGCGTACATTTGGTAAAAATTTGAATTGGATCCTGCTGTTTTCATTTTTGGGTGAAAAGCATGATATGGTAATGGCAACGAATACAAAATTTATTATAACATGAGATGCTCTTTAGGAGACCTTCGTTTCATGCCTTGCATGAGAACAGATGAGATAATAAAACAAGTCCACAACTGTGATATACTTGTCATAGAATATGGAACACTAATGCTGATTATGTCCTGTCTTCATCAGGAGAAAAAAAAAGGTCTCTCACTGATAGTACATATTAGCTCTTGCCTGAACTGCAATTGGATGCCATAACTAACAAGATTATGCTGTAAATTTGTTGTGCGCAATCTGTCTCCATGCGATGACTGCTTTTTGTATGTCTGGGAGTTTATTCAGAGAAGTCAGAATTTCTGAATCTGATTCTGCTCAACCTCAACATGGTGCACCTTTGTATTATGGCCTGGGGGATAAAGGAAAATGCTTGCTCCAAAAATCCAATACTCTCACTACCAATTCAGAAACTCGGAAACATTACGAATACAAATTTTCTGCTCCACGTATATTAATATTGGATTGGCCCATCCAAACTTCCAGAAGCAAACTGCAATAAGTGACAAACACTGTCAAACCTCATACTGTGCAGACTTCTAACCGCTATTTCAAATATGCGTTAACCAATTAAAGATAATGACAATGCAGCTTCTACCTGACTCACTATAGGATTTGTTGATGTGGTGAATTCGTCAGTCCCACCTTCCCATACAATCTTACCCTCATGCAGAAACAATAATCTGCATCATGAAGGTAATTGGGAGGCCAGAGCTTGTGGTTAAGAGTTCAGTATTAAAATAATCTTCCCACAAATGAGATGAGTTGAGAAAAATTTAACCTGTCAACTGCTCTTCTAATGGTACTGTGCTGGTGAGTGACAACAACATAGGAAGCTATCTTCCCAGGTGCCCCTAAAGCGTCTCTGCCTTTCACATGGACTGACCGAATCAGATCCTCAACCACGGTAGAAGCGATAGGGTCAAGCCCTGCTGTTGGTTCATCATATAACAGAACCTATCCAGAAAGAAAACTGCTTCCCTTAGCAAACAATTGCGACATTATTGTACTTACAACACTTGGTCCCAGAAATAATTATTTTTTTAAAAAGAAAGGATATATCTTGATCTTACCTCTGGTTCTACACAATTATTCGTATCGTCATATATTATGGAACGAGCTAATGCTACACGCTTTTTCATTCCACCAGATAACTCTGATGGTAACCGATCCTCAACACCCTGCATGGTGGCAAAGAGATGAGAGGGAGAGGGAGAGGGAAAGGAAGGAAACTAATGAAGATGCAGGTGTACAGTAAAAAAACTGTTCCAGTTCTACCTTTAAACCGACAGCTGCCAAAGTATCAGTTACAAGTTTTGCAATTTGATCCTCTGGCATACGAGAATGTTCATACCTGCAAAATATGCATCAGTTAGAAACATCGTGCAGTTGAAATCTGCAAATATCGAGTCAATAAAGAAACAAACTCATCCAAAAACATCTTTAATCTCTTACAAAAGGAAACCAACATTTTCACGAACAGTAAGAGAATCAAAAAGTGCTGCACTCTGAAATACCTGTTCACACAACCACCAAAAGAGAGTGAGTAAAGATAATAAATATCAAAATTATAGCATAAAGGAAAAGAAAAGAGTCAAAACATACCAAACCGATACGAAGGCCAGATATATCCTCATCACTAACCAAGCCTTGTCTCCGTCTTCCACGGATAAGAACCTCTCCCTGGTCATTGGCGATAAAATTCATTACGGCACATACACAACTCTTCCACAGGTTCAATAAAAGTTCATCCAAAGTAGAAGCTAATATTTGAAGATAAAATGCAGTAACTCACCTTGTCTGGAGCAAGGAGGCCAGCTATAATCTTCAAAACCGTAGATTTCCCAGTACCAGAGGGCCCAACTATTCCAACTGCCTCCCCATGTCTGATCTGCATATGCATGTATACCAGAAATTAGGAAAATACTAAAGATCAATCGAGAAAGTGAATTGCTAAGGTGATAAACTTTCATTTCTAGAAGAGTTGCAATACAAAGGTGAAATAGTTATATTTGTTTCATGTAAGAAGAATCAAGTAACTGGCCACAAATGAGAAAAGAGAAAATATGTCAGAAATAACACCAAAAGTGAAAAATAGAAGGAATAACAGATGGAAGAGGCTTGAATCAGTCTAAATTCATAGCATAAACCACGTGTTAAAACTCAGGAACCATAAAGAACTTCACTCTTGCGTATTGACCTACATGTACATCAAAGAAAATTCCCAACCATAGTTGCCATTTGACTATAACAAACAAATGACAAACCTAAATAGAGAAAAGCTATCCAGAATTTGAGGTGTTTCATGAGCCATAAGCAATATCTGAAGTGTCATAGACAGCAGAATCCAGTAAAGTTAGTTTCCTGACTCGTGGTTCAACCACCGAGAATTGTCTAATGAACACACAGACATTAGTTGCAGAAACATTATCCAAAGAAAGCAATGACCTAACCCTGGAGCCATGAACTGAGGTGTTGAACACAAATTAGGCTCTAAAGGTTCTTGTGTCATCGAAGCTACAATATAAATATGGCATCTCAGAAAGAAGAAACATGCTAAAAAATTCTAATTACTGTCAAGAATAATTATTCGCATAAACTATTTGACAACCAATTCGAAAGATCATCTTGAAGAATTATTAACATAAATAAGAAAAAAAAAAAATCACCTTGAAGCTTACACCTCTCAAGATCTGTTTTTCACCAAATGATTTGTGAACATTTCTACATTCAATAAGAACATCGGATTGAAATTCCATTTCTTTGCCCATCCTGACATTTTCATGCACGGATGACTCCTGAGAATACACTCACCAAAAATGGGTCAACATAGAGATTCCCACAAAACTTCCTCCAAAATGAATCACTGAGATTGCAACTTAGCTTGATAAAAAGCAGAGGACGAAGAAGAACAGAAAGACTGAAGAAAAAGAAAGACTTTCTTCAATATTGAAAGAAAAAAATAAAAAAACTTACTCTTGAAGATTAAAATTAAGGCAAAAAATAATAAAAAAGCCATCGAGTCACATATAACTTCATGATTTCTCGTATCGCAGATCCAAATCCGTATATTGTTGAAGAAAACTAATTTCAGCTGTACAGTAGCTAAAAGAGAGCATTCCTGAGAGCGACAAGAATTGTAACTAAACAGACGTATTAAAATCGTAGAAGCAAACAATGACAAGACAAGCTTACATCATGTATAAAAGCTGGGAAACCATCTCCCCGATTCCTCGAAGGAGCCGAACATGCACAAATAATCTCCCTGCCCTTTACAGAGGAATGGAGTCTCTTCCTGTAAGGCCGAACAAATACACGAGATGAAGTCCGGAACCCGCTTGAAGGCCACAAAGGGGACTTTATCGCAGAAGGAACCGCATAGGCTGACATTTCTAAACTCGACAAGGAGAACGTCGAGTCAGCGACGACGCCTACCCAGATCAAGACACGGGGAGAACAGCAAGTAATGAGATCATTACAGGATTATGGGAAAGAAGATATAGTCTCACGATTCCGCAGCTGGTCCCCTGAGCGCAAAGAATCATAGAAGAATCGAATGAGGAATTCGACATGAAATTCGCGTGTTGGATGGAGTTATCTGACCCATGGGACCCTAGTGTGATTTTTCCACCTGATTTCCTACGACCCTGTCTCTGCAGTTGAAGATGGGCCGTTGCTGCCGCAAAAAGCTTGGAACTGCAATTGATTACAGAGACTACTGAGGGAGGTTGGTCCGTCCTACCAAGGCAGGATGAAAAATATAGGAGAACACAACACACAAAAAAAAATAAAAAAAAATAAAAAAAAATAAAAAAAAATCGCTTTGGGTAGTTGTGTCACTACTTGTACGAGAATTACCTTTCTCTCGACCCTATTCTTAATTTCCGGATACGAAAGGAACCTTGCAGAATAATCACATAATATAAGCTCAAAAAAAAAAAAAAAAAAAAAAAATCAATATTTTTCTCCTTTACTTTAAATTCTTTTTTTTTTTTATTCAATTTCTAATGAAAAAGGTTTTTTATTCAATTTCTAATATTTAATAAAATTAAAATATATTTGTAACATATAAGTTTTTTTAAGACAACATTACCTTGTTATTTAATTTTACATAATTTTTTTACTTAATTAAGATAATGGGCTTTTTAAGTACTATAAACCCGTAACAAAAGTGGGGTTAGTAAGTAGGACTGGGAGAAGGAAGGCCCAAGTGAGTATATACATGAGTACTAAACTAATCACAAGTTCAGAACTGATGACTGCCTCGTTTTCGCGAGGGAAAGAGGAGGAGAATCAAACGGGGAGTTTCAGAGAGTCGCCATGGACCTCCTCGACATCGACCTCGACGTTCCCAATGAAGAACCCCCCAAACCTTCCAAGTTCCAGCCCAAGACGTCCAGGTTCAAACCGAAGCCTAAACAGGAGCCCCACTCTCTGCCGGTTCCCAAACCGGAATCCTCCTCCACTGCCGTACCCAAAACAGAGCCCGGCTTGGCCTCTGCTCCGGTATCAGATTCCACCGTTTTACCAAAGAAAGAGGATTCTCTGCCGGGCGTCTCGCCTCATGTTGCTGCGTCGGGAGAAGATGAGGGAGAAGCCAAAGGGGAGGATCCCATGGACGTGGATGGAGTTGAAGAAGAGCTGGAAGATCGTGTTGTGAGAGAAATTGACGTGTTCTTCACGCCCGCCCCGGTTGATGGCAACGGTCAAGTAATTTTCCACCTTTCTTCATTTTGAATTGGCGGTGCTCAGTTTTTTTTTTTGTTTCTTCCTTCTTCCGTTGTTTATCTCGGAGTTGTTTAGTTCTACGCTGCTCCTGTTTTGGAGTACACCCGGTTTATATTTAGCTGTATCATTCAAATGTTTCACACTCAGTCACTGTGTACTTCGACATTGGAGTTTTTTAAAGCCTGAGCTATCTCTGCTAGATCATTTTGTGTGAAAGGAAACATCTTGTTTCGGTAGGCTAGTGTTTGTACGCCAAACCAGGTTTTGCAAAGTGTCAGTAGGGACTTACGTTTTACTCGATAATCTTCTTTGCAGTTGTATGTTTTGCAATACCCTCTCCGACCTTCTTGGCGTCCATACGAAAATTTTCAAGAGGTGCGTGGAATTTGTTACATGTCTTTCTTTTTCGTAAATATTCAGTTCTATAACTCAGCGGTCAGTACATTGACTGGCCTTGCACATTACTCTTTGTTGCTGTGATTTAACAGACTATAAGTTGGTAAGCGAAATGATTGTGGTACGTAATATTCCAAATTTTTCAGGATGTTTCTTTCACTAAATTTCATTGGTCCAGGTCAGATTGAAGCAGAAACAACCACAACTAGAAATTGATTTAGAGATGAGCTTTGAAGGTCAGAATTATGACCCAGAAATTTTGCAGCGGTTGAAACTAAAAAAGCAGGTTTGTGGTTGAGTCGTGTAGAGAAATTTATGGTAGAACTGGCTGTACTTTGTACTTGTGGGGTCATGTTATTATGATATTACAGTTTAGTCGATTTTCAATCAGATAGTTATTGTTGTTCTGTGAAGAGACCAAACATGGTATGTGTTGTGTATAATACTTTGTGTCTGGTATATAGTTCATGTTTCTTTTTAAGAGGATAAATCCTGTATTTTTCATTGAATGAACTTCCGAATTAGCTTCTCAACCCTTTTCTTCTAAAAGCTGTTAAGCATGAAAGGTTATGAACACATTTGATTTGATTTCTTGAGTTGTATGCCTTCATGCAAGGACAAAAGGGCTGCTAGATCATTTTAGGCTACGGTAGTGCGCAGGATAGTGGATGGTCCTTGTTCCTATTGGATTCAAATATCTACTCGAGTATGAAGATCACATTCCCCTTTTTTATGTTACTTCAGACACTATCTTCATCCAAGGCTCCTCTTGTAACTGGCTATGCTGTTGGGATTCTGAAGCAAAACAAGGCTAGTATTTCTTCTTCTTGGATTCTATTTGGTTATATAATTTCTTTCTGTCATCACTCCAAAACATGCATTTTTCAGTCTATGGGATTCGTTACTTTGTTAAGCAGTCTAAGGGCTTCCATTTTGCTATTATATTGCAGTTACACTTGAGTCCAGTTCATTCAGTTTTTCAGCTACGTCCATCGATGGAGTATCTGAAAGACGACACCCCAAAGAAGAATACTGCTGAGAAAAATGGGGAATCTTCATCAATTCCAAAAAAAAATGGGGAATCTTCAGTCAGTACAGATGAGGTAAACTGGATTGAAAGAGATCATGCATTTGCAAGAAGAAAGCTTGTTTGTGCAGCCTCATGTTTTTATTTCTGTATTAATCTCTGAAACTCTCGTTTTTTCATGTTGATTTGACATGAAACCACTGTTTGAGCTTTACATCATACTGTGCCACTGAAAGATTTAATCGAACAACAATAAATGCAAGACTCTGAGACTGATCATTTTAAGATATTATTTCTTACAGATTAACCTTTCACTGAAAAAGTAATGAGTTATATTCTAGCCATCTAGCACATGGGTGGCGGTTCAATTTGTTTAATGGCAAATCATGGAAGTTAGTTGTTCCGTTAATACAGTTAATTCAGATCTTTCCTATCATTTGTAGAGTGAGTTTATTGTTTTCTTTGGGTGACTTTCAGCCATGGGTTTCACTTGAGTACCATGATGCAGAAAGCATGACTTCAAGCAACTACCGACAAAAGCTGACAGCAGAGGAGAGATCCCGTATACAATTCTCCATGAACCCGTATGTGCTTGCATTTAAGCACAATTTTTTTTTTCTTGTAGTGATGAGCCGTTTATTATGTGACTTATTTAACTTTTTTTCTCTGGTTATAATTTTTTGCAGTTTTTCTTTCATAATGTGGAATTAAACTGTTGCTTCATTTTTGTCTGAAGGTATGATTATGTCAGTTCTTTATGTCCAACGACATCAAGTGACATCAACAAAGCTAAGGATCAGTCCATACGGTGTGTACTACCTCAAGCTATTGGAATAACTAGAGCATTTGAGCAAAGGGTTGAATGATCAAGCTGAGAGTATTATCGGCTGTAAACACAACAAAATAGCATTATCTGTGGCATTAATTGTTAGGCTACATCTGCAAATTTTGATGAATAGAAAAAGCTTGTTTTCAATCAGCATCATGTTTTTCATTGATGAGTGATGCCTCTAATTAGATGATGCTCCTATCTAAAATCTTGTTTGCAAATGCCAATTTACTTTAATTACTGCTTTCTCTGCCTTACTACACTTGTATATATTGAACTATGCACTCACAATTCCACAATGCCAAGTTAAATGTGTGTGCTGTCGCTCTTTATGACTTGTTAATTGCTCCTCGACAGGATCTTGCTATCACTGCCTCTGGAAGAACGGTTCAAGAAATGGTTTTCTGAGGTTAGTATTTGAAGTTTCCTCAATATGTATCTGTCATTGAAGTGCATATTTTTTCTGTACATGTAGCCTCGGAATGCCGATAGTAATCTTGGATAGTAGTGGATCATCTGTTAAGCCAAAATTAAATATGATTAAATGGCATATGGATCTGAGTTGCTTGAGTCCTGTTGGTTACCCTTGATGAATTGCCAACATCGCAATTTTCTCTGTAAAACAACAAGGGGTTTGCTGTTTTTTTTTTGAGAAAAGGTGAATGCGTTTGCTGTTCTTTTTACTGAACTTGATGTGGCATCTTCAAAACCATTTTTAGTTTTGAAATAAACTTTGAATGTTTCAAGCTCACCAGAGCTTTTTAACTGTTTGTGATGACACTTGCATCAATGTCAAAATAAAACATTGTGCATCTACAAGCTTGAACCATCTTCATCCATATCCTTACCTATATTTTCTTGTATTAGGGTCCCGAAGCACATAGGTTTTCTGCTCTTATGCATCTTGCTCCTGAATGCTCTGAAGACGACGTGCTCAAGGTTCTTAAGCAATACTCCTATCTAGTACAGGGCATGTGGGTTGCAAAAACTGGACTTCGATGTCGAGGTGGTCTTCCAGCTCTTGCTAGAGATTATGTCCTGCTTTTATTTAGCAAAAACCAGTTTATACGGCACAAACAGTTAAAATCTGTAGCAATTCCAAGTGACTCTCTCGAAAAGGCCCTGAACCCTTTAGCTGTTCGAACCTATCGGTTCACTGCTTGGAGAGACTGGAACTCAAAGGAGCCAGATGATTGGAAATTCAAGGATACTGATGAAAAGTTCAAGCGGAGTCATCCAGATATTGTGGAGGAACAGAGACGAGATTGGGTAAACCGTGAAAAAGATACAATGGATGCTCTCCTTGGTTGTAGAAAAGGTGGAAGTGCAAAGAGTTTTTCCAAACCGAGTGCAGTCAACTCATCTACTGCTGCTGATCGATCTGCAAAGGGAGGGACAGAAGTCAAATCCCAAAATTCAACAATACCATCAACAATGTCTAAAGAGACTCGTGAAGCTCTCCCCAAGGCACTAGAAGAGCTTTTCAGTATCCACAAAGTTTGTAGGTAATCAATTTTTTCAGTTATTCTTTTTTTGGTGCCGACTCAAGTAATTTTGGAATTTCATTGTTCATACATGAAGCAATGTTTTAAAAAACAAACTAGGCATCAAACTGGTAAGGAGGTCGGTTTGCAGGTTTGACCAGATTAGACTAGTTGTTGAACTGCCATTTGACCCTATGTTGAAAGGATATACGATTTTAGTTTTTTCCATTTTGAACACACATTGTGGTGATATAGCCTGTTGATTAGAGGGCTATTTGCAACCTTAAGAAGTCTTTACTTTGCAACCTGTATAGCAGACCGATCTGACTGCTTTGGTTCAAGGTTTAACTGGACGAACCGGTCGGTTCCTTAAGTTTCTGAGAATATCCAGTTATTGCATTTATAAAAGCCGGATTGACTCTTTTTCAAAAGAAGAAATGATCTTATACAAAAGTAAACTATTTTCTGGACATGGAGTACATCGGTTGAGTTCCTCTGTTGTGATTAATTTTGTTTATCTACAGCTTGCAGCTAATTTGTCAAGGTTTACGGGATATGGCAATCTCTAAATCTAGTCTTACTAAATCAAATCCAAGAGCAGCAATAGCTGCATCGCTTGCTGCTGCTGCTCCTCTGCCTGAGCTCCAAGCTATTGTAAAGCAACTTGCCATTGATATTCATGGCGTCTATGTATGGAAGCCACAGGGAACTACAGATGATGACAAATTGAGGTCAGCTGCTGATTTATCCTTTTTGTTCTAGAAAGCAAATTTCAAAATTTGTTGCTCCATTCCATCATGTTTTTCTCTGCAGACTGGCTGTTATTAATCTTTTCTGCGGCAAAGAACCAAATGCAAAACTGAAGAAGGCAGATATTGTTGAGGCTGCAAAAATTGTGCTCAAAAGAGACATTACTGATCAGGAATATACAAAGGTTATATAACGATCACTGGCTCTATGTTTTGTCTACTTCTGTTGATTATGTTTTCTTTTTGCATCATCGACTTCAAATTTTTCAATGTGCAAAAGTTTTTGTCTGCACGCATTGGTAATGAAAAAGTTGAACTAGGGTAACTGATCCCTCACTTGGTTCCATGTTGTAGGTTGTAAAAGAATATTGCGTATCCAACAGAGGTTCTTGGGTGTTGAAAAGTAGTGATGCAACAATAAGATAATGTTTCCCTTGGAGCTTCCTGACTGACAACCTCTTCTTGCCTTCGAGAAACTGTCTGGTGCTGCTGATTGTTTGCTTTAAAACATCTATAGACAAATAGGACCCAATTTCAGTCTGCAAACCATCATGAGGTCTTTTGCACATATTAGCAGCTTTGGAGATGCAGCACATGCACCCAGATGGCAATTTCCGTTTTCCATTTCTGCTCAGGCTGCTTATCTTGTTGATTACTGCATCTGTATCAATAGTCGATTCAAGAAATTTTTAAGTTACCTAACCCCCCGCTCAATTTTGTGGAATGGGAGTTCTTTCTTCTCTACTTGATTTGTTTATTTATGTATAGTGAGGTCTGGCAATGCCACTCTTGGATTGGTAATTTATTGGAACTATTTGTGTATTACAATTCCTGCAGAGTCTGTACTATGAGGATGACAAGTTGGATATTTAACTGAGATTCACTTAACGTTGCAGTTGTTTCCCCAGTTTTCTATTGTAGGAACTCTCAATTCTCATTTGATGCATGCTGCTGCACCTTTTTAGTTCTTCAATTATCTGTTGTGCCACTTCGTTTAGATAAATATTAGAAAACCTTGTGCTCATTGAGCGCATGTTGTAGTTTCTATCTTTTTTGTTTTTCTGTTGGGATGTTCACCACTGGTATTTCCTTTAAGATTCAGAACAGAAACTGGGGTTCATCGCCCTCTCAATGAGATAAAAAGATGGCATTCTTCCGCATCCTGACAACTTCAAGGAACTAAATGAACTTGTATTCCGAGAATTCCGAGAATCTTCTCCATTTCTCATTACCGTGGCCAGAGATTAGAGCAACGCCGGAGAAAAAATGAATTAGACTCAGGAACTCTAATTACAGAATTGATCAGAAAGAGAAGAATGAATACCAGCCTTGCCAAATTGGCGCTTCATTGTAAATCCTCTACATGTACATTGGCATGAGCAGCAGGCCCAGGAAATGGACTACATCTCAAATCAATCACGTATGTTGGAATGGCGGTATAAATAATTTGGATCTTCTTAGAAGACTCACAGGATTGAATTAAAGCTCTCTATGGGATCTGATTCTTCAAGCATAGCTGCGGCTTGAAAGCAGTCACAAGCGTCAGCCATCCTTCCATCATCTCTATGAACCATTCCCAAATAGTACCAGGCCATACGGTTTGTGGGTTCGAGCCGTAAAGCATCGGAGAGGAAGCTTCTCGCAGCCGGCAATGATTTTGGGCCCATTTTCCACAGCAAAGCTCCTAGTGCAACTTCACAAGCCACATTGTCCACATCTAGAGCAAGTCCATTCGAGTAAGCCACTAAAGCACTAGGGGAATGCCCGCGTCCTTCATGGATAAGACCTACAAGAAAATCTAAGGTCAGAATAGAAAATCAAAATAAATAACTATAAACCCCTTTAAGGCAGCTCTGAGAGTTCAGACTAAAATACTTCAGCAGCATCCAAGAACCTACCGGCTCATATTTACTAACCATTAAGTTGGATGCATTTTAACTTGGAAGATTTAAAACTCACCTTCAATATGCAGTGTAGCAGCAGAATATTGCTTCAAAGCACTGGCTTTTTCCAAGCATACTTCGGCATCTTTCCAATGCGATAGACTGGAGTACAGGCTGGCAAGTCCTTGCCAAACTTCAAACTCACCAACCTTATCATCCTGGCCCTGATAGCAAAATTAAAAACAGGTGAAGGTTATAGATATTTTTGAATAACTATAAGCCTAAGCCAAGAGAAAGCAACAAAGTACCACCACTGTTTATCTCCAAAGGCCAAGTGATTTAGATAATTGTTAATAAATTCTTCTTTAAGGAAGAAGTTTAATTAACTACTTTTTATCATGAAAGAACATATCAAGTAGGAAAGAAAAAAAAAAGTAGAAGAAAAGATAAAATAGGCATAGTAGCTACAATAACATGTCAAAATGATGTTCACTATTTGTTTCACACAAAGGGAGACCATGAGACTTAATTTGATCAATGAAGAATGAACTGAAAGTGTAGAAAACTAACCTTAGATGCACTCTGGAATGAACCAAATGATTTTTTTTGAGCTTGAACAAGTGCAAGAAGGAAGCGATATGTTTCCACAGCATCCATAGGCAAAGACCGAGCAATTTTCAACTTTGCTTTCATTCTTAGTAGTGGACCCTGATCCCACTTTGCAGTTTCATCTAAAGCTGCATCAACAACAACTTCAGCTTCTGAGTATCTCTGCTGAGCAGATAAAATTAATGCCAGCAACCTCCACCCTTTTAGTACAGATCCCCCTGTCACATCAATAAATTGTTTCGCACACCTCAGTGCAGCATTTGAATTACGGTGTTCTGCATATTGAACACCTAGCTCAAAAATCACATCTGGGTTGTGCCTCTCAAAAGCTACTGCCTCATCTAAAGACTTCAAAGCTTCTGATTGTAGGAATGACCTCTCAACATCAGAAGAAGCAACTTTAGCTTTTTTCCCCAAACAAAGCCCCAACATGCGAAGGCAAACACCCTTTAAATGGCCATTCATTCCTTGACAACTGGCCAATGCCTTCCGTGCATAACCTGCCCCCTCGGAAGCGAGATGATGATCTTCACTACAAATCTTTGCAGCCAATAGCAAAGCCAAAGGATCATCTGGCTTTTCATGCCTGTTTAAAGACTTTCTCAACAAGTTTAAAGCAGTTTTATTCTGGCCACTGCCACTGTAGCAAAGAGCTAAATAGTTCCATCTCTCACAGCGTGGGTACACACCAGGAAGAAGTTCTTCAAAATGCTTCGCCAGTACAGAAGTCTGCCCACATATTGATAGTGCAAACATAAAATGTTCCATTACTGCAGGGTCCCATTCTGTCTTCCCAATGTAGCATTTCCTCAATAGAATCATCAAAAGCAGAATTGCTTCTTCCAGATTATTTTTTGGAACAAATGATCCATCAATCTGAACAGCTAGGCTAGGTGCATTAGCTTCTACACCTCCATACAACAAATAAACTGCAAAACGTTTCTGAATTCTTGCACAGCAATCATTGTCAAGATTCCACTGGCTAAGAAGTGCCCGCCTGTAGGCACCCATGGCTTCCTGGTGGAACCCAGCCAGCTTCCAAAGTTCCGGAAGAAGCTCCACAGCTTTACTAACTGTCTCTTGCAATCTATTGTCCACCAATGTCTCTGGAATTCCCTGAGGGAATATTTTCTCAACAGCGTCCAAGACACTTTCACATTCCTTGGCAGCCTCTGCAATAACCCAAAATCCTGCTTCAGTAACAAAACATTATAAAAATACTACAACCGTTTAAAGTGGATTGGTCAACAGATATTTGATGCAGGTTTGGGTGGAATACTCCGTAGCAGTACCACTGCCAAATCGACGGTGATATACAATAATCCAGTCACCATAAAATTAAAGTGAGAAAATAATTTTTTAGGAAAAACCTTAATGGTGAATAGGAAAAAAAAAAGAGCTGATTGCCATCAATGGCATAGAGTGCATTTATTTCCCTTATTTACAGATTATAATGTCCAGTTGTCAGTCTTTATCTTATCACGCCATCGAGACCAATTGAAAGAAAAACGTTAAAATAACACAACATCCATACCAGTGGACTTTCCAAGTTTGTGAAGGGACATGGCTTTCAAGTATATGGCTTCAAGAACCAAACTGGCTGCATGTTGTGAGACTGATTGACCAGAATCACTGCGAGAACGACGACTCTTTGGTGTTGGTTTCTCCACAATAGCAGGTTGTAGACGTTGTATGGCAGCTTGCAGGTCAATCCCATCGAAAACTTGAAGAGCCGCTTCTATGTTTCCTCTTTGGTACTCTAGCCTCCCAAGAAGGGCTCTAGCTTCCTGCAATTAGAAAAGGTGCTCATCAACTTGCAATACAGATGTTAGAATATATGGTAGATATATCAACATATGCAGTGTTTACAAAATACCCTGCTTGAGCTAAACTTCCTTACTACCCATTTTTTTGTCAGAAAATGTCTGCTTATGCATAATACATCCTAAAGCTTTTCATTGGTTGGGGCACTTGATGAAAAACCACTTGAAGGGACCCACCCTTTTTATGATTAAAGTAGGAAGGAAAACAATGTCTTGAAGATTAAAGAATAGGAAATGAAACGATCTTCAAAATTTAAACAATCAATAATTTCATTCTTACAATGGAAATTAAAAAAAAAAACAGAAAAATTAAAATCAAAGTACTTGTTGACTAACCTCAAAATTGAGTGCCAAGCCATCACGCAAAGCAGACTCTGCTTCCAGAATATTTCCCTCATCAAGCTTAGCTTCCAATTCCGAAGTTGGCATACAGACGCCATTGACACATACCTCTCGAACACTCATTGCTTCCGGAGCACTACATCATCATCCTGATGGCATACATTATGTAGGCTTTTCTTATCGAATAGTAAAAACTGCTAAGAAAACAGAACGGCAATTGCTCTAAAACAGGCAAACTAAAGTGATAATAGCAAAAAAGTGTATTCTATTTTTTCTTCTTTTCTTGAGTCAATCAAAGAATGATGCAGACGGCCAACAAAGAAAACAAATAAAATCAAGGTAGGCCAGTTTGACGGTTGAACTGACTAATCTAGTCGAGGGGCAGGTTTTCATTATATATTAAATTTTTATATTGTTTGACCCATATAGGAACTCAGGTCTGGTTGAACCCAAATGGAGGGTGAGGATTTTCCCTATAGCTGCACACAATAGAAAATGGGTTAGCTTTGGAGGTTAAAAAGTATCTTTGGTGAGCTGGCTGACATTATAAGAGAGTGGATAATTGCATGGACTGCTGTTCCACAGCCTGTCAATTCCTTAGCAGATGATCAGGAGAAGTAACACAGGCATTAGTCACTAGTCAATCTGTCACACAAGTTATTCCAAGCACCGAGGGAAACCTTTGTCTGAATGGCCTGGGGCTCTGTAAAATACTGTTGTACTACTTATGTAACTCTAGTTGATGCAATAAAAGTTTCATCACTTAAAAAAAAAAGGAAAAACAAAACTAAATGATCAAAGTAACATTGTCATTTCGACAAGGTCAAATAAAACATGAAGTTAACTGGCAGGATTCATATGCCAGGAACCAAAAAAGGTGAAATACAGATAATAAAGACAGCTTAGAGTTCTATAAGAGTCCATACATAAAAAAGAAAACGATCACTTTCATCAAGAGAAGACATACCAACGGTGGGGTAAGCTGTCACAAACACTGCCAGCTTGAGCTTGTAAATATTGGTGGTTTAACGGCAGCATGAAGTGCAACCATAAGATTAAGCATTTGTTTTGTGGCAAAGAGTCAGCTGAAAAGCTAGAAGAAGGATAGCACCACTTTCACACCTGAAGGCAGGAACATTACAAACGAATCAAACTCAAATTAATTGTTAATATTCTAAGATGTATTACGACAGTAAAGCTACAATTTTTTTTTTTTCTGGCAAGGTTTAACTGCATCAATGTAATCAGGGAAATATGAAAGTTATGGGTCACCAACCCATAACAAGTGAGAGACATGAAATGAGTAATAAAGTTGGTTATCAACTTATACACTCCTCTTCCTCCTTTTACAAAACACTAAAAAATAATATATAAATAATCAATGGTAATGGAAGCAATCACATCAGATTCATGTTTTCATTTGATAATATTAAGTTATTATTGTATTGCACTGACGTAAAATAGAAGAAAACAGTTCAATTCTGACAATGTAGCTAAAACCTGACCGTTTGAAGATTCAACAAGAATGAAAGTATTGAAAGTAAAAGAAAAGAAAACACTCTAAAGCAATAAGATTCCACCATAGATAAGAAAAATTTACGTACAAAGTCTCAACACATTCAGATATATCAAATTAATCCTTCAACAGTTCAGTTTGACATGAAAAAGGATCGCACCTTCATAAGATAAACCAAAAACTAGAAAACGGAGGAGGAACACAATATCACAAAATCACGAAGGGAAACCAAATTTAGGTCAAGGTAACAACGGAAAGAGCAAAAGCACAAGAATCAACGAAATGGCAAAGCAGCTTTTTCGTCCGGAGCGCGACAGAATAACCAAATCGAGTCCTAACATTCAGACATTTCAGCAGACACCCAAATGAGAGCAAGTAAAGACAAGAATCCCATAAACAGAGGCACAGCCAACCAATTCCCAGTCCAGGATGCAGCCTCTGAAAATTCAACCGAAAAATCTCACGTTCTTCTGACAATTGAGTCCGTTCACGCCCGAGTACGGCCCCGTCGTCCGATAGGCTTAATCAGATCGAGACAAAAGCGAGGAAACGCAACCAGATCTGAAGAAGACATCTCACCTACCGTCCCAAAACCCTAACAATCCGTCCAGTTTCGACCGGATGGGAGCAAAAAGAAAGAGAAATATCGATGGCATGGAAGGGGCGTCGGACTCACGTCGGTTAGAGAGAGGAGAGCGTTTTGAGCGATCCGAAGGCGCAGAGCTGGCGCTGTGTTCCTCCACCGGATTTCAAGCGGCCAGCAACCGGGGGCCCGTCCGACGGACGGGATACAATTCCACGCCAGTCAAATTTTGCCTTTAAAACCGACACCAAAAATTTCGACCAAATTTTAATTACGCGAGTTTAAATATTTCTCTTCCCTATCCGACTCCGACTCCAATAAATTCCATTCCATTTCCACCCTCGCTCTCGCTCTTCTTCCTTGTAAGAAACTTACTCTTTCTTTATAACAAAAATCTCATAAAAACCCATAAATACTATTCGTTAGCACATCATACTATAGTTTAGCACATAATACATGTTAGGTAAAATAGAAATTAAATATGTTTGACAAATGGTTTTAAAAATGTTGTACATTTCATATAGATAAGACTATTAAAAATAACACTTTATTATATATGAATTTGCACCCGTTTGAACACTCTGCCCGTTAATTTTGTAATTAATAATTAACCAAGTTGTTAATCACCCATTAAAAAGAGGATTATTATTATTATGTTAAGAGAAACATATTTAGTAGTAGTGTCTTCTGCGCTCTGTAAAACTCAAATAATGCATGACACCAAAAGTGAAGAAAATCATTTCATTCAAGTTAAGAAAGAACTAAAAGAAGAGAAGCCAACCAGAGATCCCAATATTAAAAAGGATCTCAATACATTAACCCAGAATTCTCAATACATAACACAGATCAATTCCCAACATTTAAAATGGGAGAAGAAGATACATAACCCAGATCAATTCCCAATATTAAAATGGGAGAAGAAGATACAATTCTGCTGATAACAATGAGCCAAAAGAAAAACACCCAGAGACTCCATATCATTTCAGGTCACGAGGGGAGACAATGGAGGCGAAAGACAAAAAAAAAGAACAGAGAAACAGGACCACCCCCACAGACACACACACACACACACTGACACACACACACACACACACAAATGGCTCCAGCTAGGTGGGAGAGGCAACACTGCATGTGCTCTTCTGAATCCCCTCCTAACTCACACTCAAATCTTCAACAATCCCATCCATGAGAAAAAACACCACAAAAGGGTCTACACACCACCAATCCAGACAAACTCAGCTTACACTACTTGCACAGCTCTCTCTCCACTTTGGAGAGGGCCACCACAAAAGCCTATCTGCAGAGAGACATTTACAGAGAAGAAAGAAGAAAATACATAAAGAAATGGAGGTGTGGACATTGGATGCCTTTGCCATCCAATGGAGATCGATGGAGAGAGGAGGGAAAAAGAGGGAAGAGATAAAAACTAAACACACTTCCCACCACACGGCTAGTACTAGTGCTCTTTTTGACTTGGAGAGTGGGAATGAACAGCTTTTAAAAGATCAGAAAAAAGAGGGAAGAAGAAGAGAGAAAAAAACTTCTTTCCCTCCTCTTTCTCTGTGTTCTTTGGGGGGTCAAGTTTAAAGGTTGGTTTTATGGGGAGAAGTTGAGGCGTGAGGTGTAAGTGGCTCTTGGAGACCAGTTGCTGGGGATCACTTCTCTGGCAGAGAGAGTCCTCTGAGTGGACAGTGAGGTGAGCTTCACTGAAAAGGGACCCCGTAATGGCCCCCCTATTATGCACCAGTTGGCTCCCCACAGATGCTTCATCTCCATCCAATTTGGAGAGCTTGCCTGCAAAATAAAGTAACACCACAATTAATAAAAACAACAACATACATCACAATTTTTTTTTTTCAATTAGACTACTCATCTCAATCATAATTTCATAACAAATCTCATTTATAATCTCCATGTCACTAGAAGGAACTAACCTTCATACTACTGGCAAATGACATTCTCTACATACACAATTCTTATTTTTTTTTAAAAAAAATGAAGTAATCTCAGAAGAAAAATCCAAACATGCCAATGAATCCAAAAGTAAGATGTGGGAAGAGAAAATTTTAAAAAAAATAAATAAATAAATACTTGTCTTATATGCATAGAGCCTATATCTCCATCCCCTCCTTCAAACTCCACCAGAAGTGATAACCAGTAGTCAGTGGACCCTTCATTCACGTGAAAAGCAACATTTTTTCCCGGATATTTGCATGGAGTCCTGCACCATACAAAATAAAATAAAATAAAATAAGATAAAATAAAATAAATAAAAAGATTAAATAAAATTACATTAAATCCATAAAACCGAGAATGGTAACAAAATTCGGTGGTCGCAGTCCCAGGATCAGACCCCAATAAAAGCTGAAGACGACCAAGTATACAACTTCCATGTGTAGAAGCTCAGACCCTAGGAGAGTGTGGGCCCCCCCACTCAACGTAAATCCCAACGGTAGTCAGGTTGACCACTTAAATTCCTCCGCTCACCGCTACAACCTTCCTCTCCCACCAATCAATGCCCCTTCTCTTCTTTCTTTCTTTTTTTTCTTTTTTTTTTCCAAATTCTGACCCTGCGTCGTGTCTTTTTTCCTCTCCTGCTACTGAAGCGGAAAACCGACAGGTTCCCCAGGACAGAAAGGGCAGTTTTGGTAAAGTCAAGGAGTAAGTACCAGGTGTGGCCCAGATGCCACAGACAACAGGGTCCCACCAGGGTAGTTTTGATGACTCGCAAGGAATATCTGTGGGTCCACTCCTCCTGGGTCCCACAAATTCGGTCTAAAATTTCAGATTTAACCCTACTTGAAGAAGCTCTCGTTTGTTTTAGCTCTATGTTTTGGCATTGCAGTGAAGGGTTATATTGTAAATTTGAGGGAGGGGGCACGGGTAGGACCGAGTGAGAGAGAGAGAGAGAGAGAGAGAGAGAGAGAGACTCACTCACCGGCGGAAGACAACGGAGATCTCGCCGCGGTTGCGGAGCTGTGAGCTTTCGCCGGAGACGGCCATGCGGCCAAAGGCGGAGCCGCTGAGGTCGAAGTGGGTGCGTCCGAAGGCGCAGTAGCCGCCGGGACACTCGTCGGTGACGATGATGGTGACTGCGCGGCGGGAGCAGATGCCGGAGTCGAGGCACTTCACCTTGTAGCACGCGCCGCACCCCTCCCCGTCTCTGAAAAGCACAGGGCTCACCGCCCCCACCCGCGCCCTCATCGGCCGGACGTCCACCAGCGAACCGTACCCGCATGCCCCACCTGCACCACCCCCACAATACACACATATGCTCCGTCAGATATGTAAAGCCATCTATGCATACATACATACATAACCCGACAAAAACAACTACGAGTCTACAACGGTAAGGCCGACTGATCTGATGGTACTACATCCATGCATGACCATCCATGTTGCCATAAACGGCCAGAAATGGCGGGTAATGACGAACAGAGAAAATTCGGAGGTAGATGGAGCAGAAGGAGCCATTTTTCGGTCCGGAAAAAACTGTACGTCCGCCGGAAACACGTCTCCGACGAGCATTATGTACACTATAGAGGAATAAAAAACAGGTAACGGCTGTAAAAACGAGGAAAATACAGAAGAAGATGAAGCAGAGGAGCACATTAATTTCCATACGGCCGGGAAAAAAAAAAAAAAAAAACTCAGAAACAGTAAAATCATAGTGAGACCGAGATGTGAAACTGCGCAACCGCCGGAAACATGTTTTCACCTGCATTATGAGCTAAACAGCTTCTATGCGCACCCCATTGTTGCCTCAAATGAACACGGTGGAAGAAACAGTTGCAGAAGAACAAACTCGTCAAACAAGAAGACGAACGGTCAAAGGTAAGAAAATCGAGAAGACGATAAAGCACCACGCGGCCGCCGGAACGTGCTCCCGCCTGCCTGCATTGTACACTCCGATGCGCAAGTTTTGTAGTCCCAAATCCAACACCATTTACATAGCAATTGACTAATTAAACACGACCCAGTACACGAATCACGTAAACTTAGACACCAGAACAAGCAAATGTGCACTAATTAATGCAAACTCGAAACAGAAGACGAAGCGAGAGAAAGAGAAAACAGCGAAACACGAAACAGAGGTAGTCCGAAGTTCCGAAAGGACCAAAACCCAGAGTGAAGAAGCCAAAGCATAATGTAAGAGAAATTCCGATCTGAACTAAAACGAAGCGATAAAAACTTCCCCAAAAGACGAGAGCCCTACCGTCGCTTCCATCGCCGTCGGGGTCGCCGTACCAGGTAGCGGTCGCCGGATGCCAATGCGGGTCCTTCAAGGGCACCACCGATCGAACGGAACCCACCAGGCAACACACAACGCCCAGAACCACGAACCCGACCAAGCTCCGGCGGTTCGTCGCCCCTCCGTCCGACATTTTTAATTTTCCGAGTCGAGATTCCGGCGACCAGCTCACCCAATCCCCCAGTGAGCAGCCGACACTGGACTGTACTTGCTAGACAGAAAGAAAAGAGCGGTGAGAAGAAAGAACGAAAGAAGTCGGGGCTTCTTTTTCCGCCTTTCTCTGTGGCTTTTCGAAGGACGAGTTGCGACCTCCGACCTCGCCGTGTATAAATAAATGAATAAAGCGGCTGCCAACGGAAAAAACCACTCGAGACACGCACGACAGAGACGCTTCAACTCCTTTTTTGACAAAACTACCCTTCCAAATTCGGTTTTATTCACTTCTCACTCCTCTCCCTCCGGTCGCTTCCCCTTCTCAGTTAATTTGCCTTTACGCCCTTAAAACGTGCCCTAATTGCTGATACGCCCTTAGGTTCAACCTATTTTTTGTATAATGGAATGGACCCAACCCCGTCCGAAGCTTGTCAGAGATCGTGGGCCCGTATTTATTGACCTTACGTGTTGATGTTTTATGTGGTTAGGATTGAAGAGCTTATCTGACAATGGTGGGACCATCTGTATCAAATGACGAAAACACCCTCAATAGTTGGAGCTGCCTTGCCGACACACTTTTATGATGTGCTTTCCCATCTTCCCGGGAGTACAGGGACTGAAGCATATTTAATATAGTTTTCGGATCCCGATACTGCCCTTCTGTTTGTAAAAATAATTTCGAAAATAACCCCGTACGACTCCCTCAGTCCATAGGTCAGTCAAGGCATCGGGGAGAGGGCGAAACCTTGTCCGGCTTTCGCTTTTTCTTCTGGTTGTTTAACCGTTTCGTTACCAGGTGTCTTTTCGTCATTTCAACTATAAAGCAGAATAAACCGAACGACGAAACTGCCCCCGTTCGCGTATGTGTGAAACGTCTCAGCCGGTATTCTTGACTTTGCAAAACCGGGTTCGAACACGACTCGGGTCACGGTCTCGGCGGCACGTTTTAAAAGCAGAGGAGAAGCTAAAATGCGCGCGAGGCGCGCGAGAATTGCGGGGCGACTTTCGCGGTGAACGAGGCGGGAGGGGGAGACAATCGCGGCGGGGACCGAGGAAAGAGGATTCGTCGCTTCTCTGTTTTTTCTCCCGTCAACTGTGGACGAGGGCTTCACGCTAACGTGCGCGGCTTCTTTAATCGGACCGGAAAAAAAAAAAGCCCCTAAAAAGCCTAGAAGGACCATTTTCTTCTCGTAATCCCCGGGGACGCGTGGACGACAAACCGCCTTTTGCGCTCCGTCCCCACCGAACACAAGAAGGTGGACCCGGCATCGTACTTTAAAGAGCGATCTGGAACGTCGGATCGGTCTCTTCTTAAAGTGATGGCAAGTAAAGGTTAAGCAGCCGTGCTAGATTCGGCCGGTCTTGCTGGTGACTTTGGTGACATTTTCGTAATTTGGACCATTTATATTAGTACAAGGAGCATGTCTTAAGCTGCCTTAATTTAAGCCAAAGTAATTATCTATAATATACATAATAAACAAATTTTAACAAATTTGATTATAAATCACTCTGAATTCAAAGTTTCAAGCCCACAATTGATCTCAACCGAGAAATGTAATTAAAATATTATCTTACATTTCAAGCATTAGTGGGATGCCCAATTAATTTACGAGAGATTTCAACTTTAATTCAATGAGTTAGTGACGGAACATGGAAGAATGTGTGCAGTTAGTGCCGTTAAGGGGGTACCCATTTGGCAGTTGATCTTATTAAAGTGATATTATTGATTAAATTAGTGTAAGTTGTGATTTTTTTTTCTTTTCTTTTTGACTCTCTTCCATAAAAAGCAATTGGGTCATGGAGGGGACACTAATGGTACATCATGGAGACCTCGTCACGGGTAAATTTAGATATGGATTAAATTTGTTTAATACAATTAGTGAATTGAGTGTACAAGAAAAATTATGTATGATTGTCATGAATTAGTATGCTTAGCAGATTTATGTAACGGGAACGTCAAGTCAGTGAAATTTGGTGAATATTAAATGGCAATTATTAGGTAATACTAAGATAATGACTCAAATAATTGTTAAGGGGAAATTTTAGGTTCGAATTTTCATGACAGTGATAGGAGTTACATGAGAGGAAGGTCTTGTGTTCGAATGTTCACGACAACAATAAATATTACACAATTGGGAGTGCATATCAGCGCTGCACATAGTGGAAGTGAGAAATCTCGGATAGTAAAGTGTATATACAATTACAAATATTTATCTTTCTACCATTGGATTCGTTTCTCTACATTTAGTTTTTGTGTCATGAAAAATGTCACATAGGAGTAGATCTCTTTATCTATGGGCTGTGTGACGACTGTGTAGAGGCCAAGTGTCTAGGTTGGTCACATGATGTATCCACTGTCCATGTTAGGGCCACTTTCACCCACCCCTTATTTTCCATGTCTAGGTTGGCTACTACGTGGACCACGTTAGAGGCTAATGCCCTAGCACAACTCATAAAATTGAGACATGGCTGTACACGATTGGGTAGTTGGATAAATTCAATAAATATTTTTTATTTTGCAAAAATCAATAAATAATAGAAATGAAAAAATAAAAAATAAAAATAAAAAAATAAAAAATAAAAAAAAAAAATATATATATATATATATTGGCCTAAAGTTTCATATAAATAAAAGGAAAAATAATCATATATTATGCTCTCTCAATATAAAATAGAAAAGAGACTGAAGAAATATGATTCGTTCAATCCCCGCCAATCTCTCCGTATATATATATACAAAAAAGAAAAAAACGGAAGAAAGAAGAAGAAGAAGCAGAAGACTTCCACCGAGTCCCAAGCTCCGAAGATCTCACATCTCCCCAAAAGCGAGAAAGGAAAGCAAAAAGTCCCCGTAAAAATTCTAATCTGACACCGCCTGGATTTGATTCCTTCTTCCTCCATAAAACAATCAATCTGAAGTCTGCACGCCCTCGAATCTTTAACTCCTCCATTAATCTAAACATGTTGAAAGAAAGGAGGAGAAAGTGAAAGAGAAAGAAAGAAGAAGGAAACCCTTTCTCCTTTCTTTCTTTTTTTTTCTCAAAAGCCTCAAAGTTAGGGCGTTTGTAGTGAGGAAAGTGAGGAGATTGAAAGGGTGATTACTGATTGATTTGGGCCGAGTTGAACACGGATTAGCCAGACTTAAAGCCCAAATTACTCGTTAATCCATGATTACGACTTCCAAATTCTAATGGGTGTTGAATAGAATATTTTGTGTTTACCATATAGACTAGATACATGTGTTGTTGACTGAGTCTAAAATCTAAGTAATTAAAAAAGGTAAGGGGGAGAAGAAATTTTTAATTGTTACATATCTCATAGTTTTATCACTCATAAGTTACTATAAGTAAATGCATAACATCATAAAATAACTTAATGAGACTATTAAGAGCATCTTATACATATTCCTTTCTATTTACACTTCAAATGATATTATCATAATCCATATATCTTAGATTAATATCATCAAGTTTCCCACCTAATGTAATAAAAGACAAGGGTGGGGGAGAGGGGGGGGATAGTGATGGGTGGTGGTGACTCAGTGTGAAGCTGGACTGCACCCATGATATGTTATGTGACATTCCTAACCAAAGTCAAGCAAACTATGGTACACAATAGGGTCCCACCAGGTGGCCTCAAGATTATTATTATTTTTTTTTAGCTTTTTCCCAATGTAAACACCTCATTCCTAACTACCACTTTGGTGTCCACAATGCCCTCAACAACTCTACCTAACTACAAAAACTAGGACTTTTTTAATGCTCCCTTTTTATCTTTTTCAACATAAATAAATATTTTTAACAAACTTGTTTTTTTTTTTTTAATCTATAAATATTAAGAAGAATAAAATCATAATAACCCAAGATGTAATGGAGAATTTCTCTCCTTTTGTTATTTTATTTTTTATCATTGGCTAGATGAATGAATTGAGGATTGCGGTTGGACAGTTAATTTTAATTTTTAATACTATGAAACATTTTATTACATATTACAACGTTCGAAAAAAAAAAAAAAAAAAAAAAAAAAAACTAACTACCTGACTCAAATTATAAAAAAATGTCAATGGATAGAGTACCTTAAATTAAATTATTTTTAATATTTGACATTTTAGGGCCCCGGATGGCATTTTCGCAATATAATGAAATCGTGTGTCCATAATTGAAGCATGATAATCTTATCTTGAATTTTCTTGTCCGGGATATATTAATTATTTTGCCGCCTCACCACTAACTGCGGCCGAGTGCCCCCACCTCTTTTACGCCTCCTCTTTTATATTTCTTTATCAGAGTAAGAGCCAAGGCCCCAATTCCCAAACCGTCCTTTCAAATGCCACTCTTACCCTTACTTTCAACATTCATTCACGAAAAAACCTTATAATAATCCATTTTTGTACATTTTTGTTTAAATTTTAACTAATTTTGTTCTGGAATGTTTTAAATATAATTCCATTAATTTATAATTATCAGCACTATTTTAATAATATAAATTTAATTTTGGCTTTGATGAGAAATGGATTTGAGGACTATAATGAATTGGTGAATTTAAAGTACATTTTTTTACATTTTACTCATCATGTAACATTTTATTTTAATTTGTCGTTTCATGCACAATAATATATATTTTTTATAGTTCATGACCAACATGTTATCTCTAATGTTTTTTTCTCACGCATAAGACACTGACATTACACCTACTATTACCAATAACTAATATAATTAAGAAGGTTGGAGACAATTTACCGATTTTTAAATTAAAAATTCCATATGATTTATAAATTTGTCATTAAGTAATATAAAATATGAAATGATTTTTAATTTTTATCATAAATATAGTGAATCTCTTCCTATCATTACATAGTGGCTTTTCCGTTATTTTTCCCCAAACGAATGTCAAATGGCGTGAGATATTTCCGAGTGGCCCCGGCGTGGAGGCAAAGCTACCAAAAGTATCGAGCGTGTGGATAAGGGCGTCGCGCGCGTAAATCCAGCTTCGACGCCATCCTTTTTTTTTTTTTTTTTTTTTTTTGTTTTTGGTTTTTGACGCCCAGTCGACGCCTCTCCCCGTCCACGTGTCGTCGGCCGGACTCGCCTCGTTTTCTCGCCTCCGCTCCACTTTCAGAGACGAGACGACGCAGCAGGGGAAAGGGGGACGGAGAGGGTAAGGATTTTTCTTGGGGGGTGGGGGGGGGAGAATTAGGGTTTTTGTTTTTCGGAGGGGGGAGCGCGGTTGTGGATGATTTTGTGGGGGCTGCTTTGGAGGAGACGGAGATGTACCTCAGTCCTATGAGGAAGTCGTTCAAGGATTCGCTCAAAGTCCTCGAAGCCGACATTCAGCATGCTAATACTCTGTAAGCACACGGCCTTTTTTGGTTATGGCTTTTCTGGGTTTTTCTTCTCCTTCTTCTTCTTCTTCTTCTTCTTCTTCTTCTTCTTCTTTTTTCTAAAGGCGGTTTTTGTTTTTGTGTAATTTTTCGACGTTTTCTGTTTCTCTGGTTTGAGACGACGCGTTTTAATGGTTTAGAAATTGTAAAAATCTGATTTTTCTTCTTCGGCGGTGGTGGGTAGGGGAGGATAGAATGCAAGGCTGAACGCAGCAGCTTCTCCTTTCCATTTGGCATTTATTTGAGGCCTTTGACTATTTGCTTTTGGATTTCTGTTTTTTTTCTACCACCGGATTTCGCCATTTGTGTCTTTTGTTTTTACAAATTTCTCTGTATCGCTGGAGGAATTAAGCCAGAAGTGTCTTATATACAACAATTTTTTTTTTTTTTTTTTTGGCCCTTTTTCTTCTCTTTGGTTTCGTTATGGATGCTACACTGTCTAAGTCTCAAAGCTGGAGAAAGAAAATGAGGGGAGAGCTAAAAAAAAAAATGAAAGTGGAGCAGAATGTTTTATCGTCCAGAAATGGCACGTTTTTAAGAGAGTTTACGCTTTGAGACGATTTGCATTATCTTAAAATAAAGACTTTGGCGTATGCCCAGTAACTTCCTCTTTTGTTGTTCACGCTTTCTTTTCTTTCCAAGTAATGTGGTCTGGTTCGTCTGTTGAGTGGATTCCCATTCTTGTGTGCGTTCTACTCGAGCAAGAAAATGTCTTTATTGGCTGCAAAGACTTTCATCGCTTTGTGTTCTCGTTGTTGTATCAACACTCGAGCAAGATAATTAATTAAGCTTTTGCTGAAGATTTTTCTCTTTTTGTCCTTTGCAACTACTAAAGAGTATCATGGTAGATAGGGCCTCAGAGTCTATGAGGGGGTATCATGGTCTCTCCTTCTCCAACATTGAATTCTCTGAACTATGTTCTGCTTTTTCAGGACTTGCACACTATTTGCTTTTTGTCCTTCTTCTGCAACTACTAAATAGTTTTCACAATGTACAGGGCCTCAGAGTTTCCGAGGGAGTATGATGGTGCTTGTCTGCAGATGAGAATGTCATACAGCCCAGCTGCACACTTTTTCCTTTTTCTCGTGCAATGGACTGACTGCCAACTTGCAGGCGCCCTTGGACTGCTGAGAATTCTTATTTATAAGGTTAAAATACTACGAACATCTTTTACTGTTTATTCAAGTTTATTATATGTATGTACATTGGGGTTAATTAAATCTGTAAACATGTTATATTGCAGGTTTATGTGGATGGGTCGACCACAATGTCAGTCCATGAGAGAAAAGCAAGTATTAAAGAATTTTATGGTATAATATCAAAACTAAGCCTGTGTTTGTGAAATGGGTTGTCCATCATTCTGAAATTGCTGCGCGTGGTTTCTGGTGGTTATGATAATGGGGCTTGTTCATATGTAGGTGTTATTTTTCCCTCATTGGTGCAACTCCAGAAGGGGATCACAGATATGGAAGATAAGAAGCAAAAGGCAGTTTGCATGGAGAGGTATAGGAGAAGAGATGACGATGATAGGAGGCAATTTTCAGAGTTAGATTTTGAAAGGGAAGAAGAATGTGGGATCTGCATGGAGCTGAACAGTAAAATTGTGCTGCCCACCTGTGGCCATTCCATGTGCATGAAGTGCTACCGAGAATGGTACTCTTCTCCTCCTTTTTTCTGCTTCATTTTCCAGGACAAGGCACCTTTTTGCCATAGTTTTAAATGAAAAATGCGTTGTAATATTGCTCTGAGATTTTCTTTGCTCTTCCGCCATCTTCTACTGGTTTTGTTTTGTTGAACTCAATGTCCAAAGCAAGTCAGGGAGTTGCTTTGCTTCACAGAGCTGGCTGCCCCATCCATGCTAGAGCAGCCAGAGTTTCTGAAACTCTGGTGATTTGATTTGGGACCGTACGGAATCAGTTAGGGATTGTGAGCTTTGAGCACAGTAGAAATTAAACTGTTTCGTCAATGAGCAGCAACACGTAGAGATGCAGAGAAGTCCTGTGGCACTGGCAGAGTCTTAGCTCCCGTTGCTATGCCAGTAGCTTCTGCTTGCAGAGTTTCCCAGTGTCCTCCACCTGCATGGGGCCATATATAATCTCCTATTTGGTATCTGAATCATATTAAATATTCTTCGTGTCCGATTGCCATGTTCCTGGAACTCATATGTTTTTCTGTGTGCCAAGTACAATTCTTTTTTATGACACTGTGACTGGGTTAATGAGACAGGTTTCATTATTAGTCCAGACCTTCGCTGTAAATAAACTTGTTGGACACTGAAGGTGTATAAACCTTGAGATGTTCATACTCTGTTTTCAGCGTTCCTGTTTCTCAAAGATCACTGCCATATTTCAACCAAGAGGAGACTGACATTTTTGTGGCGTGTCATCTTGTAATTACAGGCATTCAAGGTCGAAATCGTGTCCCTTTTGCAGGGACAGCCTGAAGAGAGTGAACTCGGGAGATCTGTGGATTTTCACCGACTGCAGGGAGATAGTGGACATGGGAACACTGACGAGGGAGAACCTGAAGAGGCTCTTCTTGTACATAGACAAGCTGCCAGTGGTTGTTCCTGACCCCGTTTTCGAAACCTACGATTCCCACGTCAAATGAATCTATTCGATCCCCCCGAGAGCAATAATTCGAGCCCACCCGGTATTTGCTTTCCCTGATTTAGATTCATAGATCGGTCTGTAAATTGTTGTAATCCAGGACCCCGTGTTTGTAAATAATAATATGTCTATATTGGTATATAGCTGACTCATGTATCTTCTTCTTCTTCTGCTGTTGCTTTTGATGCAAGCAACTTGTCTTCTTCCTTGAATCTGTCATCCCCTTTTTTCAATTAATGATGGTCTCCTCATCATTCAGGCTGTAGTCTATCAAGCATAATCTGATATGTTTTGGATCACCAAAGCAGATATAAATTGTAATGTAATATATATATATATATATAATTTTTTTTTTTCTGATTATTGTAAGATTTTGTTAATTTTTTATATAATTTTTAATCATAAAATTAATACAAAAAAAGTAGAATATAAAACTTTGAAGTTTTATCTTTTTAATAAATTGTTTTTGTGGTTTTATGTATTTCTTTATTTTACAGTTTTATACTTTTATCTTAATTTTGTAAGCTTTTTTTTTCTCATTAGTAAAGAATCAGAATTCATTAAAAATAAAGAATCAGAATTCATTAAAAATATTTAATATTTATTAACGAAAAAAAAGCTTACAAAATTAAGATAAAAGTATAAAACTGTAAAAAATAGAAATATTGCTTAATCATAATAAATATTAAAAATTGCTTAATCATAATAAATATTAAAAATTGCTTAATCATAATAAATATTAAAATTTGCTTAATCATAATAATTATTTAAAAGGCCAAGAGTAAGAATCAGAATTCATTAAAAATATATAATCTATTTATTATTTTAATTTTATGATAGAATCAATTGTAATTAGAGGGGTTTGTTCTTCATAATTAGCAGGTTTGAGTTCGATTTGATATTATTCCTTCAATATTTTTTATTTTCAATTACAAAAAAAATTTACTTTAATTTCAATTTATTAATGTAATCTTAACTTCTTAAATCATGAGTGTTTTAAATCGATAGTCGCGAATAGTCGCGACTTTGGCGCGGCGGCGGAGGCAAATTCTTCCATGAGAAGAGCTCGGAGGATAACTCTACTCGCTTCATCTTCGTCTTCGGTTGTTCGGATTCCTCCAACTTCACTGCCTCTCCAGCCTTCTCTTCCGCCTGTAGCTTCCCGTCCATCCAACCATGGCGCTGCGGCTTTATTTTGTGCCAGGTTCGTTTCTACCTCTCTTCCTCCTCCCGAATGGATAGAGCCCCTTTTCGACGTCTCTGGTCTCGCTCATGATCCCAACAATCTCATGCCCTCTCCTTGGGTCGGCCGGATATCCGACCTGTTGCGCAGCTCCCCCGAGCTCGAAACCGACTTGAACGATTTCTGTGGCAAGTTCCTTGTCCGGCTCTCCCCGAATTTCGTCTCTTTCCTTCTCGAGTCCCTCGATTTTGTGAGAAAAAACCCTCAACTTGCGCTTAGGTTGTTCCGTTGGGCCGAGGGACAGAAGGGTTACTCGCGGTCTCTCAAATGTTATGTGTTGATCGTTGATATACTGGCTTCTTCGGGTGATTTGGAAGGGATTCGGTCGTTAGTTTCGGAAATTCGAGATGGGGATTTTGTTATGACAGTTCCTGCCAGTAATTCTTTGATTAGGAGCTTGGGGGTTCTTGGGATGGTGGAGGAAATACTCTGGGTTTGGCGTCGAATGAAGGAGAGTGGGATTGAGCCGACTCTGTTTACTTATAATTTCTTGCTGGACGGGCTGGTGAATGCCATGTTTATAGAGTCCGCGGAGAAGGTTTTTGAGGTTATGGAAGAGGGAAGAATCCAACCTGATATTGTAACTTACAACACTCTCATCAAGGGATACTGTAAAGCTGGGAAAACGCAAAAGGCAGAGGAGAGATTTAAGGAAATGGAGGTAAAATATGTGAATCCTGATAAAGTCACTTACTTGACTCTGATGCAGGCCTACTACTCAGAAGGATCTTTTGATTCATGTTTGAGTCTTTATTATGAAATGAAGGAGAAAGGGTTGGAAATCCCCCCTCATGCTTACAGCTTGGTTATTGGTGGACTTTGTAAAGAAAGAAGATGTTTTGAAGGATTTGCCATTTTTGAGAACATGATTGAAAGAGGTTGTAAACCAAATGTGGCCATCTACACAGCTCTGATAGATTCTTTCGGTAAATGCGGGAAAGAGGAGGAAGCCATGAGAATTTTTGAAAGAATGAAGGTGGAGGGATTTGAACCTGATGAAGTCACCTATAGTGTTATTGTTAACTGCTTGTGTAAAGTAGGGAGAGTGGAGAAAGCAATGGAGTATTTTGAGTTCTGTAAGGAAAAGGGGATTCTGATAAATGCCGTGTTTTACTCTAGCCTTATCGATGGGCTGGGCAAAGCTGGAATGGTTGGTGATGCAGAGAAGCTTTTCGAAGAAATGGGACAGAATAAATGTACACGAGATTCTTATTGTTACAATGTTATGATTGATGCTTCTGTTAAGGCAGGGAAGATGGAGAAGGCTCTCAAACTCTTCGACAGAATGGAGGATGAAGGCTGTGACCAGACAGTTTACACATACACCATACTGATAGATGGTTTGTTCAAGGAACATAAGAATGAAGAAGCACTGAAGAAGTGGGAGATGATGATTGATAAAGGTATCACTCCCACTCCAGCTTCTTTTAGAGTGCTTTCAACCGGCCTTTGCCTCTCTGGAAAAGTGTCTAGGGCTTGTAAGATATTAGATGAGCTTGCTCCAATGGGAGTTATTCCTGATACAGCATTTGAAGATATGATCAATGTTCTTTGCAAAGCTGGTCGCTTCGAACAGGCATGCAAGTTGGCCGATGGGATTGTCGATAGAGGCCGTGAGATACCTGGAAGAATTCGAACACTTCTAATCAATGCTTTGAGGAAAGCTGGTAATGCAGACTTGGCAATCAAACTGGTTCACAGCAGGATTGGTATAGGGTATGAAAGATCAGGCTGTATCAAAAGACGAGTAAAATTTAGAGCCCTTCTAGAATGAGTTCTCCCTACCCTGGAGCTCCACAAGGCCAAACTCTGGAGCAGGGTCTTTAACTTCATGACTTGTTTAATTTATGAGCTTTTCTTCTAAATTTTTGGGTACATTAAAGTGATTCTTCTAAGTTCATTGATTTCAGATTCTGTTAGAGATTAGTTCCACATACATAACCGAGTAAAAAGAATACTGGGTTATAAGTTGGTATGAGGCTTCTTAACTTTGGTTAGTCATTTTGGGATAGAACTCAGACCCAACTTAACTTTACATGGTAGTTGTTTTTCAAACATCAAATAAGAGTCAAATTAAGTCCTCGTCTCCTCCTCGAGGTCTGGCGACTTCGACCCATTTAAATATAGTTTAACGCGAAAAGCGCTGGACTAAGGAGGAAAACTTTAATATGAGACTCACCTGAGACGAAATTATTTAATAATTATCTTCCCTTGTTTTCCAAATATTTCTTAGTAAATTGTATATCCCTGGTTTTGTATATACAATCACTGTTTAGATCTTGACATAATTTTTATTTTTATTATACATATGATATATATTTTTATTATAGAATATGTATTAAAAAATAATTACACGTCATTTTTCTTCAAATTTCCATATTTTTATCCTAAAAAGTAAAATAACCAAATAATTCTTAAATGAAATAATTATAAAATCTAGATAAATTACTTGTAGTAGAATAAATATTAAATATATGAAAATGAATGAAATATTTTTGTGTTATTTATATTAATATAGCTAAAAGAAAACCTGCTGTACAAAAGCTCTCACACGAGCAAGGCTGCAGCGTATGGTTGCCGTTCAAATGCAACGATTTCTTCCCCAAATTGGAAGAGCTTTGACGTACCATCGGCTCGTGGATATTCGGGTTGCAGAGAAGTTAAAAACGAATTATATAGTGACCAGCATTGTCTGGTTTCCCGGCGCGGCGAAGGGAGCAGAGATTGAGAGGGAGAGAGAGAGAGAAAAGAGAAGGGAGGGAAGGAGAGATGTCTGGAGAAAGCGGTGAAGAGGGTGTAATGGCGACGGATTTCTTCTGGTCCTACACCGATGAGCCGCATGCCTCCAGGAGGCGCCAGATTCTCTCTAAGTACCCTCAGATCAAAGAACTCTTCGGTCCCGATCCCTGGGCTTTTGCGAAGGTATTTCTCATCTACATTCTCCTATTTCTCATTCTTTTTTGTTTTCCTTTGTGTTTTATCCAAACGCTGTTCTTTTTCTTGGTTTTCCGCGAGTGGCCGTCAAAATGGGTTTAATCTGGGATTTTCACATGGAGAGTTCATCTGGGTGGGCGAGTCCGATAGAAGTTTAAAGATTTGTTCATTTGGAGTTAGTTTCTTTTGTGGTTTTCATACATATCGGCGTAAATTCTAAAATCTCAGTGGAAAACATCTGAATTGATCAGTTATTGATTTTGTTACATTTTCTTGTTTTCCGTTCAGGCCGATGTCTGATTTAGCCACATTGATGTGAATTTAGTTGAACAAGCAAGTTCCTCTTGTCACCGCATAGATCTGCAGCAAGAAAGAAAAAAAAGAATTTTAAAAGGTTTATCTTGGGTCGTTTCACCAGCGGTCCTGCATTTACGAGCAGATGATTTTGATGTATCTCTGCTACATGCTAGTTATGGGGTTCCACTTTTCATTAATTGTTATGTTTCTAAATTCTAATACATGTTACCGTGTGTGGTCGGCTTGATGCAACACCTTTCACGAGATCCGTGTGATTCTGATTAAAAGAAGTATCGAAGAAGAGAAAAGTTTCTCAACTACTTCTTCATGGCAGAAAGAAAGGACTTCTTTGTTACTTTCTCCAAGTTCCATTTATTGAGATTCTTAATGGTAAATCTGACAGTCTTTTGGATTCGAAATGGGATATCGAATCATCACACTAAATTCAGAATTGTGAGTGTTGAAATTCATTGTGGTGGGTGATTTTTAGGTAATGATAATATCCAGCTTCCATGATATTTATCTTTTCTCTTATTGGTTCATTGTCCGTTAGGTGATCATGATGAAATAATGGGAAGATTTCATTATTTTAGCTTTTATTTTCATGAAGGATTAGAGCCTTTTCTTTTCATGCTCATAACCCAATAGAAGAACAAGAGCAAAACACCAATTTGAAAAAGAAATGTTAGATAACAGAACAGGATCATAGTTGTCATATGCTTGCCAGTTTGTTAAAGAAAAGGTCTTTTGTCCTGCTGCCAGAGAACAGGAGAGAGCTTTCAAAAGGATTACAATTGAATTTGCTTAATGCACTTTCCTTTTACTTATGGTTGTTGGTTTTCAGTTTTGTTTCTTGTTTCTTGTTTCAGATTACTCTAGTTGTTCTTCTTCAACTATGGACAGCCTGTTCTCTCAACAATGCTGGGTGGCTCAAGATGCTGGTTGTGGCCTACTTCTTTGGCTCCATTCTCAACCACAACCTTTTCCTTGCAATCCATGAACTCAGCCATAACCTTGCCTTCTCAACTCCTGTCTATAACCGTTGGCTTGGAATTTTTGCTAATCTGCCCGTTGGTGTACCGATGTCCGTTACTTTTCAAAAGTACCATCTGGAGCATCACAGATTCCAGGGGGTTGATGGCATTGACATGGATATCCCTAGCAGTGTTGAAACTAAAGTAGTCAGAAACATATTTGCAAAGTCCATCTGGGTTCTTTTCCAGTTATTCTTTTACGCCTTCCGGCCTGTTTTTCTAAATCCCAAACCTCCTGGCCTGTGGGAATTCACCAATCTTGCTATCCAGCTTGCCCTTGACGCCGCCTTGGTTTATTTCTATGGTTGGAAGTCACTTGCTTATTTGATTCTTTCGACATTTGTTGGTGGTGGAATGCATCCAATGGCAGGCCACTTCATCTCAGAGCACTACATCTTCAACCCTGACCAGGAGACTTACTCGTACTATGGACCTCTTAATCTTCTCACATGGAGTGTTGGCTATCATAATGAACACCATGATTTTCCACGAATCCCTGGTCACAAACTCCACAAGGTGAAGCAGATAGCCCCTGAATTCTACGAGAACTTCAGTTCATACAAGTCTTGGAGCCAAGTGATTTACATGTATATCATGGACCGAACGGTTGGGCCCTTCAGTAGAATGAAGAGGAAGGCGACCAAGTACGGAACAACGAAGAAAGAAGAATAGACATATTTCTTTTTTTTCTTTTTCATTTGTTTCATCCATATTGTTTGTTAGCAGTTGTAGAGAGGCTTTTTTTCCCTTTCAAGCCTCAAAAGAGAGTTGGAAAACCTTGAGCTACATATATAGTATTTCTTCTGCTGTTTGTATTTTTACACTTATGCAGCTATGACATTCATCAGTGTTATGTGATTCTTTTCTGAACCCTTGGAGCAGGTCTTTTTGAAATATCATCTATCAAATTGGTCTATGGTAAGGGCAAAAAAAAAAAAAAAAAAAAAAAAAAAGGTAAAAAGCAAACAGCACAAGAAGATTATAAAAATATGCTACAGAATGGATGTTGAAGACAAACGATGGAAACCGAGATTTTTACAGAGTAACCACTACAGAAAGGAGAGAGACTTCGGTGTTGTATCATTTCAATCCTACTTAAATTCACAGAGAAATTTCTGAATCTCTTAGTCTTTGCGTCTTTCTTGATAATGCTTCACAAGAAAGTCTAAAGCATGCAAGGGGAAGGAGTATACAATGGAACAAAAGATAAACAGAGAGAAGAATACTGTTAAAGAATCAGAGTAGCCAGGGCCAACAACTTCCTGAGGTTGTTGAGAAGGGCAAATTCTTTGAAAAAGGAAAATCTTTATCCCCCAACTGACTAGCTTTTCTGATATGATGTTAGATTTAACCCTACTTTTCCTCAATATCTGAGTTTTAATAGAATGAAGGAGTTTATTTTGGCCCACTACCAACATCCTTCAGCATACACGCAAACTCGGTAGTTCGTTTTTCACTACTTAGAAACCTGAAGACACTCCAGTCATGGAGTGCAACGAACTGAAGCCAAAATCTGTTGAAATCACGGCCCAAGGGGCAAGAATGCTATCTATATACAACAATAATCGTCCATATGTACTGTTACAGGCAATGCAAACAGAATGGACACCATATCCTTTAAAACAAAATAGCCAAGCACTCTGACTGTGTAATCTCATGTATAATCTGAACATGAAGTAAAAGAAAGTTTCAGAATAGCACATTCCTAGTATTTCAGCTTCCACACTTTGCTCATGATGACCCATTTGCTGTACTATACTGTTCACATTTTAGGTGATTGGCTTCCATTAACCAGAAGGCTAATCAAGCATCTACCTCTAGCACATTCCAGTTCCAGATTCCGGTTCAAATTACCTGCTTGTCTGTAAGTACACAAGCAGCAAGGAGGTTAAACGAATGTGAAGAAAAAGGCAAGCTTGAAATATGACGGGATGAAACTAAAATGTTTCGTGGTGAGAGAAAGAGAGAATAAACCTTTTCATATACTCTTGCATTCCAAGGATCATTGTTTGTGGGGTACGAAGGATTTGTACCATAGGGTGGGGGATGAACTCGATCCTTCAGGAGCGGAACTGTGGCATGAGCATACTCATCATCACTGTCATAATATCTTCTTTGATATGGTCCAAAAGCTCTGAGTATCATGGCCAAGATGATTGACAATCCCTGTAAATAGCAAGGAAGAAACATTCTTCATTGAGAGAAAGACCAACGAGAGAGACCAATATATGAAAAAGAAAGAGAGCGAGAGGGAGGAAGGGAGGGAGGGAAGGAGTCCAAAGAGAGGAGAGAGATCAATGAGAGGAAGAACCTGTGCTGCAACAACCAATGAGCCAATCCATTTGCATAAATCAAGGTTTGATTTCACAAATTTCTTCAGATCATGCAATCTCCCAGTGACATCCTCTGGGAAGTCCTGAAATAAAATTTAATTCAAATAAGGATAGTTGAAAGTCTTCTTAACTAGCACTAAGAGAGAGGACCAAAGATAAAAGAGTGGAAACAGTAGCAGTACCTCTTCCCAATGGCTATTCAGAAAAATATCAGCAGTAACTGCAGCCTCAAGCAAGATGAGAACAAAGATAAATACCATATACTGTGTATCCATTAAAGGTCAACATAAGGCTCCGCCAAAAGGTTGATAGTAAAAGAAGAGAGTATTTAAAGGTAGGCAATCCTCCTCACTATTTGCAAATGAAACCACAACTCTAAAACAGCAAAACTTCCACCTGTTCTTGCTGCCTAACAGAAAGGTAGAAGTCTGTTTAATTGCAAAGTTTTCATCCTTTGATCTTGAGTGTTCACATCTGCAAATGCTGATATTTTGCATAGCAGTTCAGGCATGATTCCATTTGCAGATATTTTACACTTTCCTCGGTCTTAGCATAGATAAGGAACTAAATGAACATTCTACTCTTTGTAGAAGGCCATAGTCTTACTGAATCCAAACCACAGAAACTGCATCTTAGAAAACTGCATCTTAGAGACTATGTTGAAAGAAAATGACAGAAAAATTGGAAGTAAACTTTATCTCAGGATACACAAGAAAGGCAATGACTGTATACAGTCTCTGCAGCAACATGACCAGAGCATGCTATGACACAAATTGAGACCCCCAGCCCAAGGAAAGTATAAATAAACCTGCAATACAAAACAGTTCTATCATTATGAGATCATCAATAAAGAATCTTTCTTAAGACAACCAGATAAATTTTAGATGCGTACAAAAAAAAGGATGGAAGCTTTTCAAATGAGGAGTTATCTAGAAACTTGTGCATGCCTATTGCACCTTTGCCTCAACAGACTCATTCAAGTTCTATGGGTTCATGTCCTACAAAGCTATAGGGTTCAACCTTTAAAATCAAAGAAGCATGACAGGCAAGAAACTCATAGACTAGCTTCAGCAAAGAGTAAAGGCCCAAACACATTATAGCCCTGAGATTGAATAGAAAACAGGTCGAGTAGTAGTACAAGGCAAAAATATTTTGGTTTTCTCAACAAAACAACTATTTAGTATTCCACTCTTATAAAAACTCATTGAAATCTTTATCTGAAAATCTAAGTAGAAAACTGGTTAAAGTACTTCCAAAAAAATACAAGAATGAAACTACTTGAAGTTGAGGCAAAACATAGAAAGAGCATAGAAAGAGCATTTCCTCAATAACGAAAAACAAAAGCTCCCTGATGTAGAAGTTGATCCTTTTTAATCATTAGCTAAAGTTAATAGCAATTGCACATAAACCACCAGAAAGAAGTGAAAACCATCTTTCATTCCATATAATTCATGAACTTTGACCCACAAGCAACTTTTCTAAAAATCAGCAACACTTTTGAAAAGCAATCCGAGGAGACTTCACAAAAGCAAGCACCAAAGTGCCCATTAACGATATTAGTATTAAACATACCTCCACTTACAAAGGCATTCCTAATGCTGCAAAATATCGACGACACGCAACAAATTGAAAACTACTGCTCTTTTTATCTTTTCTATTTTTTTGAAGGAATCGTTTCACCAAAATATAATTAAAAAAAAAAAAATCACGGACGTCTCGATCATACAAGAGAGAAAATTTATTACTGGCAATTTCGTTAGTGAACACATACGTCTCCCGATGGGCAAAGCACGACATGCAGAACCAAGAGAAATATAAAAAAGAAAAGAGTCACCAATTTTTACTTTCTACAGATCGAAAAACGAAGCTTCATTGAATAAAAACAACACGTTTGTCTCTCTAAATGGAGCAAAAGTAAATTTTAATGGCGAAATGTATAACATGACATGACAGAAGCCCAGAAAGAAAAAACATCCCAAAACGAAACATTCCGTTAAAGAAGGAAATATTTATAAACACACGAGGTCTCTATCTTACCAAGGAACCTGAGAAGCAGCATCGCCATCAACGTTCTTATACCACATCCTAATCATCCACAATGAATACAGCACCATTCCAAGCCCAACCATTCCTATTATCGAGTTCACTAATTTCAACAAGGATTGAAGACAACTCCTCAAAATTCGCCCCATTATTACGCGTCTCGGACCGAAAAATCACACCTTGCAGAGAAACGGACAGCCAAAACCTCGTACAACGAGAAGGAGACTGTCTTCTGCAATCTGTATTTTGAGCTTGTGCGTCAAAAGACTCGACACCACGAGGCTTCGAATATGGTGAAGAATCGGAGAGAGAGCATTCTGCAATTCTCGAACACCGACGAAGAAATCCTGAAATCCTCGATTTTTATTCAGCCGCGGAAGGATACTGGCTAATCGAATTCACGGCTGTCAAATTTGTACTTTATTCTTTCAGTTTTTGCTGTTTTACAGCTCTTCTTTCTTGCAAGTCTCGAGAGTCCAATTCGGGAAGAACTCAAAAGAAGACAAAATTCTAATAATTCCATACAATTAGTTTTTGGGACGCCGAAGAATAAGAAGACTTTGACATAAAATGAAACTGATATTATATTGAGCTAAGGATGTATTCGTCCAATGAACTTTGATTTTTCAGTAGACATTCTGATATTCATTATATTTTCACATTCGTCATTAATATATTGCAGTTTCTTTTTTTTTTTTTTTTTTTTAAATGATATATTGCGGGTTATTAAACTAATATTACGTTTAAGCTCGTTGAACAAGTGAAAAACTGAAAATTAGAAGATTTCAAGTTTAATTTATAATCTCAAAATTAATGGATTACGGTACCACAACCGAGCTGTAAGAGAGATGATCAATCATCCAATTACTCTCTTCTCTTTCTCTATTAAAAACCATGAAAACAATGCATACTGTCTTTTAAAAATTAAAAAATGCACAGGCTAATTAATTTTCAAAACCATTAAAAAAAAAAAAAAATTTTTTTTTTAAGTGTTTTTATCAATTTCTTGATAATTATAATTGCTACTCTAATTTCGACCCAGACTTGCCCTAGTCCACTTTTTATTCTTATTTTCTTATCATATTTATTTTCTCGGTTTGATTAAATTTGGACTAAACTGATTAATTAACAGAGGCTCCTGCAATCATAAATATTTTCACCATATTTCAAGGGAACAAAGTACTTAACTTTGTCTTAAAATGCATGACGTGTCCTCTGCTGTCCATCTTTGGAAAGAATTACCCGGTCTTCTCTCCAAACTGGCAACATTGCAACGAGGGGTTCAGACTAACCCATTGTTCTCTGAAACGGAAATTAGACACCCGGGTAGATGGATTGAGTCCTGTCTGCCAGGAATGGGGATATTCAGGATGAGCTTCTCCTTCATCTCTGGCTCACTCTTTGGCATGTATGTTGCTCAGAATTACAGTCTACCCAATGTCAAGACTCTGGCAAATGCAGGGTTCAAGATGGTGAAGTTTGTTGAGCAAACATATCGCAAGCCTGCAAAGAAGGACGATGAAGGATAGCTTCCAACAGAAGAAGAATGAAGGGAAAGTATGGTGCCTCCTTGTGGAAATGTTATTAAGATCTGTGCTTTCCTTTTTTGTCTTTCTTGCATTTTTGTTTTTGTTTCATTTTTGAAAAAATATTTCACTCTGTCCTGTGTCATTGGCTTTGGGAAATACTGATAAGAAATTTTGCAGGGGCCTGCATGCATATAATTTCAAGTATACACTGCATAATTTGTTTAGACTAACCTTAAACGTACCGCTGCTAAATATATGTTATAAAATGTACCTGAAATCGAGGTAGCTAGAAAAAACAGAGGACTCTCACAATCAGGGTCCTCACATAAGTTAGCCATCCAAGTAGAAATAAATGTAGGTTATTTGCACACAATACTTCATGTTTTTGAAACAGATAATATTGCATCAGGAACGAGAAACAATTCTATCAATTCATGACAATGCTGATCTAGAATGGTTACCAAACTGTTATAGGCCAACTGGAACAGTTAAAGGAAAGCAAACATACAACAATAACTTCTAAAACCATACAAATGCATTCTAATCGGGTTATTCATTCAAACATATTAAGAGTTCAGATGCCAACATCACTAAGTTGGATTTGCAGTTGCTGCACGGACAAATCCATTTACTGAGATCAGGGGTCGGTTCTCATTATCACATATCATATCAGCTCCCTCGAACTCTATATTAGCTGACATGATACAGATATTAATCAAGAAAAATGGCAATATTATATATGATATATGATATCAACACAGTCAAAATCCAAGAAATAACCAACAAGATGTGTATCTTATCGCCCAAAACACAAACCCCCAGTTGAGAATTTGCAGAATGTGATGCGAGGCAACTGACACATTATAAACTTTTGATACCTTCAGATGCTCACCGTGAAAATACTGCTTGAAGCTTCCACAGATTTTCCAGAAAGAACCTTGGAAATTTATGTTATCTAATAACTTTTGTCAGCATTGGAGGTTGGTCAAACAGTAAGCTCATGCCCATTGACAAATTTGCTTTAATTCGTAAAGGGCACATCCATTTCACACTGTATTAAACCTTCAAGTGATCTAAACTATTAATCGAAGTCCAGAAACATTCTGTAAGCATGTCTGTTTTCAGAGTAATAACATTCAACCAACTTATCTTTTTGGAAACCCAACTTTTGGTAAAGAGACACAGCAGAACCCCTTGAAGGATCAACATGGAGGCATATACGTTGTATCTTTCTTCCTCTGCATTTCTCTATAGCAGCTCTTAACAGAGCTTCTCCGTGGCCTTGCCTTCTGTGGTTTTCGTTCACTGCATGTAAACACAAACTATTCTTTTGTAAAATAAGATCTAATCTCCAAGTTCATTGCATGAATCCGGAGTAAGCTGACTGTCATGAAATGCGTCCAAGATAGGCTGTCCTATGTGAATATTTCAACACTTACCATTGAAGAGTAATGCAAGTCATTTTTGAAAATGTACTGAGCGAATACAAATTCAGGGTTAAAGACCAAGAAGAGTGTCAAACTCTTATATAATTCTGCCACTTAATTGAGATATCCACTCACACAATTGCAGCGAATAGATGACCAATTTGAGAAACGTTGAACCCATATGAGTACAACAAAGAGAATTTCATGAACTGTTCTCAGAGAAGTAAAAAGGGATAATTCAAGAAATTCCAATATATCCCGTGGGAAGCATTAACGACAATAAGACAAATTTTCAGCTACAGCACCGTGTTGATCATCAACCAACATGCACAAAACCACCACTAACACGAAAACACTCGAATCGAATAATCACGAAGGCTCTAAAGTCTAAAGTCGGGAAGCAGAAGTTGCAGAAGTGAGCAATTACCCGCGAGTTTGGTGATGGAGGCATACAAGGACGAGGGCCAAGAATACATGACGTACCCGATGACTTCCCCGCCGACGTCCATATACATCAATCCGGAGTTCTTCTTCCGCAGCTCGTCAATGAAAAATCTCGCCAGAGATTCATGCTTCGGGAAGATCTTTTTCTCCATCTTAACGATTTCTTCGATCACTTCCGAGCTCTTGGGATCCCTCCCGAGCTCGACGACTCTCGGAAGGGTCGCCATCGACTGTAGAATGAGGAGGAGCACGTTGGGTACTCTTTGGAACTCTGTCCAAGGCTTGACGCCTCCCTTATCTTATGGGCCAGTACAGCTCGAGCGAGCCCAATACATGATTCTTTTTGTTGGTTTCATTACTAGATCAAATCTTTAGACTATACAGTGTTACATGAATGATTAACATAAAATTAACTAATAGCATTGCACATATTATTTACTTATAAATCATATCTTAAGAAAATCATTAAAGTATATGGTGTTATATATGAAGCTTGGCTCAGGGCGAGTGAGAAGTGCATAGGATCATGTCAGCAGAGACTGGTCCGCCTGGTTTATTGCTTGATCAATTGAGATAATTAAAGAGCTGCACGGTGCATATCACAGAGACAGATGGAACAAGATTTCTACTTACATGGAAGAAAACATAACCCGATGAGCTCCTTCCCACATGCTAGACTTGCACCAGATTTTTCAAAGCGCAGCTCCAGTCTCAATAACAAATGAAGAACAGAATTACAGAATGTGGATTTTATAAAAATGACTAAGACATACAGCATGGTTATTATGTTTCTACATAATCACCCATTTTTAAAATATTTATTACCTTGTAATGCACACTAAATATCGAAATCTCCACCTCATTTTAACTTTCAATATATCTACCACTTGACAGGACAAAATCTGCAAAGACCAAGAAGAGCTCTTGAATCGTGAGATGAACCAGACGCAGTCAATATCGGCAGTAAGTCGTCCAGTGGCAAATCTGAAGCAATGCAGCTCTTGTAGAAACTGGACGTTCACGTTGTTGTTCTCTTCTTTTCGTATGAAAATGCTGGTAATTTTGTTATTTCTGACGCCGAAGAAAATCCCTCATGTCCTGGTGTGCTTCTCCGCGAACAATCAAACGCATCTTGTTGGAATCCTCCCACAAAAATCCACCAATCTCTCTAGCATAATCACAGGCAGCTTCAAATACATCCTATATAACAGAAAGAAAATGGTCATTTCGCTGAGGGTGCTCTAGAAGTATCCTGGAAGAGAAAAAGTTGAACGTAAAGTTACTTGCCTTGGATGGGAAGTCATCGTAAAAATGTGAGGGTATCATCTCTACTCTGTTTCGATCAGTTTCCCATAGCCTAATCTGTCTCAAACAGAAATTCCAGCAAATGAGAATGAGAGAGAGAGAGAGAGAGAGAGAGAGAGAGAGAGAGAGAGAGAGAAGTTTATGGTCCTGTAGTTTCTGCATGCGATCGATATGGACTTACCTGGTCAGTCACATTCTCCGGAACTGAAGGTATTTTCTCTGCAACACGAGGATGTGCATTCAACTGAAGGAATGAAATAATCTGCAGTCCACCATCAAAGAAAAGTATGCAGGATCAGTCTATAAAGAGAGGAACACACTCACCCAAGTGGAGAACCAGAACCTTTTCATCAATACAGTTGAGAGTCTTAACCATTTAAACCATAGTTAACCGGAAGCCTTTCTCAAGGTAAGAAACTTGTTTCCAACAAAATCCAATTATGACGGAAACAGGTTTGAATTGTTTTCCTTAATAGAAATATATACATATGAGATTTTTTTTTTCTGAAATTCATTGGTAATGTATCTAGAACTTCACATAACAGGATCCTCGATTTGAACCCTACACTCCTTAATGAAATGTAATCTTCCCATTGTAATCCAAAATAATAAACAACTAAAAGAATCAGGTTCAAACAGGTGAGTTAAATCAAATTTACAACTTGCTGTAAAAATGTACTATGTTGTACCATTATGATGCACCGTGATTAACAGCAATCAATAAAGGTCACACAAGTTCAAAAAAAAAAACAAATCTATAACAATCGGTCAACCACGTATGAATTATAACTTTGTTGTTATAGTAAATACCCCGTTAGTAAATATTCGTTTTATTTGTTATTATAAATCTTTAACTTTGTTGTTCTAGTAAATACCCTGTTAGTAAATATTCGTTTTATTTGTTATTATAAATCTTTCTTATTTGAGTCTTTTCCATTTTGTGTGAGTTTCCAATTGTTTCCTTATTCATTTCCATGACATTCCTTTGAATTCTCACAGTACCTTTTCATTTTTTTAAATTTATATTCTCCATGATTTGTTAACTGTGTTCTGCATGTTCATTCCTGCTGTCCAGGTCCTCTTCTTGCAGTGATGACATATGCCCTGTCTTGGTTGTTCTTCTGTGTCTTGATTATTAGTATGTGCAAGTTTCCTCAAGCATCTTCCAGATGCCAGCAGAACAGTGGGTCCTATGGCAGATGGGATAACCATGATGCACTTTTGAGTTGGAAACATGTTCCTACTGAAACAGTCTTAGTAGAGAAGCAATCCTTGGTGGTTTCAATTGAAGATGCTTTGACAATTCTCAACTATAAAAAAATAAAAAATAAAAATAAAAAAGAAATTTTACCAATATTTACACTGTTAGGGATTTACCTGTTCACCTGTAATCCCATTCTCGAAAGCATTATATAAACTTTCCTTTGTTATTGCACCCACTATGAGGTTAGGAAGTTGATACTCTACCCTGCATAACAAAAGCAACCTCTTAAACCACCATATAGAAATGATAAAACTTCCATTGACATTGAACAAATCAGATTCCTGTTTTCCCAAAGTCAAAGATAGTATTTACTGAAGTTCCATAGCAAAACCAGTTAACTAGACCTAACTTAAGACAGATGTTTGCACTATGAGGCATAAGTTTATCAGAGTCAGCAGACAACTTGAAAGCAACACTATTTGCCATCTATTAAGGAAAAGAGTTAGGAAATAAAACTTCGTCTAATAAACTGTCATCTAAAAGCCAATCCAATAATTGTCTACAAGAGTTGCAATATCATTCCTTCTCCTATTCCAAGTGTTTTGAGCAAAACACAGAGTGCTCAATTAGTAAGAGAAGCTCAAAAGTGTCCAGACAATTATGATCTCATCAAGTAGATCAATAAACCATATGACCTACAGGTTCGTCACTTTTTCGTGTGTTCTGGAAACATAAAAAGAGTTGAGTGGTGTTAATGTTATACTTATCTACCCTGATAGCTTTTTACAACAACCTTTCAGCATTAACTGAACAAAAAACTAGAATCAAATGATAATGAACAAGAATCAGACAAATATAAGCACTTGATCCCTTACTGCCTTTATGTAAGATTACTGTACATCAAAGAGGCTGCATATCATATCATTGTTCATCCTTCATAAACAAGAAGAGATATTATCATATATTGCAGTTAAGCCTACAATTGCTCTAATAATAAATATAGTATTCCTTTCTAGCATTTAAAATAGTCTGCAAATTTACTTTGTACACATGAACCAAACAAATTGTACCCAAGAAACCAAATTCGAAGGATCATGTATGAGACACTCAGACAAACAACTTGTAAACTTTAGACAAACTATTTCAAAAGAAAAAAAAAAAGACAAAAATATGTGAAGATAATAAAACAATCCCATGAAGAAACAAAATTTATTACTATTCACTGAACGCCATATCAAAGCTTTTGATGAACATTCCAAAAACAAAAACACCTATCCCAATACCACCAGGAACCAATAAACAAAGTTAAAAGAGATCTCCAGAGCATGTTATATAGAATAATCTCACATAAAAACTTTAAAGAAGGACAAATACCTTGCAAAAAGGCGTAAAATCTCACAATGTAACTTCGATGATGAGTAAGCGTACATCCTAAAATTTGTCTCAATAACGACAAAACCCTGTTTCAATATCAATAAAGTGAACTTAAGACTTAATTGCTATACATACTTGAAAAGTAGACTAATGTGATATGAACTGTCCATATTACCCAATTAAAAAAAACTGTCCATGTTATCATCCAACCTGTTTTCGAGCTGATGTATCTGACAAGCTTACAGAAAGGTTGGTTGCCAGTTTGGTGGGAATGAACCAACTTTCTTTTCTACCCTGCTGCAATTTGACTAATCCAAGGTCAGCCAAGTCCTTGACAGCACTCGTCTGAACCTCAGTGAGGGAGTTCATATTATAAGCCTACAATATATTCATAAATAAAAATGAGTTTAAAAATAGAAACATGCAGTAATAGAAGAGCTTTTTTTTAAAAAAACGTATAGAGGAGCTAAATATGATTAAACCAATTCAAGAGGACCCTTTTTGCAAAAAAATGAAAAGATGCAGTTCAGCTTCACATAAGAATTATTCCGGTCGTGCAGTAGCTCAAGCATGATCAAAATTTCGCCCCACGAAAATAATTATTATCAGTTCATCCTAAAAAGGCTGTTATGATGAAAAAAGTGGATGTACACTCACTTCTAAAAAAATAACCTTTCCTATCTCACATTTTTACACTGCCTAAATTTGAGAAAATTCACCAATTTTCAAGAGGATAGGACTTAATGCTTGAAAAATCAATAAGTACAAGTTGAAGGAAATAGTCACCCAAAAATGCAGATAACAACTCACAAAATCTAGCATTGATCTAGTACCTCACCCATGACATGGAAACTAAGCTCTAACAAGAACGATATTAGATCTGTTGGATCCAAACCTCGATCCTGCACCATAATAAGACAATTTCTCTATAATTCAAGGGAGATGAATATACTTTAGTGTCTATAAATCTGACTGGTAAACCAAGTCTTAACATCTATAAGGCCCATACCTGTGCAGAAGAGATATATTCTCTTATTATGTACCAAAGCTGTGCATTTGTATCCATTAACTGCAATTTAAACATAAAATGAGGTATATCCCTGAAAGATCACAAGAACTGAGGTAGGCATAGGTTTCACTTCAGCTATACCAAGAACTGGAACCCATGCTCAGACATCTTTGGAGATTCATTTTCCCTGTAAATATAGAAACGCTAGCTCAGATTGAACCTGAGAAACCATTCAAATTTAGAGATATGGGCTAAAGATAACCTTGAACTCATAAGGCCTCGCTGAAAATTTTTCAGCAAGTGAGAGCTAAAACCCATTTGTTTTTCTCCTTGGGCTGAAGTAACAAGTTGCAGCAAGAAGTTCTGGAATTATTGCAAACCCAAGTCATGAGGAATCAAAACAATATAATATAAATGCTCTTTGGCAGTAGATAGAGCTTCTTTACATGTAAAACTTTCCATGAAATATAAGTGATGATAGTTACATTAGTACTGAAATCCACAGCCTCATGACATACACAAATTCCTATATAAATAGAAAGCTGTAGATGGCAACCTCCCATTGGTCAACCGCATAGGCCTCTAGCTCCTCCGGGCTTGGAAGTCTCACAGTAATATTTGTAGGCATCGGTTCTCGAGGCAAAGATCCTCTGTGATATCAAAGCTTAAAAATCAAACATATTCTCTCTCAAAAAAAAAAAAAAAAAAAAATCATACATATTCATGCAGAAATGGATACATGTATCTTTAGTACAGCATAGTGTCAGAGATAAATAATAGCAACAATGTTGCAAAAGAGAAATCTCTAAACTGAATGGGTCTATTATGGACAAGAGATGAGAGAGTATGCAAAGAAAGAATGAGATATGAGGCCGAAGAAATTATAAAACAAAAAAAAAACCTTAGTGTTCATAATTTGAAAAGACAGTGAAGGAATTTGCATGTAACACAAGTGGTAATAACACTCACAGCCAGATGGTCATATTACTAGAGGCTATTAGAAGCTTGATTAAGCAGCGTGTGTCTGAGACTCACCATCTTTAGGATATGCAGAACAATTCAAAATTGGTGGTGGGGGAACTTAAATAATAAGGGTGCAATGGATGATTGTGCCTCCGTTTTCTCCTTTTCCAGAGTTGAGATATCATTCCATTATACTAATTAATCCAATGAATTCGTTTCTATGATCCTTCTCTGGGGAACCGACTATGTTCCATGAGCAATTTCATTTGCTCGGAAACAACCAACAAGATCTAAGACTGAAATAAACAGTGAATTGAGGAAGATATATAGCATATCTATTATTTATTCAAATAGAGAACATTCAAAAGTATTACAACAAATGCATGTTGCCACTTCAATTTTTCATCATTCAACCTTGTCACTCTATGTAGAAGCACCCATTTGGCCTAAGCAATTTTGGGTTTAAGAAAACTTAGAAATTACTCTTCTTAATTTGATAGCTCACAAACAAAGTAAAATTGACTGAGAGTTTTTCGATTTACCATTTCAAAAACAAAACAAACAAAGTAAAATCACATGCAAATGGACATTGATAATGGATTTTGCAACAGCCTATAGATTTACCATGCTAAAGAACAATAGCCAAGAAAAAGAAAAGGAATAAGTTGGTTATGATAAAAGAGTTCAAGAAAGAATTCTCTGCAAAATGAAATAAATTTGAACAGTAAATTTCAATGTCAAGGGAAACACAAATCCTCAGAAATGCACCAATGCTTAAGAAAAAGGGAGAACATACCCATACACCAAATATTTCTGGAGGTTGTCCTGAAATTTAGGGTTTAATTTGTAGCTTGTTTCTCTTTTCCTGCATGAACAAGAAGAAGCGTTACAGAGAGAATAAAAAAATATACAGACTCCCTCACAAATACCATTTACACTTCTAGCTGGTTCTAGAACCCATGAAGACAAACAGGCTCAAATTGAGAAATAATATCCCCTGTAACCCAGGTGCTTAGAGTCTTGACCAACAAAGAACAATACTCAAAAGACATCTACTCATTCAATAGAAACCTAATGTTTCTTAAAAATTCAGAAAATTAATAGGATGCTCTACTTATGTCTTCTAATAAATCTTTGTCCATAACATCTGAAGTGGAAATGCACAACTGTGTGCGTGTGTGTGTGTGCGTGAGAGAGAGAGAGAGAATGAGAGTCGCACCTGTCTATAGATTGAACAAAAATTCTTAGCTGTAGTAATCGATCAATTGCAACCTTATGCTTGGAGAATCCATCTGGAAGCACCTGCTCTTCTAATGATTTGGCCGTCACAGAGACATCAATATATAGCATTTGCATTACATACTTCTTAGCTAAAGGTGGCAAAGATCTGAAAAGAGAAGGACCACGCCACTCAATCAAGGACACATAATTCCGTGGAACTAGATCTCTATCTCACAATAAAGAACATAATTATCATTGATATTAATTCAACGGAACTGCAGGAAAGACATAATGGAAATGATTTCTCTTATTAAATTCAATTCACCTCCCCAAATCGAGAAGATGAAATAAACTTATCAGAAGGAGAGAAATAAATAAATAATCCCTAGAATTTCCTCCTGTACGAATATCATACGCAAAGGAAAGGACGACAAAGAACTCAACTAAATAGTTCACGCTAAAAGACTACAGCATCACAGAGAACAACTCAACCAAATAATATAAAATATAATGCATATCTATACAAATGAACGCTACTGAGTCCAACGCAGTAAACCTTATCTTCCAAAACCGTAACCAGTCACTAGTTATTGAACTTGACCCAATCATTTCAAGCATTCATCTCGACGATACTTGAGAAGTAGTAAAGACTGTATCACAATACACCCAAAATCAAACGGTTGCAGACACCGATAATAATTCTAATTGGTTGCAAGAAAAAAAAAAAAACTGCAACAAACAATATAATAAATGATGAGATACAAAAAATAAAAAACGAAGAGACTTCTGAAATAGAAACTACCTCAACACGGCTTCACAGATGAAGGCGTTGTCGTATAGTTTATCGAGCTTCATGGCCGGAAGAGCGGCCACCATGTCCATAAAATTCTTTGCTATGATCTTCACCTGCGGCATTGTGTCGTAGCTCCGATCTCCCAGCAAAAAATTACCGGAACCTTGTTTACGCTACTAAGAAATAATCGATAGCGAGAACAGGAAACCAGCGAAAAAAAATAATTAAAGAATCGAGAAGATGGATAGAGCGAAGAGTCGAAGACCGACTGTGCTCTTGCTCGTCAGCAACCGAAGTAATCAGCAAATGTTTTAGCTGCGAAACTGCGTTTGCTTTAACAATCAAAAATGAGATGGGCTTTCTCCATTACATCAGTTGGCCCGTGAACTATTTGAAAGGAAAATTCTTTTGGGCTTCATTTCGCGCCACTCAGTCCCTCCAAATTTTCGTCTGCGTTTGGCACCGCTTCCCTGTTCAAATTTTGGGCTGCATTTACCGCCCCTCTCCAAATAAAAGGAGCCCGGATCCGCTGGCCAAAATGAAGCATGGCCAAAGCAAATCACAGGGTGCCACATCAGCCCCACACAGGTAATTTTGTGACGTGGCGCCCCGTGATTCGCTTTGGCCACGCTACATTTTGGCCAGCGGATCCCGGTTCCATACGAATTAATTATGATTTTAAAAATATCCTTTCAGGAAATTTGTATACATTAAAAATTTAAAACAATACTTTTGTTAATTTTTTGTGCATATTACAATATAATATATTTTTTTAGTTATTTAGGTAGATTTATGATATTTATATTGTTAATCACTATACTTACCTGATGTATATAATGGAAATAAAGGCTTTTGATAATAAAAATTGTGAAAAAATGTCAATTGATCTATTAGGGGAGACTAATTATACTAATTTGTTCCAACCCAATGCATAAACAGACATAGAGGGAATCCTTTTATAATTAAAAGGGGACTCTCTGAAGGGCCTAATTAATTAACGAAAAAAATGATTTATTTTTACACAAAATGGATATCTAATATTTAAGATAATAAAAAAATATAAAAAAACCTATACCAAAAATCAGTTAATTTACAAGTGGCCATATCGATCCACGTAGGACTAAGTATCTAGTAGCATAAACCTTGGCTTAGCTCATCTCATATCATCTCCACTCAATATGCATTGTTGTATAAACATATCGTATGGTATCTTTCTTACGTAATTAGACCAAAGGCGTCACTTACCACCTTATTGTGTCTTCTTGTTAGTAATAGGGTACAATTAGTCTGTCCCGTTCCCACAAGTGGGAGAGTCACACTCGCATCACTTTCCACTACATCCCTTTCGCCCTCCTGCCCTTCTTACCCCACACACATGCACATACATACACACACATACACCTTGGAATATAATTCCAGTGTCCAAAACACTTTATTGCTAATAAAGAACAACATATAATACATAACATAATTAAACAGTTTGAAATAAATAATAATAAGTTTCTATCGTGGTTCCTCCCTATTAGAACATTCATCAAATGTAGCCACTCATGAACATATGGTCCATGTATTTCTTTTATTTAAAGAGTTATTTTCTTTTATTTTGTTGCCATATCTTTCATAGATTCTGCCACATTATATATAATATTACAAAAGTAGAAGGTATAGAATAATAGTGAAGGTGGTCCTACCCCATGAATGGGTGTGTACCTTCTTGTCTTGAAGCATCCCTTACTTTTTTTTATTCTACATGAACTCTTGGTACACAGTGAAACTATCATGCACTTCCAAATATTGGGGATTAGAGAAATTAAATAAATAGCTAATCACATTAATAAATAGTCTTATCTCCTTATACAGAGATTTTAAACTACCTACACAAACTTAAATTAAGTTAACATAAGCCAAGACATATGAAAAATAATTTAAATCTAGATAAGTGTGCAGAGAGAGAGAGAGAGAGAGAGAGAGAGAGAGAGAGAGAGAGAGAGAGAGAGAGAGAGAGAGAGAGAGAGAGAGAGAGAGAGAGAGAGAGAGAGAGAGAGAGAGAGAGAGAGAGAGAGAGAGAGAGAGAGAGAGAGAGAGAGAGAGAGAGAGAGAGAGAGAGAGAGAGAGAGAGAGAGAGAGAGAGAGAGAGAGAGAGAGAGAGAGAGAGAGAGAGAGAGAGAGAGAGAGAAGTTTTAAATTGCACGGAGGAATTTAATTAGTCTAAGAAGGTGTGAGATTGTTTTAGAATGTGGAAGTGCTGGTCCATTTAGGAGTCCAAATTGAACTATTTTATTTAAAGGAGTCAATTAGTTCCACCAAAGGGGGTTGGCCCGGTTTTTTGGGTGCTTACATGTGAACCCAAGTAAGGTTTGCTTACTCAGGATTGGGGAATGACCCAAGTTGAGTTGAGTTGGGTCGATCTCTGAACTCAATTTAAATCGGTCCGGGTCAAACATGACTCACCATTCAATGGCAGGAATGAGTGCAACCTTCTAAATAGAGGTAAATCAAATTAAGAAAATAATTGTGTGGATTTTCTCAAGTAATAAACCGTTGAACCGACCATAAAAATATTATTTTTATCAATAATAATTTTTAATAAATTCTAGACCTGTTCCGGGTCATAGAATAAAGCAATGGCATACACTACCTAAGTCATGTCGATATATCCGACGAACCGGCGCGGTCCTACCCCGGCGGCCCGGGCGGGTGATCGGGTCCAGCGAGAGGTACGCGACAGAACCGGACCACGGCGCCGTAATTACGGAGCGAGATTCCGCGCTTTCCGGATCTCCCAGGTCACGGGACGGCCCCCCGCGCTCCCCACCCGCCAGGGAGGAATCCCATCATTTCGGGAAAAGGAGCCCTCACGTGGTCCTGATTGGTAGCCGCTATTTTGAAGCGGCATCTTTCTCGGGCCCACCGGTCTCACGAAGTCACGTCGCTGTCATGGCCAACTGGTTTTTCCTCCCTCCCCCCTATGTGTTGGAGCCCATTGCTCTAGAGTGTAGAGGCTAGTAAGCTCGCAGCCGCAAATATTTTATTTGCTTTTCTGGGAGATCGTTTTTGGCTGTAAAATAAGAGGATTCCGCCGACTTCAGTCAGGGATTCCATAAGCAGTCAAATTCGTTGAAAATGGGAATCCTGTGGATGGCTCGACCCTTTTCGCATATTCTTTTCATATTTCAAAGGAGTCCCTGATAAACGAGATATTTCTTTTCTCCTTTCTCTCATGTTCTTCTCTTATTTCAAAGGAGTCCCTGATAAATGAGATATTTCTTTTCTCCTTTCATTTCGTGGTGTGCATGGCATATTAAAAGCACAAAAATAAGAAAAAAATAAAATAAGATTTTATTAAATTAGAAGCACAAAAAAAAACTGATCTATATGAGCATTCATCATATATAGATTTAGTATCCATAGATTTCATTATATACTAATCATCAAGCAATACCCAACATTGATATACTCCTTTATAGGAATTAGGAAGTCAATAACCTAATGTTAGGGAGGCGCAACACAAATGTGGTCCAAATTTGATATATTATTTTATATAAAAGCAAAATTGTTATTACTTAACATAAGCCCCTGAAATGGATTTTTTAAAATGGAGGACTCTTTTCTAATTTGCAGTAACTAGAAACTTCCACATATATGTCAGACAACTTGTAAAGGAATCGTCAATCGTCATTTGTATTTATGGCGGAGTCCTCTCCTTTGCTCTTTTTTAACCCGCCGTCACAAAAATCACTGGATATCCCCTCGCCCCGCCCCACGCCACTGGGTCCCACGGACGGTAAGATTCCTGATGTCCCCTCGCATGCACTGAATCTTCCACTTGCTCCAATTGTCTCCAACGCTGACGAAACCGAACCCTGCCTTTTTCTGCCCGCCACCGACCCCACAACGAGGAATCTCATTTATTCAATTAAAATTCTTATTTCCCCGGTGGAATCCGTATCTCGTAACAGTCCCGCTTCCGCTTCCCAATGGGTATTGACCGCGTGGTCGTCCGTCCACGCGGCGGTACGTCATTGGCAGCGCCAGAAGAGGTGGGGACACTTGGGTGGTCTCGCGGGAGGAGGAGACGTAAACAAAAGGGGAGGAGGGGGGTGAGGGAGAGGCGAAGCGCATTTTGAAGGAGTCGAGTGTCGACGACGCGAAAACCGGAGCGAGGAGGGAGAGGCCTGAGTTTTTGAGTAGTTCGGATCCGAAGAGATTTCATGGAGTTTCTCCGGTCCAGGATTTTGCCTCTGCTGTCGCTTCTGGCTTCGTTTCTGTTGCTCTACATCAGAACCTCCTCAAAGGTGATCAGATCTTTTCCTCTCTCGAGTTCGGATCGATCTCTGTTTTTTTTTTCTTTCGAGTGAATGGATCGATGAATCGTCGGACGTCCTCGTAATGAAGAAATGAAGCATTTTTACTCTTATTTTATTTGCGACGTCTCGTTTTCGGTTCGATGATGTGTTTTCTTGTGTAGTTTGAGCGATCGAATGATGAGTTTTATGCTCTGTTGTCATATTTTTTTCTCTTCTCTGTTTCGTTCGAGTTCCTCTGTGATTGATTGTCGTTTCTAGTTCAGTTACGACTTACGAAGCGGTATTGTTTGCTTTTCTGTTTTTTGTTTTCCCTAGGATACAATCTCCTGCGGAGTTCTGTGTCCGTTTCTGTGACGCACGTTTCGTTTGTTAGTTTCATGATCTTATTAATCGTTCTCCTTCCGTGAGAACTTTTGCTCTTCATCCTCTATCTCAGATTCGCGGTATTGAATGTTTGTTATATTTTTCTGCGAGTTGATGTAATCTCTGTTCTGTGTTCTGTAACTTTCTGGAAACAGTTATTGCATATTTGTATCTCTCCTCTCTCTTGTGGTCGGCTTCTGTTTTGATATCGTTGTCGTAGTTCTTTTTTTCTTTCTTTTTTTTCTCTTCCTCTTCTCTTTTCTGATTTCCATCAAACTGCTGCCTTTGATCCGTTTTGGTACCGCACGTTTCGTATTTGAAGTATTCTAGCAGTTTCTCCCTTTCTTAATTGTGTTGGTGTTTTTCTCTAAAAGCATTCGATTTTCATCAACTTTCTTGCCTTCCGATTTGATGCTTCTTGGATGGTTTCTTCGTTTGCGTTGTGTACTAGACTTCTTTTCTATCGTTTGAGTCGATACCTGAGTGCATGTTGGATGTTACTATGGACATGCTCAGCATGTCAACTTTTCTCTTGCAGGCTGTAGCTTTATTCCATTAGAATTAATTTTCTAAGCCTTTGTTGTACGTCATGCTTAGCAAGAGATTCTAAGAATAACTATGGTCATGGTTTAATCTAATTTATTGTGTTTTGACCGATTTAAATATTGGCCTCGATAGTGATAGACTTTCCCGCAGTTCTACACTACTTTTATGGTAGCTTGTTTCTTCTTCTCTCTGTTTTATCCACGCTTGTTCGTCAATTTTTCCACTTTCAACTTAGATTCTGCAATCGGATGTCTTTTTTCCTTCATCAGAGTAACAGAGTTTCTTTTCCTCATCCTATTCACTTTTAATCTTTTACTTTTGGTCGGGAAAAAAAAATCTGATAAAGGTTTCGTTCTCTTTTGGTCTCGTCGTTTCATTAATCTCATTTCCTGTACTCGGTAAATCAGTTTCTTTCCTAGTGATACCAAGAGATTCCGTCGTATGTCGACCACCCTCTCCCACTGTCCTGAAGTGTTGATATGTAGTACCTCTGAATCTGCACGCACTCTCTGCACTCCGCAGCCACATGCTTTCCGGGATCCTCCATTTTCTGAATCTCTGTAGCGATCGGGCGTGAAATCACCCTCTCGGGGCCCGTTTGATCATTTGTGGTCAACTAGGGAGGGCGTACTGTTACGAAGTGGATTCTGTCCCTCCGCCCCTTCTGTGTCGTGAAGCGTCATTTTCTTGTCGTTTCTTCTTTCGCCATTCATTGATGGTTAGGACTTAGGAGGCCCCCTCCAAAGGAAAAAAAGGGAGGGTCTTTTCCCCTGTTTCGCCGCTCGCAAGTTGCAGCATCCTTCCAGACGAAGAGGGCCAAGGGAGGGCCGTTCCGAGAAAAAGGGGGGCGTCAGTTACGTCTCGCTAATTCGTCGGACTGCGAATTAATTCGCTGTCGTCGAACTGCGAATTAATTCGCTGGTCGTAGTCTGCGCCTTTAAAACTCAGGTTAAGTCTTCGCGGTTATGTTGTGATTATCAATATCATTTTGGATAGTTATCGGGGATTTGGGATGCGTGATCATCGAGATAATTGTGTTGGATTAAAATCGTAAATATATATCCTATCTTTGGTACTCTAATTGACGGGTTACCGTTTCCTGTTACAGCCGTCGAACAGTTTGTGCAGTCTTCTTCCTCACGATGAATACTGGATCCTTAGCAAGAGAATTGTTACCCCTGAAGGAGTTACTTCTGGTGCAGGTTGGTGGATGAAGTTCGGACAACCTGGAATCAAAATAGAAAACACTTTTTCTAAAGTAATTTTTACTAAAAATAAAATATATGATCCGTTCATTTAATATTATGGAATTACAAATGTGTTTCTAATATACGATAATATACTATATATAATCTCTTATTCATAAATAATATTTTTTTGTAAAATTTGAATATAGCCATAATAGTATATACTATATACTATCTTTTTTTAATTGCTTTCAAGAGCTTCTGAAAAAGCTAGTGTTAAGAATGATTCGGCTTTGACATCGTTCTGGATGCGCGTCCCCCTGCCAATATTTATTCTAAAAGAGGAACTGTAGCTGTAGTATGTAGTTCGATTTTTTTCATCAATGATTTTTGTAGAGTTCCAGTAATCCGTTGAGTGCTTCTTTGAGTTCTTAAACAAGCTCGCTAGGTAAGATCAGTAGACTGTAAGAGTACGCTGAACTTTTAATCGTGTTGCGCTGTGTTTCTTCTGGTTTGTTTCGAACCTCATGGCTTAATCTCCACTTGTTTTAAGCTATGCATTTTGCCTTACAGGAAATGGAAACATGCTTGCTGATTTGAATATGTAACTTCGTTTAAGATGCTATCACAGCTCAACGAATTAAGCACCACAATCTCCAGTTCATTTAAATTTCGAGGAGCCGTCGTCAAAATGACATTTTTTGTTATTGCCGTCTCTCGTATTAACTTTCCGTAGCTAAACTATCTCTTCTTCTTTTGCAATGATCAGTTGAGGTTAAAGGAGGAACAATTGTCTCTGTGGTTGAAGGAGTACAAGCTGGGGAACTGCCCCAGGGGAATGTTGTGGATTACGGGGATGCTGTTGTGATGCCTGGATTGGTGGATGTGTAAGCGAGATCCAAACTTTATTTGTTTTTAAGTTGATACATGCAGAAAGGGGTCTGCTCTCTCAGCTGCCCGAGATTAGTTACTGCTAAATAGTGATGTAATATCATTTGAATGTTCTTCTCAGGCACGCTCACCTGGATGAACCTGGGAAGGAAGAATGGGAAGGGTTTTCTTCAGGAACTAAAGCAGCTGCTGCCGGTATAGTCTAATTGCATTTATGTTCAATCGAATAGAATAATGTCTATGGGTCTACTCTAATACCTTTTCATATTCAACTTTTTTCTGTTAGAAACAAAAACTGAAAGAGTGGGTATATCTATATTCTTGCAGGTGGTATCACGACACTGATTGACATGCCTCTAAACAGTGTTCCCTCTACTGTGTCTGAAGAAACACTAAGACTCAAGGTTAGCTTTGTTCATGAATTTGTACAGTCTTATGGATGCTTCACATGCATTTGGCTTGATTATGTCTGTTTTCATCGTGACCTTTTTCTAATCTTGTGGTCACTCATGGCTTCAGTTGCTAGTATGACCTTTGTTGAATTTATTAGTGTTTAATTGAACTAATACACTTGAGTGAACCATTTTTTTTCACAATATGTACAGGTTGATGCAGCACAGCAGAAAATCTATGTCGATGTTGGTGAGTTTCATTGGTTTTTTGTACAAATTCAGTTGAATTAGATCTTGGAAGATAAGAAATCAGCTCCTTGTAGCTCTCTGAACAAAGCGTTTGTGTGGCCAGGGTCTTAACTTGCCACTTTCCTCTTCTTATTCAATTCATATTAGATTCCAAGCAAATTGGTTTCTTGATCACATTTAATAGCAGAGGATGAAGGCTTTTCCATATTGCAAGCCTATGTTCTGAAGATCTTCTATTATTTATATTTCATGTCATAAGTTATGACATTAATGCTTGGTGCATTCAGGCTTTTGGGGAGGACTGGTTCCTGAAAATGCCTTCAATAAGACAGCACTTGAAGGACTTCTAAATGCAGGGGTTCTTGGTCTCAAGGTCTGTGATTTTTCTAGTGACATATTCTTGTTTCATTTTATGTGCATAGAATTTTTTGGAACCTATCAGTTTGACTCACTGCAGGTTTCTGTGTTTTTTGTAGTCTTTTATGTGTCCCTCTGGAATAAATGACTTCCCGATGACAGACAAAAACCACATCAAGGTTCGTTCATTAATCTTTGTTTTGTTGAAGCCTTCTCTTTGTGTTGCTTTTTCCACTTTTCACTTGTAAATGTGTAATACAGAGTTACCCTCGCTCCCTGGAGACTCTAATATAGATCATTGTTTTTAATTTGCTAGGACACCAAACCTTTTGATGTTATTATTTCTTTGATTTATTACATAGCTAAAGATTCCTTTTGATCTATGTTCAGGAGGGTTTGCAGACACTGGCAAAGTACAAGAGGCCTTTACTTGTACATGCGGAGCTTCAACTAGATCCTGACAGCTCTATTGAACTGAACGATGGTCTTGAGAATCCCCAGTCTTATATGACATATCTTAAGACTAGGCCAACTTCTATGTAAGAATTTTTCTTTTCCATTTGCACACAATTGAAATGCAGTTTTCCAGATATAACTTGACATCTGACCTTCGTTTCCTGTTTCTATCTTTCCAGGGAAGAGGCTGCTATAAAGGAGCTTCTAGATGTTGCAGAAGACACTAAGTTGGGAGGAACTGCCGAAGGCGCCCATCTTCATGTTGTTCATTTATCTGATGCACAAACGTCTCTAGATCTTATCAAGGTACTTGAGAGACTCTTTTCTCACATATACATTCACATATTTTTTATATGAAATGGAGCGTAAAATTGAACAGCATAAAAACATGGTGTGTGCTTCATATTGTTAGAACCATATTTTTCAAACCAACAAAGGACCAGTGTATTTTTTATTTTCACTCCATGGCCTTCCTTTGGGGGCATAGGAATAGGGAAAGGGCTTTCAAAATAACTTGTCTAACCTTGTACGCTTATTTTCTTATAGGAGGCAAAAAGCAGAGGAGCAAGTCTAACTGTTGAGACCTGCCCCCATTATCTGGCTTTTTCAGCTGAGGAAATCCAAGATGGGGATACCCGTTATAAATGTGCCCCACCTATACGTGATGCGGCTAATAAGGAGAAGCTGTGGAAAGCTTTGAATGTAATATGTCATTTCATTAGACCCATAGGTGCACTTTTTTCATCATTTTACTGATGATTGATCTTATTGCAGGAAGAGCACATTGATATGTTGAGCTCCGATCATTCTCCTTCTGCGCCGGAGCTTAAACTTTTAAATGAAGGCGACTTCTTAAGAGCATGGGGTGGAATTTCGTCATTGCAGGTCCTTTCTTTTGTCAAGGAATGTTTATTTCTCACACCTAATAAAGAACTGTCTGAACATAATGAAATTGATTAGCACCCTGTGGCACAAAAAACTTGCAGTTTGTTCTTCCTGCCACATGGTCTTATGGGAGACGTTATGGGATCACTTTAAACCAATTAGCATCTTGGTGGAGTGAAAGACCAGCAAAACTTGCAGGGCAAGATTTGAAGGTAATTCTTTTGTTAATTATGTATCTTTCTTTTGTTATAAGATTGCCAGAGTCATTAATGAATCAGTACATGAAAAGGCAATGCAGTACCAAATGAAAAATAATCTAACACATTTATTTGTTTATGATAAATTGCATCAAGGAATTCCTTCATTGTAAAAGACCATATGATTGAAATTTGTCATGTGCCAAAGTATTAAACATTTTGCACTTGTTATATGAGAAAAAATGTCTCTTCTGCTTTGATCCAGGGAGCTATTGTAAGTGGAAATCATGCTGATATTGTTGTGTGGGAGCCTGATGCAGAATTTGAACTAGATGAAAACCATTATGTACACCACAAGCACCGGGTAGGATTTTTTAATTTACTTAAAGAACATGGTTCTAAAAATTCAGTTGCACTGCTTATGTGGGGGCGGACCTCATTCCTGAAAATAATATGTTGGCAGACCCGCTTCTGTGGCCCAAAAATAAATTTAGTTAATTTAATTTGGTATTCACTTCTTTGCTGCAGAATATTTCAGCTTACATGGGGAAGAGGCTCTCAGGTAAAGTGTTGGCGACTTATGTGAGAGGAAACCTTGTTTATAATGAAGGGGAGCACGCTCCATCTGCTTGTGGTGTTCCAATCCTAGCAAAATAGCAAGAAGGTAAACAATACTGAGGTTTTGTCTGAAGCTTCAATATTATAAAGTTAATCTGACAAGCCCATGGGTTTTATCCTGATATTCATACTGGTCTTCTTATGTGATTTTTTCAGGCATTCCCCGGGACTGTAGCTGGCTGTAGAAATCATTGTGACAAGGCATTGTGAATAACATTAAACGGGCTCTGTTTAGGTACCAAAACAGGGTGCTGGGCTTGTATATTTCTGAATAGTGTTTCTTATTTAACAGAATCATCCCAAGATGATTCTCTGGAAATCAAAATTATTCCTTGAATGGGCAAAAATTGTAGCATGAACAGATTACAGAACAATGATTGAACTAGTGAATAACTTAGTTTAGCTGAAATGCAATTTGATTTATCAATCTTATTCTCCTGAGCCCCAGAACACTGGAACAGCTTTTTGTTTGCTTTCTTGCATTATCTTTGTTTTATTTTTCCTTTATAAAAAAACTGAATTCTCTTCCAGTACTTGTAAAGAAATGTGATCGATCTTGATACATTCAATCCTGTTCTGTTCACTTGTTAATTGTTATAGGAAAAGAAAGGACATGTCTGCTAAAGAACTTCCTATGACATGGTACATTTAATGCTACCAGAAGTATGACTAGCTGAATTAGTTTCTTAAAGTATTTAAGCTTGTCTTTGATGAAAATATTGTATATGAAATACCATTTTCTGACCAGATAACTCTATGCACTTTTATTTTTTCTCGTGGTAGACAGCATTCAATCAGTACAGATTGCAGAGAAACAAATAGTTCACACAATCTAATAATAACAATATCATTTTTTCTTTCACCAAAAATCTAACTACAAATGGTAACCAAAGAATGAGCCTTAGAAAGGAACAAGAAAAAAACAAACTGAGAAACTAAAAAATTAAAATGAAAGTTTGGGAATTAACTAAATCATTCCTAAGAGAATGTGCACAAGTACATCACAGCATGATCAATCAAAAATCCTACAATTGATTACAAACATGGGACCAGCATTTCTGTCCCCTGAACTCCTTCCATTCCCATACAAGCATAAATGAATAAACTGAGTTCTGCTAATTTAGTACACAAAGTACCAACAAATCAGAATGTATATACATTTTCTCGAGTGGCTGGCATTATTTATTCCACGATTGACAAAAAACAAAAATTCTTGACCATAATTATTAGGAGAACCAACCGTGGCTTGTGTCCTTGACATAACTGAGGCTTGTGCAAATATGGGGACAAGAAGTGCCTCCATGCTTCTTTTGCTAGTCTCCAAGATCAAAGAGCAGTGAATATGACTCTGTATTGTGGCCGGAAAATTTTTCCCTTGAAGCTAGTAAATGCAAAATCTCATATATTTCATCAGCCTGTGGATGCCATCTGTCGCCTGCTACAAAAGATGAAAGCTTACCAATAACCTTTATACAAGACCAACCTGGTTCCTTCCTCACTCCTTTTGATTTCATCAGTTTTCTCATGTATGCAGCATCAGCCCACATTCCAGTAGCAGAGTAAATGTTGGAAATGGTGATGTGGGTCCCAGCGCTACTTGGGTCAAATTTGAGAAGGCGTTTGGCTGTACGTCTTGCACGTTCAATATCATTAAGAAGTCCACATGCCCTAAGCAATATAGACAAAACAACATCATCAGGCTCGAATGGCATTTCATTGATCAAAGACTCTGCATCACTTAACTTCCCAGCTCGGGAAAGAATGTCTATCATGCATCCATAATGCTCTTTCCCAGGGTTAATTTGGTAATCTCTTCTCATAGATTTAAAGTAGTGGATACCAAGATCAACCAGGCCAGCATGGCTGCAAGCAGTCAGAACACCAATGAAAGTCACAGAATCAGGTCTCAGGCCTACAACAGACATCTCCTCAAACAAGTTAATAGCTTCCCTACTAAAGCCATGCTCTGCAAACCCATTTATCATGGCTGTCCATGACACCAAGTTATCATTCCCAGCATCAAATATGTTTTTGGCTTCTCCAATGCTGCCGCATTTTGAATACATGTTGATCAAGGCACTATTTACCATAGGATCACATTCTACTCCAATGGAGAGGACATGGGCATGGATTTGCTTTCCTTGTTCAACAATAGCCATTGTTGCACAAACACTAAGTAAACTAGCAAGAGCGAACTCGTTTGGTCTTGTTCCCTCTCTCCTCATTTGTGAAAAAAGTTCAAATGCTTCTTCTCCTTGACTCTCTTGGCAATAGCCAGCAATTATTGTGCTCCATGATACCACATCTCGATTAGACATGTCTTGAAAAACAATGGAAGCAGAAGACAAGCATCCACACTTTGCATACATGGTCATAAGAGCATTGGCAACAGACATTGATCTGTCAAGCCCACGAGAAAGAACGTGAGCATGTAGTTGCTCTCCCAATTTGATACTAACAAGGCCCCCAGAACCTGAGATGACTGCTGCAAAGGTGAATTCATTACCATTAACACCTGCTTCTCTCATCTGAAGAAAAGATTTTAATGCATTTTCTTCACAACCCATCTGAACATATGTTGAAATGATCATAGTCCATGAAGCCACGTCAGGGGTTTGCATTCTTTCAAACAAACGCAACCCATAATCTAGCTTTCCACACTTAATATACATATAAGAAAGGGTGTTGGCGACATAAGAGGTTGAGTTAAAGCCTGACTTGACTGTTTGGGTGTGAACTGCCTTTCCATACATCAGAGTACCGGAATCAGCACAAGCTTTTAAAACACTTGCATAAGTATATGAATCACAATCTACATCTGATAACCACATGGCAGAGAAGTATCCAAGGGCCTCCATATTTTGACCTGCACGAACTAGCCCAGTGATTATTGCTGTCCATGAAACCACGTTCTTTATCGGCATCTCATCAAATACACTCCGAGCAGTGGCAACCTCTCCTACTTTAGTGTACATATCTAACAAAGCACTTCCCACAAATACAGAACTTACAAAACCTGTCTTAATTGAATACCCATGAAGAGATTCACCTAGTTTGAGGTCAGAATAACTTCCACATGCCTTGAATGCTAGGCTCAAAATGAATGGGTCAACACGAATGTTGTCACTGCTCCACATTGATGAAAACAAAATGAGGGCTTCAAAGGCATTTGAAGTGTTGATGTAGCCTGAAATTATTGTTGTCCAAGAGATTTCATCTCTTTGAGGCATATTGTTAAACAAGGAGCGCGCCTCTTTTAATTGACCAATGTTGATCAGCTGCTTCATGAGAGTATTTACTTCAAATGGATCTACATGGCAACCTGGCTGAAACTCTTTCTTTAAAAAAATCGTACTTCTTTCAATGAGATTTTTGCTCAGGACTGAACAGGCCCCTGATTCTGTAAATAAATTCCTGATGCATGATCTATGTGGTAAAACCACACATAGTTTCAACTGTCTGACATAAGCTGTAGCAGCCATGTTCTTAAAAGAAGTAAGTATTTGCATGACTTTGCCTTGGAAGATTCCTTCCTCTTATAACTGCAGGCATGGGACACCCAACAGCAGAATGTCGAAATGATGAATATTGCCATCTAATTCTGCAAGAAACAAAATTGTAACACCAAACAACATATTGGAGGTTAGTATGACAGCATATCTCACTGAGAGACGTGCAAAGAATTTGGTCTATTGGCAATTCTCAACAACTGTTGGATGGTATTCATTACATAAAAAAACCAGTCCACACAAAGTTGTAAGACAGTATGGAGATATATATACACAGCAAGCAAGGTTCATAGCAGTGCAACAAAAAAGTAACTCAACGGAGATCATCTATCAGTAAAGAAATGAAACACTCAAACAACGTAAGGAAAAGAAAGGTCCAGAACAAAAATTTAAAAGGAAAGGGTGAAAACATGATATAGAAAGAAATTGCATAAAGGAAACATCAGAAACAAATAACTTAGAACAGAGCTGCTTATTTCGTTAATCTGGAGGGCAACCAGAGTATCGAAGACAATCTGGCAGGCCGCTAAACAGAGAATTAGTTTACCTTGTGAGGGAATAACAGTCCTCAGATGACAACTTTATAGACAATAAAAGTAGTTCCTCTGCTGAATCAAAATAGTACACAAGCTCATAGAAAACATGCACATTCTTCATCAGCAAAGAAATTAGATGAATCGGCAAACCAGAAAAGAAGAATGCTGAATGTTGGTGGACGATTGATCTTTGCAGTATCAATGACTTCTTCTCAGTGCAATGTTACTTTCAAAAAAGTTGAACTCATCCCTCAAACATGGGCAAGCAGTATATAACATTCATGTATTGTTGCAACTCACAAAATCGAGTTTATCCGAACGGCTACATTGAGTAAGTTAAAATCACATACCCAATGCAGAAAACTGAAAACAACAAGTTCAGTACAAAGCTATGCAGACTTTTCACTTTCTTTTAGAAAAGAAGAAAAAAAGAGCATTACGATAAAGATGAAGCGGAAACCAGGAAAACAGAGAACTTACTCGTAACATGTAATCCGTATGCGTGCAGCGCTCCATTTCTCCAGCCACCACACAAACATAATGAGATATGACGGCCCAAGCGCGAGTGGTAGATTTCAAAGAGACAAAAGACAACTTCGAGGCGTCTGGAGAAAGGTTTCCGAGGAAGTTTTGCGATGAAAAAAATGGTCTTTCACAAGGGGGACGATGCCGAGAGCGCAGCCTCGCGGTCAGAGAGAGAGAGAGATACACAGAACACATGCAGACAAGTAAACAAGAGAAGTTGGTGGTAATTTCGTAAATAAAACTAAAGTTGAAAAGCTACGCTTAAGTCTTAGGTCGAGCTAGCGTAACTCAACTCTTTTTTGTTTGAAAACACCCGCGCTCGTCTCTTTCACGATTCTTGGGGAATGGATAAGAGAAGAAAGAATGCAGTTTCTTGTAGCCTTGTATGATAAAAAGGTGAGATTTTGAATTTTCCTCACCTTCGTCCAGCTTCATGAGATTCAGGTTTCGTTTATTTTTTCATAAGCCTGATATGGATGGTTTTTTTGTTCGGTGTTGTTCTCTGGTGTAGGTAGCTTCATTAGACTCATATCAGGTGTCATTGACCATCTGCTGTTCGTGGAAATGAAAGAAGAAACCTGGGATTAGGAGTTGAATTCAACTAAAACTGCGGGTTTTAATCATCCTTTTTGATGGTTACATGGAATTCTGCAACTGCTGCGTTTTGTCGCAGAGAACGCCGATATTCTTCCATTTTACTCTCCATGCCTCTGCAAGAAGATTCGTCGCTCGAGCAGTGTTTCAAGGCAATCCAGTTATTGTGTCAAACGACCTCAAGAAAGAGACGGAGAAAACACTTGAATGGCACTCCATTTGCTCACAGGTTTCAGCTTTTACTTCCACGAGTATGGGTCTAGCAGTCTCTCAAGAGGGGAATTTGCCTATAGGTCAAACTAGGGAAGAGAGTCAGAGGCTCTTGAACCAGACAACCGCAGCTACTCTCTTACCTCAACCGTTAGATTTCTCTGGGATTGTTGATATATCAAGTATTGTCAACTCCTCTGTTTTGGGAGAACTACTTACAATTCGAGAGCTATGCTCAGTTGAGAGAACTCTTACTTCATCTAGACGGCTTCTGGCACAGTTAGAGCAGGTGTCTTTAAATGGAGAATCTTCGGAAAGGTTAGTCCTCTCTGTCCTTAGTTGGCATAGGCCTCAAAATTCTGATCGAATTCCTATTATTTTTTTCCTTCTGAAAAATATCCCAACGATCTGGTTTCGATTTGGGGTTGTGAGCTTTGATATTTGATATTATCGTTCTACTGTAGTTTTGTAATTATTGCTGTAAGACATTCTTGTGTTTGACTATGAACTATTTGTGTCTAAGATTGTAAATAACATGATCGAGATATATGATCATCAAACGCACATCCTGATTGAATTCATCAGTTTTTGTCTCATGGTTCAGATTTCAAAGATTGAGAAAAACTATGGATTAAGTGTCTCGGTAATTAAGCCTACATAATCTTACTAAGTGGGCATGTGATCAGGTATTCTCCACTTCTCAAAATACTTGAAGAGTGCAGCTTTCTTGAAGACCTGGAGCAAAAAATAGGTTTCTGTATAGACTGTAACCTTTCATTTATTTTGGACCGAGCTAGTGACAACTTAGAACTCATCAGGTCGGAAAGAAAGAGGAACATGGAGAACTTAGAACTTCACCTAAAAGAAACATCAATGAAGATTTTCCAATCTGGTGGTATAGATAAACCACTCATCACAAAGAGACGATCTAGAATGTGTGTTGGAATTAGGGCTTCACATAGATCATTGCTTCCTGAAGGTGTAATTTTAGATGTAAGTAGTTCTGGAGCAACTTACTTCATGGAGCCCAAAGAAGCTGTGGAACTAAACAACATGGAAGTGAAGCTCTCAAATTCAGAGAAAGATGAAGAAAATGCTATCTTAAGCATGCTGACTTCTGAAATAGCAGAATCTGAGAAGGAAATACGAAATCTAATGGGGAATATTCTTGAACTGGACCTAGCATCTGCTAGAGGTTCTCATGCCAGATGGATAAAGGGGGTCTGTCCAATTTTTAGCCAGAGTAAGGGAGAACAGGTTTTGAAGAATGACAGACTGTCATATGCAATAGATATTGAAGGTGTTCAGCATCCATTGCTTCTTGAGTCGTCACTTAAGAGCACACCCTCTGTGTCACCACCTGAAGGAAGCTCTACTTCGGTGGATTCAGACAAGGAGGCAGAGGAAGCTAAGTTGTCTTCCGTGGGTAAAAATAAGTTTCCAGTCCCTTTAGACATTAAAATAGCAAATGCTACTAAGGTGGTTGTGATCTCAGGGCCAAATACAGGAGGAAAAACCGCAACTCTAAAAACACTTGGTTTGGCATCTTTGATGTCTAAGGCTGGAATGTACTTGCCTGCAAGGAAATCTCCAAAGCTTCCGTGGTTTGACCAGGTTCTAGCAGATATTGGAGACCACCAGGTACATAATTTCTCTTTTTTGTTAGAAGAGAAATGTACTTTTACTCATAATTTGTATTTATTCTGAACCTATTGTGTTTGAAATGAAGTCATTGGAACATAACCTCTCTACCTTCAGTGGGCATATCTCACGCCTCTGTAAAATCATGGAAGTTGCTTCAGAAGAATCACTTGTTCTAATTGATGAGATAGGGAGTGGGACTGATCCATCTGAAGGTGTTGCTCTCTCAACTAGCATTTTGCACTATCTTGCTGGTCGGGTTAGGCTAGCTATGGTGACCACTCATTATGCTGACTTGAGTCTATTAAAATCAAAGGACTGCCGATTTGAGAATGCGGCTATGGAGTTTTCGCTGGAGACTCTGCAGCCAACTTATCGAGTGCTTTGGGGAAGTACAGGTAACTCAAATGCTTTGAGCATTGCCAAATCAATTGGATTTAATCAGAAGGTGCTAACTCGTGCTCATGAGTGGGTCGAGAAGCTGATGCCAAATCAACAGAAGGAACGAAGGGGTTTGCTTTATCAATCTCTGATAGAAGAAAAAAATCTGCTAGAAGCTCAAGCTGTGAAGGCTGCATCAGTTCTTTCAGAAGTCAAAAAGATTTATGCAGAGGTAATTTCTTCTTATTTGCTGGACAAAATTTATGCAGAGGTAATGTCTTCTTTTTGTTGGACAAAAAATTTATGCGGAGGTAATTTAATGCAGACATATTTCAGGTTCCCAGACTCATTGGTCAACTGTCTGCCTGAATAAAGACATCAAGAATATAAAACTAAAGTGACTTTTCTTTCTAATAAAATGACTTTAAGATACATCTCATACTTAGCATTTTCTTTGTTTGAGGATTTTTTCAGTTTGATTTATATTTGGTAATAGTGTATCGATGGGTCTAGAGTGCCTGACATGCTTTGCAGAAACACTGTTTGAGAAGATTCCATCATTGAGAATTAAGTGACTAGTATCGTAAGTAAAATTTATTTTTGGCTTTGCAGATTCTTTCTGAGTCTGAAGATCTTGATAGACGTGAGGCTGCACTTAAAGCAAAGGAAGTGCAACAGGTTCTACATGAACTAAAAGTAGCCAAAATGAAGATGCAGGGTATAGTCAATGACTTCAAAATTCAACTTAGCAATTCGAGTCCTGATCAGTATACTTCCCTACTTCGCAAGGCAGAAGCTGCCATTTCGTCCATTGTTTCAACTCACCATGCAAGTAGTGATTTGGGCATCGGAAAGTCGAGTAGTAACAGAGCATACATACCAAAAGTAGGAGATCAAGTTTTTGTAAAGGGTTTTGGGAATAAGCTGGCCATTGTTGTTGAAATATCAGGGGATGATAGTTCTGCTGTTGTTCAGTTTGGCAAAATGAAAGTCAATGTAAAAAAGGATGTTCTTAGGCCAGTCACAAAAGTGGAGAAGAGTTCAACAGCTGGTTCTCTGTCTCGCTTGAAAGGACAGGTCAGTTTTGGAAACACTTTAGTTGGTCTTTTTTTTCCCCTTTTTATGCTTGTTTTATTTTTTATAACAGTCTCATCCTCTATATTTGTGGGAACACGTGCCACTGATGGGAATAGGGGTGTATTAAGAGTACATTACAATATTCGGTGCTCACTTTCTTTGCATGTGACTTGCAAATGAAGGTGGAGGTTTTCAGCAAACAAATATGAAAGTTAGATTCCATTTTCTAATTAAAAGTAGAGCTGTAGTCAACATCCTATTGGTTTCGAACTCCCTTTTCTTTCTATATTTTTGAAAAACCATACATTCTAACTCAATTTTTTTGCCTTTTATAAAGTGATTTTTGTAATAGTTATGCTGTAAGTTTTCTTTTAACTCGGGTTCATCCTAATGCACTGTGCACCATCGAGTCAATAGCTATTCCATCTTCACACAGATGTGTGTGATAGAGCAATGCTAATTTGGTACACATAAAAATGAACATGAACTATCGTCACATTACATGTTGATTTGCGGAGTAGACCAGACTTGTGAGCTGAATTATGCCTTATACTGCAGGTTTCAAGTGGGAGCTCCAAGCAAGCCCCTTCGATGTCTAGTGAGGAAGTTGAGTCTATCTACAGCCCAGCAGTGCAAACTTCTAAAAACACCATTGATCTGCGTGGGATGCGAGTTGAAGAAGCTGCTCATCACCTCAACATGGCATTATCAGCTAGTGGGCCAAACCGTGTCCTCTTTGTGATTCATGGGATGGGAAGTGGAGTAGTCAAGGAACGTGCACTCGAAATACTGAAAAGTCATTCACGTGTGACCAGATTTGAGCAAGAGAGCTCCATGAACTATGGTTGTACGGTTGCCTACATCAAGTAAATGATCTGCTGCATTCCAACACAAAAAAGGTATGACCTGCTAAATTATACAGTTCCCAGTATCAGCTCTTTTGCAATGCATGTAAATACATCTTTCTAAAATTCTATGCTTGCCTATTATTTGTTTATAGGTTTTACCATTTATAAAAACTCTGCAATGAAATTCTGAAGTAAAACCATTCTTTTTCTCCTAACAAGCAGAGAAAACCATTTTTCTAAAACAAATGGAATAAGAAGAGATTGCAGATGAGCACAAGGGAACAAATGAATTGTAGAAAAAAACTTCTGTACCTAACCATCTCTACTTTTTATCTAAAATCTTGCTCTGAGAGGTAGGAAACTTCTCTTTTTCTTATGGAGAATATTCCTATCTTCTTATATTAACTTATAATGAAACTTACAAGGAGTTTCATAGCTATCTGTTTCATAATAAATGCAAAGAAAGGTTTTACTTGATGCTTATTACTCCAGGCATTCTATTGTTTTTGCACCACATACAAAACTTCTTGCCTACCACATCTTGTGACCATCTCTATCTCTTCTCCATTAATGTCTCGAACTTAGATGAGCTGCCCACCTTTATAAAGCCCATTGATTGTCCACAAGCCACTTCCCTTTCACGTCCTAAACGCTAATAGTCAAGTCGTTTTTCATGTACTAAATAATTGTAGTTTACCTCAATTGCTTCATTAAAAGCTCATTTGACTAGCTTGATTTAATGGGCCCCAAGTAAATCATTCATTGTCCACAAAGTTTGATGAAATAAAGAGCACAGCTTAATTCCAATGTCCTAGCTCTCAAATCTTGTTAGTATTTATTTAAGAAAGATTCATACACATACATGATAGGCCAAAAAGAGGGACTCTATGAAAATGTTAATCACTTGTTTTTATTCAAATGCTTATAAGAAATGAATTTTTTTATTTATATCCTTAGGAAGGACGCGTGATTGCCATGGGGATCAAGGAGAAAGGGATGGCTACCTGTTCTTGGGTACGCCATTTGTTTTGAAGCTGTGTGGTGGCCCCGTTTATCTCTTGCATATAAAAGAGAGGAGCAGACGTCTATTTTTCTCCTATTACCGAATACCACAAATACCCTTCTCACCACTTCGTATTCACTATATACTGGACTTCAGTTTTTTTTTTTTTTAAAAAAAATTGTATTTTTTGTTTATGTAATTATTGTATAATTAAACATAGGATTACTTAATTTATATTAAATAACTCAATAATTCCTTGATTGGAGGAGAACATAGGATTACTTTACCCATTTAATTATTATCTTTCTCTATCGAATTATTATATTTATATTTATATTCCTATCCATGTTAGTGGGTCCAACCACTTAACAAACCCACATGACTTTGTTAACACCCCAGGGAGCTGATAATCAAAAAGCTTCATTCGAACCAATAAAAGGATAGGGCCTCCCAAGCTTTTTATCTTTTTTCTTAAAATAAGTTATAATTCTTTTTTTTTTTTTTTAAGAATAAATGGTGAGGGTAGTTTAGAGAATTCACGGGTTTTGTCATTTTACGACAGGCGGCACTTTGGACAACACGCTTTCGGTTTAATTTTTGCTAGTACGAAAAGGATCGTAAACAGAGTCTGGAGTATTTGACCAGCGAAGTAGCCAACTAAGGCAGCCACTTCTCTGTCTGATTTGATTCCTCCGGAAGTTCCGATTCGAATCCGCGAGAGCCCTTTCCGTTTTGGCCTCTTTGGCGAACTGGGGAGCCTTTTCCGGTGAAAATGCACGTCTGTTTTCGCCAGATATGGAGGAGAAATGTGAGGTGATTGAAGGAGATGCAGCTCCGTTGATCATTTATGGTGGCGTTTTATCTGTATACGTTTCGGCGGAAAACGTGGTGGTACTGTGTTTCCGGCTCTGTTGCAGAAGACGAGTGAGTACAAGACGGACTTGTAGAGAGGAAGACTTAATTTTCTGAAGAAAAAATGTCTCTTGCCTTCATGGCGAGATTGACGGCGTCCTTGGTGGGGGTTGAATAGAATATGGTCATTTTAAAAGCTGCCGTGAGGCACGCTTTTTCTTCTTCGAAGCTCCACGGGGTCGAAGCTCCACGGGGTCGAAGCTTCCGTCTGTTTTTCTTTTTGTTTTTCGTGCAGAAAATTAATTATCAGTCACACTGCAAATAGGTTGGTTCATTAGAGGTGAGCTAGTTGTAGTGAGAAGAAAGGGCCGATTTGTAGCTAGTCTCACTGAAAAGAAGCGTTGAGGTTTGAGTTTAAGCAAGTTTTTTCGCCTGAAAGCAGCTTTTCAGAAGCGTCGGTGGTGGTATTTGTGAATGCGGCTGTAGAAGGCAGAGAATTGAAGGTCGTCAGGAAAGCGACGGTGTTTTCGGAGTCTGATCTTCTCTTAGCTGTTGGAAGAGATCGGTTTCACTGGTTTGGAAGGACATTTTTTGGTTTGTTCGATAAAATTCTGGAGTTTAAATATTTAAAACCATTGGTAGATTATTTTAAGCTCCCAGAAATCTTTTGGAGATCTGTTTGGTAATGGCGGTGACGGCACTCGTGAGGAAAATCGAAGGAAGTTCCCTTTGAAGAAGCTTCTGGTTCTGAAGGTACAAGCACCTGCCCAGTTTCTTGTACAATTTGAATTTTGAAAAAAAATATTTTTTCTTATCTGGAAATCCTTTGGTGTCTTTGTTATGCATTAATTACCAGAACCGTTATCACTTCGTCTTTTACTGAAAAATGTGGAATGGACCTCCATGGTTTTGAGGATAGAAATAGAGATAGTCCAGACAGGTCAATGGCAGTTTTGGAAGCTAGTGACGGAGCGGTCTAGAGGAAATTTTCAAACTTTCCTTCCTACTCAGTTCCATTTTCATATTCTGTACGCTTTTGTCGTATGTCAAGCATGGGCATTAGAACTTTGGATGACTATTTCTTGGATGCTTTCTCTCTAGTAGTTAATAAAATGCTTGAAACAATTTGGATTGATTGCTAGGATTGGATCTTTCAGTTTTTAGAGGTTGCACGGAATGGCAGAAAGTTCACAAGAAATGAGGTCCCTGGCCTTGACACCAACTTGGTCTGTTGCCACTGTGCTGACTGTTTTTGTGGCTGTTTCCTTGATTGTGGAGCGCTCTATTCACCGGTTAAGTCATGTAAGTACTTAGACTGTTTCTTTAGAATGTTAGCTTTGTGATTAAGTATATGAACTGCTTCGTATCTGAAATTTTGAGATGAGTAGCTCCTACATGAGACTTATGCTTTTTCACTGCTGTAAGATCAATATGAATAACAAGTAGCTACTGATTGGCAGTTTGGGACTGTGTCAGATATAATAATAGGATGTAGCAGAAGGCCTGATTGGCAAATAGAGATACTATGTCGCGTATGATAATTAGATCCAGTTATTACATGTCTTTTCTATTCATTTCCAGCATCGAAATTTGGGACACTCTGTACCCTGCATGATACAAAGTGTTTAAAGTAGCTGTTAGTTTCTAGTGTGAGCTACATTTCAAGAATGAATGATTTTTTATTTTTTTTGTTTATTTCAGTGGCTGCACAAAACCCATCGAAAGCCATTATTTGAGGCAGTCGAGAAGATGAAAGAAGGTGCATCTCATGCTGGCTACTCTACAAGGAAATTCTGCCATTTAAATCCTTCTCTTTCCACATCTCATACCTTTTCTGTTATTTGTGCAACAGAGCTGATGCTGCTTGGCTTTATATCACTCCTTCTCACAGCTACTTCAAGCTTGATTTCAAACATTTGCATTGAGTCAAAGTTCTATGAAGGCAATTTTTCTCCGTGCGCCAGGTCTGAAGTGGAGGAAGAAAAAGAGGATGAGGATAGTGCAGGACATGAACGTAAACTATTGATGGGTTTGATCTTTCATCCCCAATTCAGGAGGGCGTTGACTGGTATTAGCAAGAATACCTGCAAGGAGGTATTGTAATAAGTATCTGTCAATTTAAAAATAAACTTTTTTCAGCAAATAAATTAATTTGCATTCTCGTGGTGGGACTATATAGCAGATTCTCTAACCTTGTCATTGATTCTAGGGTCATGAACCTTTTGTTTCATACGAAGGATTGGAACAACTGCATCGGTTCATCTTTGTCATGGCAATTACACATGTATCTTATAGTTGCTTGACCATGCTGTTAGCTATTGTAAAAGTAAGTTTTTCTTCCTTTGTTTTTTAAATAAATAAATTTAATTGAGCAGTCAATAGCATGAAATTGAATATGTCTAGTTGTTATAAGTCTGAGAACTTTTACCTAAACGTGTTAACCTTCCAGTTATTGGATTGATGTTGTTGTATCTGAATGGTGGAGTATTAAGAATAAATCAGGACTCTTTATTCCTTTTATTTATTGTCAAGTCAGTGGCTTCTGTTGGTTGAGTTTCTCTTTTCCTAAAGAACGTGTTTGTATTTCACTAGCCCTGAAGCGTAATAAAACTTTCAACTGCTATTTATGTTATGGTAGCCCTGAAGGGTAATAAAACTTTCAACTGCTATTTATGTTATGGTGTTCAATGCAAGCTCAAGTAGCTTGTGGTTGCTTTATAGCAATTCTTAGCTCCAATCATGTGACCTTTTATGAAATGTTCTTTCACAGATACATACATGGAGAAGATGGGAGGACCTAGCACATCTGGATCGGCATGATGATTTGAGTGGTATGCTGGTTAATCTTGTCATAACTGGTCCGGAAACATTGATGTCTCATGGATATGTTAGTTTCAGTAGTTTCTCTTTATTTTAGTTAAACATAATCTATTTATCCTTCAAACGAAGTTTATCTTACTTGTAATTATCCTAATAAAAGTTTATATTATGTTTGACATTGATTTTGAAAGCATCGTATTTCTTCATCTTCAGCTTATATAGTGTTTTATACCTCATATTGCTACAGAAATCACAAGAGAATTGATACTACGAAGGCAATCAACATTTGTCAAAGTTCATACATCAACTCCTTTTAGCAAAAATAAGTTTCTTGTTTGGGTGGTACGTATTATAAACCTACTTGCTAGTCAAGAACATATGTTGAAGCAATTAGTTTTTGTTTGATACTGTATTCAGTTTCTTACTGGGTTGAAATTACAGACATGTTTCTTTCGCCAATTTGGCCAATCTGTTGTTCGTGCTGATTACCTGACTTTGCGAATGGGTTTTATCACGGTATGGAAATCTATGGAATGTCCATATGTTATAGAGACATAGGCTAATGATAAGTACAAAATACTTTCAGATCATAGCTTTTTCTTCTCCTTCATAAGCAACTCCTTTTTGTGGGGTCTTCTCTTTGTTATGGGTATTTTGATATTTCAGGAATCTGTGCCCTTTTGATGTGGAACTACCGTCCTTGTAAGGTTCAACTTATATGTCGATCTTTTCTTGTGCACTCGCAGAATCACCACTTGCCACAGAATTATGATTTCCATAGCTACATGATTCGTTCCATGGAAGAAGAATTTAAAATGATTGTTGGTGTGAGGTATGTTTCAAGTGTCTAGCAATTTTTAATCTCTTCTTTTTGTTTAAAAAAAAAAAAAACCGAATTTCTAATCACTCATTTGAGGTGGTGATTTAGTTATCACTTATCACTTGGCATGTCCTGTTTGAGCCTTTGGTGGCCTTTCCATGTTTCACATTTAAATCAGAAGCCAGGCCTTGTTTTGTTTCATTATATTAGAGGTATTTTATCTTTTTCCCAAGGAAAGTGTAAGCATTTGAAAAGACCTGAAAAAATAGCCTTTGGGAGTATTAGACAAAGTCATTATTGGATCTCTTTTATGGATAATAAATACATAATTAAACATCATTGCTAGATTTTCTGTAATCTTTGACATTCCCCGCTTTAAAATGTAGGAAGTTTATGTTGGATGTAAGATTTCAACTACCTTTCTTTGATTATTTGAGTCACTCTTTTAGGCCTCATCTTTATTGTTGGCTTTCTATCGTTCCCTACAAAGACTTACATATGCCCTAAATACAGCATGCTGCATTTCATTGTCGTAAATGTACTCTACCAAGGCAGGTAAAATACAACAGCATTAATCGAATTTTCAACAAAAGACACCCCTAGTTTTGGTGTCAACATTTTGCCTATTACTGCAACCATTACTATAGATCCTCAAAGTTTGTTTGCCAAAGCCTAATTAACTGCAACCATTACCATAAATCAGTCACAAAGTTTTGTTTGGTAAAGTCTAATTTACTGCTACCATTACTATAAATCAACTTCAAAGTTTTGTGTGCTAAATTACATAATGTGAATGGTTATGTCTGTATAAAACAGTCAGGTGTTCATACTAGGATAGTTGCATTATTATGATTCTAGGTCAGACACCCTCTGCTTTAATCATATTATAACTATTCTTTTGGTAATAAAATGCAGTGCTCCATTGTGGGGATTTGTTGTCGCTTTCATGTTATTTAACATAAAAGGTGAGCATTCTTTGCATCTTTGATTGTTAACATTTACAGATTCATTAAATGTGTTCATATTGGGAAGTCTGTACGATGCAATTCGGCTCTGTTAATGCGTCTTATTCCTTTAAGTTGCTTTTTTTCTCACTCTCTCCCTCTGAACAAACATTGACCGCAAGTTGGTTTCGATGACCTAATATGCAGGATCCAATCTTTATTTTTGGATAGCCATCATTCCTATAACAGTAAGTTTCTTGCTTTTTTAAAAAAACTCAGTCACTTGGAGAAAGTTTAAAGTATGACAACTGTAGACTTCTTAATGCTTTGGCTATATAACAAAAAGTGTCTATTAAGGTCGGGAATTATTCCTTGGTTGCTCCATTCTTATGATGCAGCTAGTTCTTCTGGTTGGCACAAAGCTGCAGCATGTCATTGCAACTCTAGCATTGGAGAATGCTGGAGTAAGTGCATTCTTCAGAGGATCAAGGTTAAAGCCTCGAGATGATCTATTCTGGTTCAAGAAACCCGAGTTGCTGCTATTCTTGATACACTTCATTCTCTTCCAGGTTGCAATTGTGTTTTGTGCACTTCTTTTTATATTTTTGGTATGTGAAACCTTCTAAAAGTATTTCTGTTCCAATGTTTGCAGAATTCGTTCGAGCTTGCTTCGTTTTTCTGGTTCTGGGTACATCTCATATAACAGAAACTTCAGTTTTCCTGTTTTTCATTTGAACAGTTTATTTTGAATGAAAATTTATCAATGACCTATCTACAAGTACCTGTGGTAGATTCTTGAGTTTCTACAACAGCCAGGACTAATGACCATTCTTTTTCCTTTCTTACAGTGGCAATTTGGATACAACTCTTGCTTTATTAGAAACCACACATTGGTGTATATACGGCTTATATTAGGGTAGACATTTAATGTGAAAATTCAGCAGTTACATCTCTTTATTAATTTAAATACAAATGTCACCAATTATTGACAATCCAATCTTTGTTGTCATCTTTGTCAGATTTGCTGGTCAGTTTCTCTGCAGCTACAGCACGTTACCACTGTATGCACTGGTTACTCAGGTATAGTCTTGCACCGCATGAGAGGGTCAGTTTTGGGACCATGTCCTCTCAATTGTGTCATGACTTGGCTTTTTGTGAAATATGGGTCATGTTGCTCAAAGTCAGTTTTCCTTAGTCCTACAGCTGGACTCAGGGTGAGTAAGGATGCCTAAAAAAGAGACACTAGTCCCAATCCCTGACCCAACCCAGCTCCTCCTTAATCCAGGTAAACCTTGCCGAGTTGCAGGTTCTGGGTGTCACAAAACCATGGTTCTCTCTAAGGTCTATCACCTTTTAAACTTGTGGCAATGTTAAGTTAATTTCCAAATCTTTCGAAGAACAAGTCTCTTTATTGTGAAAGCATTTTACCGTAACAGTTTCTCAGAATTGAACTCTTCCTTGAAATTGTTGTCTCCAGATGGGAACAAACTATAAAGCAGCATTAATCCCGCAAAGAATTCGGGAAATGATCCACGGGTGGGGTAAAGCAACAAGGAAAAAGAAAAGAAGGTATGGATTCACAGATGATTCAACTATTCGCACAGAAACAAGCACCATCTGCTCACTTGAGGATACACAAGAGCAGCTTCTTGAGGAGCCTACGATGGATCCATGCATGGACATTGAACTGCAGCCAAACTCTACCAGTGAGCCATCTCAAATCCCTAATGAGGGCTCTAGCAGGGTGGGAACTCCCCTGCTTCGTAGCTCGACTACCATTGCTTCAAGAGCTATATCGGAGTCCCAAAGAAATGACATTCTCAGAACAGCTTCTTTGCCGAGATAATTAATAAGTTCAGAGAAACTAATCACATTGTACGTCAGTCTCACTTGTATAGAGGAATGCATACAAGGTTTCTCTTTGTTTTTACACGTTTTGCTAACCATGAAAGTGTGATGTCAGATTTACAGAGGGAGAAATATATATAGATTGTTGTAGAACATATCTTCTTGATAGTAGTGACCAGTGTATTGTATGTGACAGGTTTAATACTTTGTCAGTGTATGAAGATTGCCTTCTATGTCTCCAAATGTTGTTAAAAAAAAAAAACTGTTATGTTTTCATGATTACAGGTGGAAATTTTTTTGACTGGTCACATATTCCACCATTTTACTGATCCATTCAACAAAGGATATTGAATAAAGATACAGCTATATTGTCTTTGACTAGATTAACCAGATTAACACTTTTGCATGCATTCTACTTCGTACTATGTAGAAATTAGTGTTTTTCTACAGAATCTTTACCATGATTTTATCTGTTATTTTAAAAGATTTATTTAAAACAACGGAAAAAGAGGTAGAGAGACACCTTTACCTCTTCTGAGACCTGATACCCACTCCCATCCCTGGAATAAACATGTTCCTGCACCAGGTGGTTTTTCATAAGAAGCAGTCGGTTCAATTGACCAGGCACAATAACTATAACAGCCAACCAGTGCATGTTTCAGATGCTGGTCGGAGGAGGTATAGACAAAGCCTCGCCCAGAACTATAGCCACGAAACTATTCTGCTTCTTGTTATCATTATCAGATTCATCCAAATCCAAATTGCATATAGTAAATACACGATAATTCAAGAAAAACAACAATCCCAGCACGAATTAAGTGCAAGTCATGATAAATTCTTCACATAAATTTCTCCATTGAGAACCAAAAGCAAAACAAGTAAACAAGAACATTGAGCTGGCGTCGTTAAGTGACAAAATTGACAACCAGGTTCTTCTCAAATGGTAGCTGAATGCCCAGAAGATTAAACACAAGTGACCCATCCTGAATTCTTCATTGCAGAAATCACTTGGATTAGAAACTCATATCCTGCAGAACCTCAGGACAAATTAAAAAATCCTCAGAGTCACCAAAACAAGAAGAGAACCAAAGGCAAATTAGTATTTGTAATCCTTAACATGCAGACTCTCAGACACTCCTTCTCCCTTGGCAGCATCTCCCTTGTATGTACCCAAAGTTGCTTCTGAGTTTGCCTTGCACCTGGAGAGTAATGCAGCCCTAGCCTTCTCAACATTCTCCACTTTTCCAGCCCAGGTCTTCAGAGTGCTCTGCTGTAGTGCTCGTCCAAATGAAAAGGAGAGGCTCCATGGCTTCTTCCCCTTGAACTGATTCATTGCATTCAGGTTCAAGGTGGCTTCTTCCTCGCTCTGCCCCCCTGATAGGAAAACAATAGCAGGAACAGCAGCAGGGACTGTTCTCTGGAGAGCGCGCACGGTGTGCTCAGCCACCACCTCTGGTGCAACCTTCTTAGAATCAGAACCCGGTGTGACCATGTTTGGTTTCAAAAGGGTGCCCTCTAGGAGTACCTTGTGATCATTAAGAGCCTTGTAGCATGCTGCAAGGACTCGCTCGGTCACTTCAGCACAGCGGTTAATGTCATGAGAGCCATCAACCAAGATCTCAGGTTCCACAATTGGCACAAGGCCGTTCTCCTGGCAGATTATGGCATAGCGGGCCAACCCATTGGCATTTGCATCAATAGCTAGCTGAGATGGCTCGTTAGGGCCAATCTTCAGGACAGCCCTCCACTTTGCAAACCTTGCCCCAGCTTCATAATACTTCTGGCATCGCTGGCCTAAACCGTCATGACCCTGTGTGGTAGTCTCACCCTTGGTTCCAGCAAGTTCAACCGTTCCAGTGTCAACCTTAATTCCAGGAAGGACACCCCCTTCCTTAAGAACATCAACAAAGGGCTTGCCAGATGCAGTCTTCTGATAGAGGGTTTCCTCAAAGAGGATGACACCACTTAGGTAGTTCAAAGCACCCGGGGCACAGAAGAGGAGCTCACGAAGAGCCCGGCGATTGGCTTCATTGTTCTCAACACTTATGCTTGAAAGTCGCTTACCAATGGTGCCAGTGGATTCATCAGCTGCCAGAATTCCCTTACCAGGTGTGCCAATGTAGGTTGCATTCTTGATGAGCTCGTCTGAAACAAATACACGAGGAGGAAGACTGTTCACCACGTTTTCTAAATCAATATGGAAACAAAGCACTTGCTGCTGTTCTGATGATTTAATGATAACATATGCATCCTTAAGAAAGAAAAAAAGTAAAATCCTGCAAGTATTCTTTTCAAAATGGGCGATGTTCGAGTATGAGTATGACAACAGGCACAAATAGATGCAAAACCCACTTCTGAAATGCTCCGCATATAACACCTCATTGTCCTTTTAAAAATAAAACGAAGAGAATCGGATCATGCAAAGAGTCTTTCCGATAGAGAGACGATCAAACGATTAATAAATAATTGGAAATGAACCACATTTATGGTAAAGAAAGATCAGAGTAGTCACTAGATGAGACAAACTAACATCTTTCACTCCCTACAACATTGCAAAACAAGAAATTTCATCGAAAACCCAGAAAGCAGAAAGAGAGAAACAGAGGAAATCTCGCATTACCGGCGTATTTCCCTCGAAAAGCAGACATCTTCGTCCTACCCTCTGTTCCGTCGCAGGAAATAGCAAAAGCAAAGTAAAAACCCCGATGAGAGACAAAGGCAAGTACATTGGGTTTATAAAGGGTTCGAGACTCGGAGAAGGGGCAAAAGGTAGTGAAGGAGATGATCAGATCGATGTCCCTTGGTCCGCGCGACCCGATCGCCTCAAGACTTTGCGCGCTCCAAAAGCCAAGTGGTCGTCTCTCGCGGCTTCTGAACAGTGAAACGCTGAAACCACGGAAGGGTCAACTCTCAACACGAAGGGTACGAAGAATCACCCTGATTCTCTCACCTCCATTTGTGGGCTGACATGAATCTCCGGTCACGAATTCACCATGCAGAACCAACGAATCGGTGCGCGCCATTAAACCAGCTCAACGCCATGATAGATAGCCATGGTAGCGAACTCCACTGATGTTTATTCTTAAGAAGTCATTATAATTAAGATTTGGGTTACATTTCTACTGTATTATCCTTATACGTCGTATTATGTAAAGTCCATAATATCTACAAGGCCACGCGTTATGCTTTATGTAATGTAACACTTCAGTGATACTTATGCTTGCTAATTAATTCGCGGAAGCGCGGAGGGATGTCTGTGGCGCCAAGGCTGTACTTGCTCCCGTGCACGGCCAATAATGGCGGAGGAATCGGGAAGGTCGCGTTTCCGTCTCGGACATTATCCATTGTTTTTTCGTCGAGGCCGCCTCTCAAGGCTTCTTCTGCTCGAAACGGTGGCGCAAGCAAACGCTCTCAGGTTAATTACGAATCCCCTTTCTCGTCATTCTTTTGGGCTTTTTTTCAACAATTTTAAGTAACACTTCTGTGCGAAATCACTGTTCTTTTACCTCAATAGTATGTAGAAGACCCGGAGTATTCATCAAGCTGTTATATGTGTGCTCGTTCAGTTCTTCGTGAAATTGTCGTTTTTCTCTTGAATCACCGTCTCTGAGCTCTCTCAGTTAAGTCTTGTGTGCGACTTCGTTACTTCTTTTGCGTCAATGGTTCACACGTTGATGTGGATTTATCGGCCGCTTATCAATGGGCTCTTATGTGTAAAACCGTAGTTTGTTATCTTTAATCTGTCCGTAGAAAACCTGCTCTCGTGCATTCTTCGAGCGATTGTCTGTGGATTACTGGGGATTCATTCCATCTTATTCGTCAGAGGAACTACTTGTTTCCAACTACACGGAAGAGTATCACTTGCCATCTACCAGCGCTCACTTGGGTGTCTGTTCATAATCCGAGATTTTTGGGAACTCGAAGACTTTTTTTTTTGAAACGGGAACTCGAAGACTCTTTTGTGCTGTACTTCCTTCTGCGTTACTCTGAAACAAGATATTTGAAATTTTTTTTTCTCTCGAGTTCATCTGTTTACTACCATTTGACAATCTATTCTGTTAGTGTTGAATTGATGTCTTGAAATGTAATTGATAGGGCTTTTCAGTGCTATCATCTGATACTCTATGGGACAAGGGAAGTTTATGGAGTACAACAGGAGCATATTTTTTCGGTTTACACATCCCTCTAAGCTTTGGTGGACTATCTGTTGTATCTCAAATACTTCACCAAACTACTCTTGATCCACAGACACAGGTGAGTCAGCTCGGTTCACCTTTGAAACAGAATTATCATAAAGAAAAGCTAAATTGATGACTGGTGATTGGAGTCGAGGTTGGATAGTGTTTGAGCAAGTGTTATTCAAACAACTGAATTGTGTTTTTCCTCGTTTGTTGCATATAGCCATTTCTGAAAGAAAACTTCCCTGTCTTACTCTCGTTTATCCCTAAGTCCCTTGCTCATTACTTTTGTTCTTAAAGGCTGAGCTACTTCTTGTTGGTAAAACAGATATCTGCTATATGATACTTCAGCTATTTCAGTTTTGGATGTTGTAGGCTGTCTCACTTGTTATAATTCAAACCCTGGAGCTTTTGGGAGCTTTAGCACTGTTGGGTTATTCAGCGAAGCATCCCTCCAAACTACCGAGCTTATTCTCAGGTCAAGAGGCGCCAAAAGGAAGGAATTGGATTGTGGCTTCAGCAGTAGGGTTTGGATTTCTGATGTTGCTGGTTTTCCTCGCATCCTTTTTGGCTGACAGATTAATTGGTCCAAAGGTTGGTCTCCAAATACCAATCTTACATTCTTGAGGGTTAGGTTATTTGGTCACCATCCATCTGGCCTTCTTAAAGACTGCAACTCTAGCTTTTGAATTGAAGAACCAAAAGGTCTTTAATATGAGCAGCCCAAAAAATTCCATTCCTGCTTTGGTTATCTGGTCCTGTGCACTGAACTTCATTCTTTTCATGTCACTCGCCCTACCTCTGCCCTGCACATTACCACTAATCAAACTTGCATACATTTAGTCCATGTTCTATTCATGGCTTCACAAAAAATCCACAGTCATTAGCTGAACCAATCCAAGGCTGTGACCCTACTAACTACACCGAATCTCTGCCATTGCAGGACGTGAACAACCCAGTATTGAAGGAAATCCTTTCGAGTGGCACCATCGCCAGAAGCTCCTGCTTCTTGGTCTACTGCTTCATCACTCCTCTCATGGAAGAAATCGTTTACAGAGGATTCCTGCTCTCATCTCTTATCTCTTCCAATTTTCAATGGCAACATGCTGTCATTATCAGTTCCTGTATATTCAGTGCTGCCCATCTCTCTGTTGAGAACTCCATCCAGCTCTTCCTCATCGGCTGTGTTCTTGGCAGCACTTGTTGCTGGTCTGGGAAGCTTTCATCTTCATTTGTTGTCCACTCTTTGTACAATGCTGCAACTCTCATTTACACAATTTTGTCATGAAATGAAGTCTGGGAACTTTGGGTTACTTGGAAACATCGTACAATTGGTCTTTGGATTATGCTGAGCTTACCATAGTGTGCAGGTTTGGGGGACATGGCTGGGCCTCGTTGTCATCCCTTTCTGTCCCAGGCTAATCCAATTTATTAACTAAATGATCAAAACACCCTCGTCAGATTTCTATTTGGGGCAGAGTCGATAAGGAGGGAAAGACTTGCTCATTTCTAAAACGGTTCTTTCGCGCTAAAAACCAAAATAGCTGTTTGTTTGGTTACAAGCACGTGTCGCTGACACGCCTTAACTCCGACCAACCCATACCGACACGTCACCATCTGCTGACTCCTCCTTTAACTATCGGCGCATGTTAGCGCGACCGGAGTTTGCCCCTTCCAAACAGTATCTGGGCACAGGATAACTAAATCGCTGCCGTTGAAAGATATACGAGATTCGTGAGGGGCGTAGTGGAGCGTCTCATTGGCTTCTCTCTTTAAAATGTCTCACAATTTCTGTTTTCTTTTTTATCTGTTCGTCTTACTTTCTTTGTTTTGTTTGCTTTAAGTGTAGCTCCAAGTTCAGACTTCAGAGTCGATTTCAGAGCCGGGAAAAATGTTCGCCGTGTTCGAGAAATCGATGGCGAAGCCGCCAGAGGAGCTGTTTGTTCCGGCGGACGATCCAAGGCCGAAGACGCGAGCTGAGATTGTGGAAATGTTCAGCTCTTCCAGGCCGGAATCGACTGTCTGTAACCTTCCTAATGGAAACTTCATGGCGTTTTCGCACCAGAATGAGAATCCGCTGCAGCCTAGGTACTCTATTTATCTTTTTCTTTTAAATCCGGATGAACTACTCAGATTCTTCGGAGACAGTTCGGAGTTCGTCTTTTGTGTGAAATAGGACGAAATCGATGTGAATGTTTCACCTGATCTTAGTGATTAGCTAGCTTCTCGATTAGTTCAACTTTTTCTCCATAGATAAGGACTGAAAGGTGGAGTCACGTGGTAATTTTTTTGGACTTATTTCGTGAATGAATGATAAAATAATGAATCTTTTCTGGGATTTTGATGCGAATGTTTTAGCTATTGAAAAAATGTTCGAGTTTCGTTTATATTTTCGCTAATCGCCGTGGACAACGGCGGGAATTCATAGGTGGCCGTTTCCGGTGAAGTAACGACGTAGTTACGATTTTTTGTTTTAGGATCTTCATGTAGAAGTTGCATTGATTGAACGCAAGACTGAGCTCGTATAATTGGACATTTTTCGCCAAGGATGAGGATAAAAGGCAGATATCTTTGTATTTAGGTCTATGGTTTTGATGCATTTCTCTTCTGTACTGGTGAATGAATGAGTAAAATTATGAATCTCTCTCAATTCTCGAGAATTTTCTATAATATAGAAATTTCTACATTATATGAATATCATGAAATAAAGGTTGATTTGACAGATACACAATTATAGTTTTATTTATGCATCAAGGTCCCGTAGCTCAGTTGGTTAGAGCGTTGGTCTTATGAGCCGAAGGTCGCGGGTTCGAGCCCCGCCGGGACCATTGATGCATATTTCAATTTTTTGGATCGCCATTTCGTTCCGGGAAACATGAAGTTACTCTGTAATGTGCACTCTGCAGAGACTATATATCCAGTGAAGTTCTGGAGAGCAGCAGTATTTTCAATATTAAACTGTTCCACTACTAAACAAGTCTTGACTAAAACTATTGAACCGTTGTTTCATAGCATTCATGTTTTGTTGTGGATGCAGATCAATTGTAGTGCTTGATGATGTTTTCTGCATATTTGTTGGGAGTTTGGAGAACATGTGTGACCTGAAACGGCATTACGGTTTGTCAAGGAACACGACGGAAGCGATGCTGATGGTGGAGGTGTACAAGGTTCTGCGAGATCGAGCACCTTATCCCCCTGATCAGGTCATCAGAGATCTCGTTGGGCAATTTGCGTTCATCCTCTACGACGTCAAATATGGCAACCTCTTAGCTGCGAGAGTAAGTGAATCACGTCTCTGCTTTACGTGCAGCTTCTTGTTCTGATTGCAAAAAGATGTTTTTCCTTCATGATGTGCCAATGAGTGTATGGATGATATATATGTGGGAAAATAAAGAAGATTATAAAGAAAACCAAAGTTTTAATTTATAGAAGAAAATGTTTGTATAGGATGGTATTAAGTGCATAGTATTCTTGGCAACAACTCCAATTGAAGCAGATTGAGTTGCATTGAAATCTGTATATATATCTTATCAGGGTCCAAGATATTGTCGACAAACGCCACTATGGTGTATTTTGGATGCTTTTTGAATGTTTGGAAGGAAATTTTAAGTGAGTAATATACTTCTTATGGTAATTTTTTTAGCTGAATCTGTGAGTAGTTAGGGTGTTGGGTGTGATCAGGATGATAGTAACATTGGTATCTGGATGCTGTATATGTTACCAAAAATGCACAGACATTAACATTTGACTATTTGACATGCTAGCTAGCTGCTTATCATCCACCATATTAAGTCTCTGTTTGTTTAAATGTTTATGTTGCTAAAGAGTACATACCTTTTGTTTAACTTGCAATAATTAACAAATGAATGGTCTTCAATAGCTGATTGTTTACATATGCTGCTAACAAACTGCGTGCACAGGATCGCGATGGTAGCATCGGCTTCAACTGGGGAACTGCCAAGGACGGATCATTAGTCTTCTCTGATGACCCTACCAATGTTTCGGAAGCCTGTGGGGTGTCATGCGGTCCCTTTCCTCAAGGTAACACCCAACGCATCCTACCTGCATCTTTTTCCTCAAATTTTCATGTAGCCAAGTTCATAGATTATAGCTTCAGTACTAGTCCTTTTCCGAGAATATATATAGAAAGCAATGACATTTAAGACTCGTCTCATTCGTCTGAGGTATGTATAGATTACTGTCTGATAGTAAGTATATATGAAATCTGATGTATAGTAACTTGAGGTGGTTCACTTTTAGGTTGCTTCTTCATGAACGGGAGGGGCCTAGCCAGTTTTGTTCACCCCATGTACAAGGTGAGAGCCATCAAACGTGAGGACGATGAGGGGCAAGTATCCTGTGTGATGTTTCAAGTGGACTTGTACGCGAGGCTTCCGAGCATCCCTCGCGTGGGGAGTAATGCCAATTGGTCCAGTCCAACTGCAGTCGAATAACAATATAGGGCATGAGAAAGCATATTATATATGTATGCATAGACAGAGAGACAAAATTCAATAAAAAATAATGAAAAATTAAATAACTTGGTTGGTATCCGACTACCCGGAAGCTCTAGTTTTTGTTGCTTGAAAAGGGGAAGTGATCGTGGGAGCAGGAGTGCTGAAAAATATTTTTTTCGCTCTAGTTGGGTGGCCACAATGATTCACAATCATGGGGATCATAGGCGGATAGGAGTAGAAGCTTGCATTGCAGTTCTGGGTGGGCAATCCTGTGGTTATTTTACTGTCAGCCAAAGTTAGAAATTAATCACTGTTGGTTGGTAGGTCATCTCCCAACAGTGATTAGAAATTAATCACTGTTGATTTACAAACAAAGAAGAAAAATGTTTTGATTTTACTTTCGGGTTGAATTAGTCATCTCCACCTGATTTTGATTTTACTTTGTAGTTAAAATTTTCAAGTCTTACAAAATAGACTCGATGCTTAGTAATTAATGTCATTTAAAAATAACGCAGACTCTGCAAGGACTTGAAATTGAAACTAAAAGGGTGACCGCCTTAAATATTTCAAATTCTCATTTAACCTATCTTAAATATCCAAACACCCTTACTTTTTCCCACCGAAAGCAAATCCACAATTTCAAAAATCCTAATCCCTTATCAAGGAAACAAATATATATCGTAGCGCCTCCTTTTCAATCCTTATCACTCCCCACCTGGCCACCTCTTTCAATCTCTATCCAATAACTTCCCGCCACGTTACAAGCGTCCCCCGCTTTATACTGACCCGGAGAAACCGAAAGCACCCCTCCAGCTCTCGTTTCCTCTCGTCCTCCTCCCCCACACTCCGTCTCTGTCTTCTCCCGAGTTTCGTCTCCGAGAGATCCTCTTCGAAGCTTCCGAGAATCTCCGGTCCCTCGTCGATGGCGAGCATCGAGCACCAAATCAAGGAGCGGGGCAAGGATCTGAAGGCGTTCTTCAAGAAAGGGATGAAGGTCGTGGGACACTCCTGCAAGAAGGGTTGGTACAAGGTGCGCAATCTGCGGACGTTAGTCAGGAAACACTGATGGCTCAATTCTGATACTCCTTTTTTGGCTGTAAATGGGAGGGCTCGATTCATGTCGCGATTTCGTTGGTTTTGGCGGTTTTGTGGTGTCCGGGTGCGGATCGGTAGGGAGTATATGTAAAGTTCCTTTTTTTTTTCTTTTTTATATTTTAGGGTTTATGGGTATGGGTAGTGATAGTGAGGTCTTGGGTTTCTGGATTGATGTGTTCTTTTAGGGAATTATTGAGAAATAATAGTTTGAATTACATTTACGACATGGATTGAGATGAAGTTGCCTGATCCTTTCGCCGGCGACGACGCTTTTTTTTTCTTTTTCTTTTTCTAAATTTCTTTTTGGTACTTTTTAGGATTTTACTTGGGTGCTCTGTTTTTTATGTCTTATTTGATGAAGAGATTAGGCATTACTTCGTTTATTTATTCTTGCCAGAATGTGTTGTGTCGTCAAGGATTATTGAAGGATTCATACCGGATTCCTCCTCCCCGGTTTTCGTCTATTCTTTGTGTGAATGTTCTTTGATAACGGTTTGATGCATCTTTCCGATCATCCTCCTCAGAAAACTTCTTGAATTAGCGACAGTCACTCACCGGATTCTTTACCCGGCGACGGCGAGTTTCCATCTGGGTAGGTTTCTTTTCACACATGAATAGCTAGCCACGATTGTCCTTGTCAGAAAAAAAAAAAAAAAAAGTAAGAGATTGATGTTCGTGTACGATTCGTTCAAATTAAGATTTAAGATAGATGACGATCTTATCTTTTTTTCTCCCGATCGACGTAATGCTTTGTTTGTTTTGAATTTAGCTTACTTCACGTAAGCTACACGGGTCACCGGGAGATTGCAGCGTATGCGTTCGGTTGCAAGTGTGTCACTGTGTAGTATCATGCGCCAGAAAAGATGATTAAGATTTAATACTGATTCACATGTATCCCTTCCTATAATTTATTTGAAGACCTCAAAGGGCTTACAACTACGATGGAAGAACAACAGCGATTAATTACCCACTTTATGCTCTTGTACGAAATCTTTTTATGTTTTAAAAACCAAAACTCTTCATCAAACTAGTAGAGAGTCTAATTTTGGTCAACCCTGGTAAGACCGGGTTTTATGCTCGTTTTTTGTATTATCAGTTTTTTATGTATGTCAGCAATCATTTCGAGTATACTCGAGATAATAGATTAGGTTATGGTTTTAATTCTTGGGTTTTAGTTAGGAGAGACTTATTTTCTATTTTCTGATTGGATCTGACTCTCATATAACTCCTATCGTTGTCGTCGTAGGGAAAAAAAAAAAAAAAAAAAAAAAAAAAAACAAAGCGGAAACGGAGTTGGGTGTCGAGTTCACGATCAGATCAAAGTAGATCAATGAAAAGGCGTCGTAGATAACATCAAATGATGAAATAACATAAATACCCTCTAGTTGAAGGGTTTCCTTTCAAGTCATATCTGGTCATATTCGTAACTTCCTCTGGCCGGGAATCCGAACCGCGAAGGAATCTTCGTGTCGGCCCTTCTTACAAAAACCGCATTTTTCTCGCACCTAAATGAAATACTCGAGTTGAAAGGAAGAAGAAGAAGGAGAAGAAAGGGGGAAAGACGAAGGGGCAGATTTCGAAATCCGGTCGCGGTCTCTTTGCTCCGGCGTGTTCCAGAAATGGAGATGAAGATGGCCGATTCCGCTTCCGACGTCTCCTCTTCCCTCAGCCCGGAGCTTAAAGCCATGAGAGGACGACGAGTTCGAGCCAATTTTAGGGTTTTCATAAAGACCACGCCGCGGAGCTGCTGGTACTCCATAGGGTACTGATTATTTCTTCTGTTTCGGGTGTCGAAAGATAGCGCGTTCGGGGGATCATCGCTCTGGTTTTAGGTTTGGGTTGGGGGAGAGGTTAGGTGGGTGGTGCAACGGGTGCGTTTGTGTCCGGAATTTGATTTCCCGGAATGCCTGGTTTCAGGGCGCGAAGGGGTTTGTGATTGCCCAAAGGTCAGTTTCGTAGTCGTTTCTGCTGCTGTGGTCTTCGCGGGGTGGTTATTTGCCTTCGGTGTGTGGCTAGTCCGAAAATTTTAGTCTCCTTCTTAGTTTCTTTTATGTACATGTGGGTGGGTTCCGAGGTGTTAAAGCGAGGTTCCATTGGCGATTCTGAAGCAATCTTGGTCGTGGATTTAGGAAAAACCGCATTTGTTTGCTGAGAATGGCAACGGGGAAGGTGTGGGGGCCGAGTATGGCAAATGGTTGTAGCTTGAGGGAGGCCATGGCCTTGGCGACTCTGCGTGAAGTTCACAGTAAAGGGCATCCTTATGTCGAGATAAGGAAAGATGGGAAGAGGCCTATTTTCTTCTGCACGTTGTGTCTTTCCCGGTGTTATAGCGATTCGGCATTGAACGATCATCTTCGGGGATATATTCACTCTCAAAGGTACGCCGCTGCAAAAGTCACTCTGTTTGGTCCAATTCCGTGGCCTTTTAGTGATGGGGTTCTTTTCTTTCATAATTCGTCTGAGAAAGAGCTAAAACTTTTGACCCTGGAATCGTCCAACAATATGCCCTGCAACTCTAACAGCGCGATGACTGTATATTCTAGGCAGAATAGTAATGGGAATTCAAGTTCCAATAATGGCAGCACAGGAGTCGTTGTAAATGGTCACAACAACCAGATTGTGATTCCGGGGATTCTGCTTAATGACAAAATTTCATCTCTAGGAGTAGAGCATATGGGTATGGGCCAAATAGGAGTAAGGCTAAATGAGATTAGTAATTGTATTAATAGGATATGGTGTGCTTGGTTGGGACAGGCGGAGTCTGATGATAATGATAAGGTATCGCTGCCCAGTTCTGATTTCGGTATTGTTGTTTTCTCCTACCATTATGACTTGGGTCGAAAACCTGTTGCAAGTGATTTAAGCCTTTTGGGTTCTTCTAGTCCTTCCATTGAGACAATAAGTATATGTGGGAAAAGGCGGATCAAATCGTTTTCGGATCCTGGAGATTATGGTGGGGATCTGGATGATAATTGTGACTCGGCAGTGGAAGATTGCCTGGATTCGAACAATTCCAGTGAAAAAGCTATAGTTTTGCACAAGAATGACTCGAAGGATGGCTCAAACTCCGAACACGACGACTGTCAAGTCCAACAAGATTGCCTAGATACAAATGATTCCATCGAGAAAGCTATTGTTCCCCTAAAGGAGAACTCAAAGAATGCATTGACGACTGAGCAATATGATCATCAGCTCCAGCCCTCACGGATTATATCAAAGAAGGCCATCAGGAAAGCATTGAGGAAGCAACAGAGGATAGCGGCTGAAAGGATGTGTGATATGTGCCAGCAGAAAATGCTCCCTGGAAAAGATGTTGCTACTCTTTTTAATTGCAAGACTGGAAATGTTGCTTGCAAAAGTAGAAACACAAATGGGGTAACTTCTGCCGCTCTTTCTTTGTTCAGTTTTTGTCAGCTCAGCAGTACAATTACGATTTTTTTTTTTTTTTTTTTTTTTTGGGGGAGAGCCGGTTACTTATGCTATAAGTTAACAATAAGAATCCTAACCCAAGAACTCTTTCTTTTCTTACTGAAAGTCTTAACTAAACTATGGTTTGCCATACCTGATACTGTAGGCCTTCCATGTATTCCACATATCATGTCTCATTCACTGGATTCTTCTCTGTGAGTATGAAATATGGAATGAGCAAGCTACCAATGCAAAACTCATCCATGAGAATTCTGGTCGAAAGACTAAAAAAAAGAGGGGCCCCAAACCTAGTAAAGTCCGGAAGGGTGCAGTGGAGAATGGAGCAAGTAAAAAGACAGATATTCTTTCTATTCTTTGTCCAGAATGTCAAGGCACTGGCATGGATACGGAGGGAGATGAACTTGAGAAACCGACGGTCCCTCTTTCAAAGGTCTCTCTCTTATTATTCTTTGTCTCATTTTGTTCTTTGCATTTCCATAAGCTGCCAATTTAATTTCCATTATTTCAGATGTACCTTTATAAAGTCAAAGCAAATGAAGCACACAAAGCCTGGATGAGAAACCCAGAAGTTCTGCCGAAATGCTCAATAGGTCTCAATTTCCAGTCTGAAGAAAATTGCCAGGTTTGATTGCGAAAACCTTCTTGATCAAATTGTTTTTATTCAAATCGCCCTTTGAGAGTTAAAGAAAAAGGGTGTTTGTTGCAGGAGAAGGTGGCCCATGTTAAGCATTTGAATTTTTACAGAGCCTTGCATGATGAAGGAGATTGCAGCTATTGGCCTACTGACATGTAGATTCATAGTTCTGTAAAGCTTAACTCGATCTGCTCCCTACTTGAGATAAGTTGCAGGTGTAGCAGTTGTGTACATTACACTTGTAATGACGCGTACACACATCTCTAACAGTGTAGTTTCGTTTCCGAATTACAATGTAAAAGATACTGGCATTTGGTAATGGTATGTTTCGGTCGGGCAACTGATGTTCTTTGTCTTCTTTGATGAGGCTCTGCTCACTTTCTTTCTTTTTATAAAAAAAATGGCAAGCAACTGGTGTGTAATGGTGCACGGCTGTGGTTGCAGGGTAAAAGTAATTCTCGATATGAAATTGTGGGAGCAGAGAGAAGATACGAACAAAAAACAGGGGGAAAATCTCGGAGAAACAGAACCGAGATTAGGAAACGAAAAGAGAGAAACAAAAGCGAGAATGGGAATCAAAAACAAGGTAGCAAAAGCGAGAATAAGGAAATCATCATTCATCAATCCATTACAGAAAATTCCGTAACTGACAATTTAATTCCGGCTTTGCTAGTAGAAACTAGAAAACTAGAAATCGCCTGAAAAATCAAGTTATCATTCAAAGAAAAGAAATTACAGATTTTTGCGAGGAGATGGGTGGTTTTGACTCGCAATGAAAAAAGAAAAAAAGGATAGAAAGACATGCGAGAGAAGCTCGATTGCAAGGGAATAGGTAGGGGTTCAATCATCAGTCGAAGCGTTGGATCTCAGCGTATTAGATTCGTCTTCAAGGCACTCAAAGAGAGGCGCTTGCAGGAAGATAACGCAGTATTAACATCTACATCACCGATCCAAACAGCCACACTCCGTCGTCCCCAAACACACAACAAAGCTCCGGACGAAAGAAACAACAGAAATCAGAAGATGAAAAAAAAAAAAAGAGAAAATCGTGCCACATACTTCTCCGTTTCTTTCATCTGTCGACTGTCGTGGGAAGAAATTTCTTCAGAAAAGCAAAGAAAACCGCAGTCGTAGGCGTGTATAGTATAGGCAAAGCTAGGAAGTCAGGCTTTGTTTCAGTGGTTTCCTTTTACGGTTATATAGTTTTGCCGAAGAGGGTTAGGGCATACGTGGCTTCCCCACTTTCTCCATAATGGGCCATCATCGTGGATCAGGAGAGGCCCAGATTACCCGATACTGTTCGTTCCCTAAGTTTGGAATGTAACCGACTGTCACTATCTGTAATTGTACGTACCTAAAAAGATGATTTTTTTTTTCGTCACATGTGGTGGGGACCACAATTCTGAACTTTGTTCAATTAGACTCGCGACTCGGGTGAGTCAACGTGGTCTTCCGAGGGAGCGACTCTTTGACTTCGCTTGTAACCACTAGGCGGCTCAGTTTCGGAATTTGGACGCCTGGGTGGGTGATCATCCAACCGAGCCTGACTCAGGCCGATCCGACTCGGAGTCGGGGTGATGATCATCAGACCGTTCGCCACTCGCCGGTAAATGCAGAAGGCGTTGCGCGTCAAAAGAGGTAGTCCGAGTCGGGGAAAAGCCCGCCAAGTCGTACACTGTACACTCGCTAAACTAAACGCCTTTGTCTACCTCTTTTGGGATTTAAATGAAATGGATGGCTTCTATCACAATCCACATTCGTATCATTTATAACCTCTCCCCTGAAAAAAGCTTCCACTGCGATCACGCGTCGCGACCACATTCCTTCTGTGCGTATTCCAGGGGGAGAAGTAGGAGAGAGGCGTGCACTGGTCATAAATCATTCGCACTCTCTCCCCCGCGCGCTCTCTCTCTCTCTCTGCTTCTCTCTCGTTCTACTCGCGCGAATCGACTCGAAGGTGAGTACATGTTTTCTTTACTTGGACGAGGAATCGGAGTGGTTACTGGCGAATGGCTGCCATGCTGTATGCTCTTTGATCTCCGGTGCTTGAGATTTTCACTATTTTAGTGAGTAAATGAACTGTCCAGTGGTACCGGTGGGGGTTCCACGATGGGAGAAGGGGTTGGAATTGATCGTGTGGCTTTTTGTCGTGCTCAAACGACGAAGGAAAAATCGCTTTATGTTTCGTTGCTTCTCTAGTATTTGTTCTTTTTTCAGTGATGAAATGAACTGGTTAGTGGTAGCGATGTAGTGTTTCGACAGTGTGCGTGTGGTGTGGTGGAATGACTACCAGTATTAAATTTCTCACCGCCTTAAATCTTTTCGAAAATGCTACCAGTATTAAATTTCTCAACTTCATATTTCTTTCTTTGCTTAGTTTAGCACTGACTCATTCTCTCTTCCCTGATCCTTGAGCACTTCAGATGGAGGTTTCTTCCAGTTCAAGTCATCCAAAATGTGATATCGAGGAAAAGGCCCTGGTGGCATTGCTTGATGCCTTTGGTTCAACTTTTGAACTAAGGGAAATCGCATCTGCCTATTGCAGAGCAGAGGGTAATGTGGATTTGGCCGGTGAGATTCTTTATAATTCACATGGCGAGAACAGTTCAAGTAGCAGTGCTGCATCATCTGTGAAGAGTGATGACAAGTCAACCGATGTAGTGAAGAGTTCTAAAGTGTCAAAGGCAAAGAAGGTGACCATCTCCGTTGGTACTGTTTCGAGTGTTATAGGAAAAGGATACTGTAGGTCTACTGCTTCTGAAAAGCACTTAACCAAAGGGAAAAAACCGGTGAAACTGGAAGTGAGGTATCCTCCAAGTCAAGGCCTTAACTGTGATCCAGTCGGATCAGATTTTGCACCGAGAACTAAGCCTCCTAACAATAGAGATGTTGAAGATTTTCTTTACAAAATGCTTGGAGATGGATTCCAGCTTGAAATGGATGTGATTCAAGAAGTTCTTCGTGAGTATTATTTTCTTTATTTGCCTGTGGAGACCATAATTCTGCCTTGCCTTGGTTGCCAATGTTTGACTCAGCTGCATGAAGTTCTTGATCATCACTGTTGACATTTCTTCTCTGTATATGTTCAGATGACATTCATTAGTACGCTTGGTAATTGGGCATCTAAATTTAAAATCACCAGCCGGTTTTTATAATGACATGGTTTCAGTATCTGCCAAGTATTTACTTTCTGGTATTTTGTGGTTGCTCTGTTTCTTTGAAAAGACACAAGATGGATTAATGGATCTTGATGCTAGCAGAAGTCTCCAGTCTTGTTGAGGAACCGTATAGTACCAGTTATTGTTGATAGATTTTATTATTTAGATCCAGGAAGTTAGCTGTAACTGCAATTCTGTTAAGAACTAAAACACATATATTTCTATCAAATGCAATGTTATATTACTCTTATGGTTCATGCTGAGCTGAAACTAAAGTAGCCTTGAATGATTATTTCCACATTTGGAATGAATATTTGACACTTGTGAACCATTCATGGACATAAATATAGTGCATTTTTCCCCTTCTTTTCATTGATAGAATATCGAGTTTCAAGCATCATTACTGTTGTTTGCCTGGTTTATCTGTTGTATCTTTTAACATTTTCCAGCTGTAGCTTCTTTCTTCAAATTGTACACATACTCACTTAGTATTATGCATAATGAACCTTTCATGTGCTTGCAGGTTCCTGTGGGTATGATGCAAGAAAGGTAACGTTTCCTATTCTTCTCATGCTTCTTTATCATGGATTCACCTGCTTTTTTTTTATTAATTTAGTGTCAGTAAGATTTTTGTTCTTGCTGTATATTTAAAAGCTATGATGTGGGTAAAATGCCGATGAAACATTCTTGTAGGTTTTTCATCCTTGAGGAACATAATTGTTTTATGCTTTCTTTATTTTTCTTTATTCTTTTGATTTCACTCTATATGGTTCCTTGATTGGCTGTTCAAATGGCACTTTAGAGCAATTCCAAACTATAATGACTCCATGCCCATTGGGGTGTCTTTTGTTTTAGTTTCAATGCTTTCAATTTTTTAAGGTGATAGATTCTTTCCTGTTTCTTTCTCATATATGAAGACCAATGAAGTTGAATTTTCTGGGGAGTTGTCCAACTCCTCATGTTCAGGCATTTTGTGTTTTTACCAATCTGGACCTTATATTGTTTCTGCATGCATGATATTGTCAGATAGGACCAGACATGGGCTACACGTGAATCTACGACTAATGACGAATTGAAATGATGACTAAGTTTGGAGTATCATTTTACCTATTTTTCTCTTGCTTTGTTAGGCCTTGTATTGGCCTCTGTATTTAGATCACTGCCTTCCTTGTGAAAATTGGTGACAATTATCATCTTAATGTACCCCTTATTCTTCTTTTTTCTCAAAAAATGTTTGGAATATCATCTTTTGGTTTTGCCTTCTAAAGTAAACCTGACTATTCCACTTTTTTTCCCTTTTTATTACTTCTAGGGCATGGAGAAATTGTTGAGTATGTCAAGTGCTAAATCAAACAAGACTGACGATGATGTTCTGAGCAAGGTATGCAATAATCAACCTTTTCAATTGGATGACGTGGTAGAAAGGTTTGAAACAGTGTTTTATGAGATTTATCTGAATGATTTTTCTATTTGTTCCAAGGAATTAAGTCTCTTTGTCTTGTTGTTTTACTTTAAGTACAATTATATCTGATTTTCATTTACTGATACATCAGAAAGAAGAAAAAGGATTCATACAGATGATGATGATATGGTTGGGGCAAGGTCTTGATGATGATTTATAAGTTGGGCTGAGTTCAATCATTAAACGGCTTTCTTACCCTGGTATTATCCAAATATACAATGGAGGTCCCATCTGTAAAGAGTTGCTAGTACTACACTATCCCTCTGCCTCCTTTTCCCACATCCAGGCCTATGCAAAGGATCTTGAGATATGGATTGCAGGAATGAGAATATACCAGGTCTCAATCAAGCTATAATATCTTGATAAGCGGACTCTGTTTCTAATTCCAAGATGAGTAGCCTCTTTAGGTCTATTACCCAACTTTTAACCCTGGGAGAGCCAAAAGATAATGGATAAAGGGATGTAATCCACTCTAACAGTTATGATGATAAACAACTGTATTGACTACTTATCACTGGTTGATGTTTCGAGTCATTTATTATGTTTTGAATTATATCAAAGCTCTCTTCAAATGTTTCTATGGCCATTTGCCTGAGGATTTAGTGTTTTTTCCATCAACCATGTTTTCTTTGTTTGATTACTATTCTAAATTCAAATTTGGTGTACACTTTTAGTGAATGCAATGATGATTGAATTTTTTTGGCGGCATGAATGTCATATGAGCCATTTGGGTGTTGATTTTCTCTTTAAAACTTTTGCCTCCTATTGTAGCTTTTTGTTGTATGCAAGTCTTTGACAAGATGACCCTGTTCTTCCATTCACTAGTTTGATTTTCATTTGCATCTCTAGTTCTACCCATGTTATTCTACTTCTTTATTATAATCTATTCTTCTTTTTTAACCTTGACCTTTTCTGCAGTCTGTACTCATGGAAAATGCACAGAATCAGAACTGTGGAGGAAGGTGCGCTAGTGAATGTGAATACATTTAAATTAAAATATGATTAATTTTTTAAATTTCTCAATCTCACTCACTTTATATTACTATAAAGCAGAAATGAGATTGAAGAGGGTTCCTCAATGAAGAACACTTACTCTGATTCTGCTATGGATATTTTAAATGCATGGTACACACCATCAGTGATACCAAAGGATGACTCTCCTGAGGAAACTTGTAAATTGAGTAGAGTGAGGCATGCTAATCGTAAGGTAGTATCAGGAAATCCAGATGATATCACTTCAAGGTATTCATCAAAAATTTTGAAGCTGCAGGTTGAGGGTTCTGGAGAAGGTGAAATTTTAAAGTTTTAGAATTTCTTCCTGCTTATTTTTAAATATGGTTACAGTTATATTTTCCATATATGTTTTATAGACTTTGTTCTTGTGGAAACTGTAGTTGAGGATGATGATAAGTATGATGCCCTTCGGAGAGCATCTAAGGTTAGCTGGGATGCAATGATGGCATATTATGAAGCAGTGAGTAGCTTATTCTAAGATTCTTTAAGCTAACTACCTGTTTAAGTATTGCTTTACTATGGAAGTGTTGTTTTCAACTTGTCTCTTATTCTTAACAGGCTGTTGATGCATTTGTAAGTGGAAAGCATGACCGTATTGATTACTTAGTTGAACAGGTATGGGTTTCTGTGCTCGCCCTTTGACCAATAGCTAATGTTTTTGGAGGTACATGAGACAAATTAAACACAAATAACAGACAATTTGTGTTGTGAAGATGCAGCCTTCAAAATACAAAATATGTGAAAGTTCTTGACTGTCTTATTATTGAAATATATTGCACATAATACTAGTGATAATCCTGACACCTTCAAGAGAGGAATTATAGATTTTGGGATTGGAATTCTAGCCATTGCATTACCTCCAGTTCTGTATGAAATATTGAATTAGGATGCTCCATCTATATCTATTTCACTCTCTTGATCAATGGCAAAATGACAACAATGCAAAGCTTTAGAAATGACTGAGGGAGGGAGAAGAAGATGGCAATGTCGTTTATTAGGGTGCTCTTGAAAAGAATCTTGATTTTGCCTGAGTTTCTGTTCATTTTGTCAAAGTTAGGTGTGGTGCAGAAAATGGTGTTAGTCTTTCATAACTAATATAGGATTATTAATCTTTATCTTTGTGAATCTAGGGTAAACGTTTTCATGAAAAAGCTCGGGAAGCTGATGATAAATCTGCTGAAGAAATGAATGAGATCAGGTTTGTTGATACATATGGGAGCTATTCACTGGCCTTCCGGATTTTTTGATTAATAACTAGCATTAGTTTTGCAGAAAGGCAAATACGTCAACTGTAGTGACTCTTGACTTGCATGAACAACAAACAAGGGAAGCCAGACGTCTACTCAAGCTGCAACTTTCTTCATTTTCTGGTATCCCAAGTGAGAGTTCCATTACCTTTTCTCTAATTTTTATTAGTGTCTCTTACTGTTTCAAGTCTCTAATGTTGAGATCCATTGGGGGTTTCTCATGTGAACTTTTTTTTTCTCTTTACTGTCAGGTGTTCATTACCTTAATGTAATTGTGGACTCAGGTGATGATACCATCACTAAGGGTGCTCGAAAACGAATGGTAAGATTTCACTCCTTGTATATCTGTTTTATTATGCCAAAAATGCTTTACTCTATCCAAGACACCGATGTGAATTTTTAACTTTTTTTTGCATTCATGCACTTCGATTGGCTAGCAAAGCCTGATTATACAAACCACATTGTTTGCTGCTAAGCCAAACATTGGTGACCTCCATTTCCATTTGTGGAAGTAGAAAAATTGCTTCCACAATACATCTGTCCTCTTGGTGGATCCGTTGATAGTGATGTGCTTGTTGCAGGTGATCAAGCTTCTGGAGAAACATGGCATCAGATGGAATGAAGAAAACATGGGAACAATTAAAATCAAAGTGGATGAGATTGACCCAAGGAACTTGAGTTTTGCTAAAATCACAGGATATTGAATCATTTCGTTCTCTTGAGGAAATTTGAGATTTAAATATTGTTGAAAATTCTATTCAGTACTTACCTTTCCCCTTTTTTGTAGAGAAAGTACTGTTGAGCAATCCCCATACAGCTTGCCTACAGGTTTCTTTTCTGTTCATTTGATATCGGGAATTTAGTTTTATATATACTGCAAGAAGCAATAAGTTCTGAGCAATTATAAGTGTCCATGAATGTTTTGAGTCAATAGTCATTCGAATTGATGATTGTATGACTTTTGATCACCTTTCTGCAACTTATTAATTTGTGAGATTTTTTTAATCCTTTATGGTTTACCGGTCATCTTCCGATCACTGTTTATCAAGTCAATTTTAACTGCTTAAAAGCTCTTAACAAATTTTACGAGGAAATAACTAATTTTTATAAAAAAAAACTGGAGCATGCTGTGGAACCTATATACGAAAACAAATCATACAAAAAAATTTAGAGTCATCAGAGTGTTGGATATATACGATTCAAAGCTTCATAATGCTTGCTGAATTCTGTACAGTTACAGAAGTATGCTGCCACTTTTAAGTGTTATTAGGCATCACCACTGTAACCTTTCATTCCAGTTTAAAATGGATGTTCCTTATCCTTACTCTTCTAGTAAGATTTACCTCTGTAACTTTGAAACCTCAAGAAATGCCTTTGTGCACAAAATTTCCTACTGTGCACATTTGATTAAGTAATTTGGCGCCGAAATGACAAACGTGTTTAGATAATCCTCTTTTAAATAAATCTTTCTTTGAAAATAGAGTCTTCGGTTCTTTCAAAGGACTCCAAAACCAAAATTATCCATGAAGGGTTCTTGTAAAGAGTTAATCTCAAAAAACCTCTAAGAAATAATGTAAGCAAACACAACCAAACACAGCTTTAGTTTGATTAGCCATCCCAAAAAATCCCTACTAAATAATGTGGGAAAGACCACGTAGGAAAGGCCAGCAAAACACTATGATTTGCCATTTTACAGCAAGAATAGAACTACAATATGTACAAAACATGGAATCTTAGAAGCAAATTGACCTAAATGCAATAACTCTTTCAAAGGAACTGATCGGCTATACGATCTGCAATTCTCTCTATAGTGTTTCTTTCCAACATTCTCAGTATAAAAAAATAATTATAAATATTGCAAAATTGCCTGTTTGACCATCAGTTATTAGAGCTTCAATCTCTATCAGAAGCAAATACAAAGTCAGTGTCGCCAAAAACGCCCTTGTTGCTTCTGTTCTTGCATCCGCCTGCAAAAATAAAGTTTAAAGTTAGACAACTTTTGACCAAGTGACCAACACAAATAGAAAGAGATGATCAGAAGGGGTAGTACTGTCCAAAAAGGCCGCATCTTAGGCAGAAAAACACCAAGTGACAGTTTTAAGGAAATCACAACAAGAAGAGGTCAAAGTGGTAAATATGTTACCTCTTATGCTCTTGTGAACGCTGAATGAACTCAGAAGCAATATCCTGACCTTGGTAAGAAGCGAGTACAGGTCGTATATCAGCAGGTTTATGGAGTGCAACATCTGTCACAAGAGCACAATTAACTGAAATTCTATAGATAGAACTTCTACTAATTTACCTAAGTCAACCATAAAGAACTTTATGGAGTTCTTAAAGTGAGAAACTCAGAATCAAGTGTTTGAGCAGGGAATTATGAAAAGAAAATTAAAATTAAAAATTAAAAAAAAGACTCACATTCAAGAAATGGAATAAGATCCAACAGCGTAGTATCATCTGCTTCAAGTTTCCAAGGCTTGATTTCCACACAATTTTCTGGCTGAAGGCTGCCCTCCAGAGCATGCCCACTCACATAAATGACCCTAGAAGGATCTCTATTTAGCTTTGTTAAATCCTGCCAGAAGCAGATCAAAACTTCAGCCTGTCAATGGTGTTCTACACAAGCAACAGTGTAACAAAACAACTAGCATTCAGCAATAAGATTAATTAGATCCCCAAGGCATTCGGCAATGTACAAAAAACAAGGTTTCAACAACAATACTAGTTTTTTTTCAGAAAAAAAAAAAGAGAAACCACTCTGATCCACAATCCGTAAGCTTTCTTGAAGAATCACTAGTCTAAATTCTACTTTTAAGTAGGTCAAGGTTAGAACTAAATGTATTCATATACAGGCAAACTTTCTCAGAGGATCACATACCCGATAATGTTTTCCATCCTTATATTTGGTGGCAGATCTTGATAGCCGAAATTGTATACACCCCTTCTGATCCAACCGCTCAATAACCGAATCAGTATACTAGAGGCACATATTTTATGGATAAAGAGATGCAGTCAATCGGCTAAAAAAGAAGCATAAACCTGGAATCTTGGATAGAGCAAAAAAATAAACAGTACCGTGCCTGTCTGGTCAGTGTATACAACTATTTCATAGAAGTGGGCAAGGTGCTCCAAAAATGCATCAACTCCAGGTCGCTTGAAAGTTCTCCAGCCTCTTTCACGCTTTACACAGCCAAAAAAAGTCTTTTCAGAAGATTGATGAGCACATGGTGTTTTTATTGAATGACATAAAAGATTTCAATAAATAGGATGATAAAGTTCAATTTTTTTCATAATGATGATTTCAATAAAGACAAATATTAATGGATTGATCTGGAGAGCTACTGAGACCCAAATAAGCCTCCTTAGGCTGAAGGCAATCATCTTCAGAGATGCCTTTAAACAGTATGCGCTTGCACAGCATAGCTGGTGCTATCTAGAGGTCATAATGAGAAGTTTTTAGTTTTCTTTATTGAAAGAAATACTTCTCCCTGCCTTTTAGTTTGTATTTGAAATCTATACAGCAAGGAGCTCAATGCAGTTTTGTTTCCAACAGCACCTGACCAAGGTATAACATCCTAAAGAATAAGGAGCTAGCCGTGTTCATATTCAGATTGAACATGTGAGACAAGGTAAATATATAGACAGAGGACAAGAATAAGTTGAAAGTCACACACTACAACTGCATTTTTATGACAATGAGCAAACAAATTTACCTTCCAATCAGAGTATATTAAGGTTTCGCTAAGATCAAGAACAAGAGTGAAGACATTTTGTCCCTCGGGTGGCAAATCAGGTAGAAGCTTCTCAGACTCTGGTTCAGTAAAACCCTACACAGTGGAGTTTGAATGAAGTAATCAGCAAATGGAAGTTTCAAATGAACATTAGTTTGCAGTTTAGACAGATAACACATACTCGGACATGTTCCTCAATAGACCTTCTAATATCGATATATAACTCAACACTTTTTACAGGAACTGCATACAACAAGCAAAAAAATGAGAAAGAGCCCACATTTCTGATAGAAGTTATACCTGCAAATAATTTATTTTAAAAAAGGTAAAAAAAAAAAAAAAAAAAAAATCTTTTAGGAAGTGAAGGAGAAAAATAGATTCCATACAAAGGCCACCAAAGAATATGGATGATTACTGCTCAATGTCATCTAAATTACTTACTTTATAAACGGCATTATTAAAACTGCCACAAAAAAAGTGAAACAGATATCCAATGCATATCATGGTACATTACCTGTCATGGCTGCAGAATAAATGCGTGCCAAGATTTTCTGTTTGATGGATATAAAAAAATAATGTCATTCTTCCAGTGTAAAGACAATATTATTGTGCAGAAAAGTAAAAACGTTCTACCCACTTCATGAATGGAAGCATCATTCGGTGCAGTATAGTTTGCTGACTCACGTAAAGGTATTGCCTTTTGCTCCACTTCTTCTAAGGTGTATGCTGGGTGCATGATTACCATAAAATTCAGAATGCAGATAAAAATAAAGCAACCTCCATAAGACACACACACACACACACACACACACACACACACACACACACACACACAAAGGTAAACAACGCACATAGAACTTCAAAGAGAAAGCAGGACACACACACACACACAAAGGTAAACAATGCACATAGAACTTCAAAGCGAAAGCAGGAGAGAGACAGAGAGTAACGGAGCATTTTATGAGAACTTAAGGATGCATCAAGTCTGCGAGACAGCTACAATAGAAACATGTTCTGAGGAGTGGTTCAATTCTACAGTATGCCAACCCTAGGTCACAACCCCTGAAAATGTCATCACAGAAGAAAAATCATTTTCTTTCTGACGTTCTAGATCCTTTGAGTAATATAGATATGATTGGCAAATGTTCAATATCCGACTCCAACAGAATGCCAAGGACCTAATTTCATATTAGACTCATTTTTTGGATGTATAAAAACCAAATATGCCAAGGGCTGTCTAATTTAGATTAGATGATTGAGCATCCAAGCAGCTTCCCAGGAGTTTGCTGCAATTTTTACTCATAGTAGCAGCATAGCTTGGTATCACAACAATAAATAAATAAATAAATAAAACATAAAAAACTATAATCCCTAAGTTCATATTCTGAGTTAAACCAACAGTGATAACCTCTCTAAACTCTAATATCATAAGACTAAAGTAGCAGACTCATACTCCAGACGTTTTCTTCGACACCGGGAACACGACTCATCAGCTCTAAGGTTCTAACCAGCCCATTCAAAACGAACACTTCAACCAAGATATGAGTTTCAAACCACAATTCCATAACACGAAACAAGGAAGAAAAATCAATAACGCAGTAAACGAACCGTAGCTCGCATAGCCAGATGTAGCAGCAGCCCCCGTAAGCACCCCAAAGATTCCAAACTTGAGAAAGCCCCGCGACTTCTTCTCTACGGCCTCCGGTGTAGGCGCCGCCCCACCGGACGGCGGAGGAAGCTGATCGTTCAGGACCGAGCTCGCGGAGACGAACGGCTCCTTCGTGGAGAAGGGTCTGCTCCTTAGACGGGTAAGCGATCGAAGAGGGACGTGCATCGCGCTGAATGCCATTAGCCTGAAGCCCAGGACGGAGGGGGAGACAGGAGGCGTTGCTGCCTTCCAGGGTTTAAGAGGCAACCACGCGACGACAATCATAAAGTAAGCGAGAGAGGCGTAATGTAATGAAGGGAGAGAGACTGAGAGTCCTAGAATAAACGTTGAATTACCGATTTACCCTTTCGTGGTTAAGAGTTTTGGAGAAGAAGGAATTTTTTTCATATTTTTTTTGTCGAATAAGAACAGGAAATATATAATAAATAAATTAAGTTACTTTGATTTATTTCTATCATTCTATGCAAAACAGCAGATGCAGAACTGGGGATGAAGCATATATTTCTCATTTTCCCGTCATTAGCTTGATCAATACAGTGATCAGAGGAAGCATACATGAAGTTCAGTCCCATACTATACAGAAGAGAACCCACTGGACCAAAATTAATCTCTGAAAGCAACGCCAAGAAACGGATATATCATGGCCCTTGGGTGAGTCTCTGCATCTCGCTTTGGTCATTCAGGGTCTCGATGAGAAGCGGGGGAGCATATTGGGCAGTTCCTTGATGCTCCTCTGCGTCCTGGCAGAAGGAGAGAATGATGGTGTCTATTGACATTTCCACCACAGCGAAGAAAAGAGTTGCAACAATGTAGCCGAGTACCCAGCAAACCTGAAACAGATTCAAACAAAGAAGTTTAGTCGCCTTTTGTGGATACTACTGGATAAAATTCGGATACAGGTATGAAGGCTGGAGAAAGAGAACTAATGGAAAATAAAAATGACAAAGCCCTGAAGAAAGCTAACCAGAACAGGAAAGAGTGGAGAAGAAATTTTGTTGTGCGCAGATCTGTATTTGTGAGTATCCAACATGAGGAATGCAAAAACCGAGCAGAAGAGGCTGACACATAATTTCCCAAGAAAGAGAATAACATCTCCAATCACATTGACTTTTCCTATTCGCAAAATGTTGTTCATAATCAAACTTGTGGCAATAGAAGAAGCTCTAAAGAATCCTTTACCAGTAATAGCTATCTGCAAGAAAAAAAAACATAAAGAGATAAAAGTGAGTGGAAGAACTCCTAACAGAGAAACTTGGGCTTGTTTTACATACAAAACTGACGTCTATTTCAAGGTGCATGCACAGAATTGTAATCTTAGCTGCAAATGTGCTATAAGAATGTGGTGACACCAATTGGTATAGCTACTGGTAGCTTTCCCATTCATCGTGCCATCACACAGCCTGCATAAGCTAGTGAAGTTTTTGTGAAGTTTTTAGTATAGCCAATTTTACAGCTGGTCCCTGATTCAAGGAGCTTACTATAAGCTCCTCGTCGTGTTTAAACCTGACTTACTTTTATTCTTTTCTTGTTCTTTTTGACCTGTCATTATTACTCTATTTCACACATATAATCATTCTATTGATTAGAAAAGGTAAAAAAAGAGAAAAAAAAGCCTAAAGCTCCTGAGGTTTAAAGACTAGAAACCTTGCAAACCTTAAAATAATACCCTAGCAAATTCTAAACAACAGCAGTAATTCTTAAAATTTACTCACCATAATATATGCATTGCGATTAACAGATTTGATAGTCCAATCCACACACCCAAGACAGCACAGTGAAGAACATGAAACACATTTCCCTATCATGCTTATAGGTGTTGTGTTAATATGCTTCAACCTTCGGCGAATCGATTCAAGGATATATCGGACAGATTCAACCACAGAAACTAGGAGGGAACCAATAGCCACAGAACCCAAGTTATATCGCATAAGCCGCTTCATTGAGGCAAAGACTGGAAGGAAAGGAATCTCTTGCTGCATTCATCACATTCTGTGGGTTTTAGAATTAAAATAAAGATGAACAAAAGAAAGCTTTACACCTCAGTGAATCAGACAACCATGACTGTAAATTCCTATCCAAATGATCGATTTACAATTTCTATATACGAGGAAAGATGCTTATCATCGTTATCCTAATAAAATCTTACATGAAATGCAATAAGAAGACCCCTCCCTAATGTTTTAACATTACTCACTTCAACCATACGATTATGATCAGCCAACAGTTGATTATTTACTATCAAAACACACTCAAATGCCTTGTGCAATACTAGTCCTAGTGGTAGGTGCAGTATGGTTACTTCTGTAAACCCTGAATTTCCTACTTGGTATCTTAATTTTAGAAGTCTCCTTTTCTTCTTATTTATTTATTTATTTATTTATTTATTTTTATGAAAGCATGTTTAGAAGCTTATCATTAAAGAATATAAATGCTTACCGCTGTTTCACCGCGAGCCCAATAGTAGGATGCAACAGAACCAGCAATCACAGTTGATGAACATGCAATAATGAATTGGGTAGCCCAATAGCATCCAAACAGATGGAACAATATTGCTATTGTTATGTGATGTGTATAATGAATACTATATCCACAGCAACTATCACAGTTGACTCTACGTGATTTGAGGTCATAAGCGCAACAATTGGCATTGCTGCAATCATTCTGGAGAATCTGTCCCGAACTGAACAGATGGAAAGCTGCAGAAAACCAGAACATGTAAAACACCACAAGAATGGTGTAGGGCATTATTGGAAATATAATAAGTGCTTGAACTTCTCCAATTACTTTTGCAGCCACCTGCACAAAACTTTAACACCTTAATATGCAGATCGACACTGTTAACTGCAGAATAAAGCAGCATAAGCAGCTAATGGAGATTGATAACAGAGCAGTATTCTGGAAACCAAACAAACTTGGAGGACTGCTAATTATATTGATTGAAAATGTAAATGTTTCCTCTACGTCATAAACCTATGACTTGGAAGATTCTAATCTGGATTTACCACAACAATAAATTCCCATAAAAAAATCATATAAAGACATGTAAAGGTTGAGATACATTGATGAGACTCTCCTGCTCTTCTCTACTTCCAATATATGAAGCCCATGAAGCACTGCTTGCCAGTACCAATGAAGTATAGCAAGTACGGAACATCTATCAGCACCTACTTTTGCCTTGCAACGGCATAGTCACCATCTATTGTTGACATATTTGCAGTTTATGGTATTTTAAGCTGTCATAGCAACAAAGTGAATTGTTTCATGAAATTTAAACTCACCTTCAAAACAGAAGTAGCCATAAGGATGCGGCGGATAATTGCTATTGACGATAAAACAGAAATAATCATTATGACTGTCATCAAAACCGCAATAGCTCGTAGATGGTTTATCTCCTGAATGACAGGCAAAAGCATTTAGTGACAACATTCAAATAAAGTTAAAGCTTTCTAATGTTTCTAATTTACAGCAGTAGTTTGAGAATTTTAACCCACCCTTCCACTGATGTGATAGTATGGATCACTTTCGCCGATGACAACTGAGACAGCATCTTTCCCAATCCATCCAGCTGAAATGACATGGCAGAGTCAAAGTCCATGTTGAATTGTAAACTATCAAAGATACTAATTGAATAAGAAACTTGTAGTGAGTGTCTACATAACAGCAATTCTGACAGCACGTAAGAGAGATCAAAAATTTTATTTTTATAGAACTTCAGATACAAACAACTAAAACTAATGACTAGATCTTAAACTTCCCCCTCAATGAACTTATCGATATAAGTAGTAAATTAATAGACTTCTTATATTATCAAAACAGAAAGTAATGACACCACACAGAAAGATCCACCCACTACTTACAGGTTTTTTTGACATTTCTACTTTCCTATCTTTTGCCGACAAATGTATTTATATTGCTGTTCCACCATCACGTGGTATATATGTTTCCACATCTCAATCACTAAAGTTAGTTTCAGAAAGGTGACCCCAACTCAAAGACCAACTTATGAAGAAGAGGGAACACCTTCAATATAACAGAATACCTAAAATGCATAGCAAAACTTATTTCTGACCTTTGGTGTAAAAAAACATAGTGACTGACACAATGAGAGCATTGAAGAGAATAACAGTAATCCAAGTCATCCCAGCAACAAAATGTCGAATCATCAGTAACCATATCACCGAGAGAAAAAGGGGAATAATTCCTCCACAAACAATTAACACAGGCCACGTCTTCCCAATGTCTGCCATATACCTCTGAAAGAAAATGAAAAGCACAAAATTAGAGTGACAATTTCTTAAAAACATAAAGTTTTAATTTCAGAAAGTTCATTTTGAATTAAAACGCACTGTTAACCATCTTCCTTCTAACCTTTAGGACTGCAGAATGAGAATTGATGGCCCTATGTATTGTTTTGTCAATGACAAGGTCCTCATTGATATTTACCCCACCCATCTGTTGCCAATGCCGCAAAGATACATTTGAAGCACGAGCTATGAACTGGCAGCTCCAATAGACTGAAAGTTTAAAAGAAAAAACTCAAAAGCCTATTAAGCAATGGTAAACAAATAAAACTAAGTTACATGCAACTTCATGTATATAACTCTGCATGTCCCATACTGACAAGGAAAAATGTAGGTGGATTATCCTCTCAATCTCAAAAGGATTCGACAGCTATCGTAAGAATGATTATCAGCATCTCTCACAATGCAAGGGAACAACAAACCATTCATTTGTTTTGATCAAATCCTCATCACATATGATTATGCTTGCTTTCGAGAGAATAATGTTAAATTCCTGGGAGTATAATGCTACTTGCAGTGGTCAAAATGGTTCCTTTGAGTCATTGATACGAACTAAAGAGGGTATAACTGTCACTTACCATTCACACTAGGAAATATAACAGGGTAGCAAGGGCCTTGAAGCTGAAGGGAACTGTTTCTCATCTCAGGTGTCAGGAACTCATAATAGTCATAATTCCTATCAATCCAATCTTCTGTGGAGATTCGAATATCACCATCTGGATAATCACAAACCCAGTTAAGAGAGTCTTCAGAGGGTGTAGGGCACTCCATTAGACAAATCGCTCGTGCATCAGCCAGCTTAAACTGACTGTGTTTTACTCCACTTTGGTATACCTGGTTGGGATTCAACCAGTACCGGACCTCCAATTCACGAAGATCAGGGTCTGCATGCTTGTTCCCACAAATGTTGCCCTTATAATCCAAACCGTACATAAGCCTGATTTAGATACACAACATAAACAGTCAAACAACAAGTTTAAGTATGTGTATCAAGTACTTGGTGGAAAACCACATTTTCAAAGAATGAAGTGTTTTCTTTTCGTCAACTTCAGCTCAACGTCAGTCTCTAGAACAAAATGTACGTTGCATCTGAAGGTACTTTAGCAACAGATAGTAACAGAACCAAACACTTCTAAAAACATTGTTCGAAATAGGAAAAAATGGGAATATCCTCCACTTGCTGCACAGTTGGTCACTAAACACAATATGGAACGATATTGAAGTTGTAGCTCCACCGCAAAAATGGCATTCCTGGACTACCGCATACTAAAGTTTGAATAAGAAGTATGACAAACAAACGGAAGGGATAAAAGAAATGCGTAGGCCAAAGTTTGACAGAATAAAAAAAAAAAAAAAAAAAAAAAAAAAAAAGAACGAAAAGAAGTATACCCATGCAGAATATCGAAGAATACAATAAAAAACTTACTTTACGTTTTCCCTTCTGGCTTAGACACTTTGTGAGAGTAATACAAAGTAGTAGATATACATTTCACCAAGACACCAAGGAAGAGAATAAGAATACGACAGCGACCGGTGAGAACCTTCCAAGAAAAACAACAAAAAATCTCATCTTTGTTCAGAGAAATCTCAGAAAAACAACTCAAAGGTTGCCGCAAATAAAAAGGACTCGTTTAAACACCAAGGAAGGAAAATCGTCAAGCATACAAACATTGTCCTTTACTGACTCCTTTTCTCTACATTCCAGAATTCCCTGACTAAATCTAGAGCTCAACTTTACCAAATTGCAGCTAGAACAAACCCGCTCTAGTACCCATAAAAACCAAGCAAACGACGAGAAAAACTGTAAAAGGTAGAAGAAGAAAAACCCATTTCAGCTGCTTCCTCAAGCAAGCCCAAATGTCAGTAAAGTAACAGAAAAAGACCATCTGAAGGCAACAAAAACAGTTGCCATCGGTTACCTCAACGGGTTCCCCTGGTTGAATCCGAAGCTGGAGTTCACAATCATAGCCACCCAGAAAGCAATGAAGAGAATAAGAAAGACCACATCCCTGCATTTTCGGTTATGTCTGATTATCCCCCCGACTTGGGTATCTCCATCACTTGACGGGTACCTACCAATGATAGCCCCCAACGGACCCCCCATGTCTCCCTCTTCTCCTTCGCCGTCAGAAGAGAAGATTGCAGTACTTGAAGCAGATGCAAAAGGAGGCTCACAAGAGAGCTAAAACTGCTGGAGGCTTGCAGCAGGAGGAGGGAGAAGAGAAATGGGAGTGAACTGTGTGTGTAAAGGGTTCTCGTTTTTGCTAAAGATTACGACAGTGGCAGCAAAAGAAGGCGCTTTCAGGAATTGTCGTCGTGCGGCTTGACTCCGCCATGCGTAGCTGGGACTGAGCAGAGAGACAAGCTTCACGAAAGATCGTGTCCTATGAGACGCACCAAAGGCTCTCTAGTATATATTGATCAGATGTAAGAAACATAACATAACTAGTTATTTTGAAGTAAAAACTATTTTGTTTTTCTACGTTTATGTCATGCCTTTTACTTCAATACTGAAACTCTTTTATTGTTAATAATATGTTTTAAAAAATCATTATATTATTAATTAAGCATTTTATTTTATTGGGTATTTTTCATTTCAACTCAATGAAATAACAAAATAAAATATTTAAACTATATTAATGAATAAACAATGAGCTAGAAATTTATTTATACTTTGTACATAGTTGTAATTATATATTTGACGCAGCGTTTTAAAAATCGAACCGAACCGACCGGTCCAACCCAGTTAAACCAGAATTGGAGGCCAATCCGGTTCTTATTGACTCAGCCCGGTTCACTATAATTAGAATTCTTTTTGTCTTTTTTCTATAAAAATATTAAGAAAATATAAAGTATAGGGCATAATATTCAATAGTTGAACCATTGGTCCAACCCGATCCAACCAGGTTTGACCAAAACCAGACATACTGTCGATTTGATGGCCGATTCGTTTTTTAAAACACTAATTTAACTTATGGTTTCCTCTATTTGTTGTAAAAAAATAAAAAAAATAAAAAAAACTTTTCAATATATCATTTTAAATTTTAAAAATAAAATCCTATTTTAATATAATTTTATCAAACTCGATATCTAGGTCCCTTGTTATTTGAACCTTTATCAACTCATAACTGTTTGGATATAAAAGGGCAGTCTGCCACGCTTCTCGTGTTACTAAATTGTAACTGAGCTTCGTCGAACTCAGAAGCCGCAGCCTTTTACTCTCGCGCCGAGCCGAATAAAATATCTCCACGGCTAATTACGTAATTAGCGAACCGAGCTGCGCGGGACGAAGCAAATCGCGCATGCGGATGAATTGACGAAACTGGCCTTGTGAGAAGGAATCTTAAGCCAAATTTTCAAGTACCCATCTTTACCCTCGTCGATGAGACAAATTTTCTTGGATCATGCATTCATGCTACAAGGGGGAACATATATCTTGGAGATAAATTTTTTTATATATTTAATGGTTTTATTATAATTGTTGAGAGCATGAGGAGGAATGTAAGTATTTTAAGTAATAAAAAGACATGTTATTGGAGACTTGCACTTATTCATTCTTAATTAAACCTCATGGAACTTAAGTTACCCAAACCTCCCTCCCTTGTTTATGCAACTAGACCTAGGGTTTGTTTGATTCTACTATTTGTAACTTCTCCTTAGTGTATGTGGCATGGGAAATTTATGTGTACCGAGGTTACATTGTTGTCCTTTCTAGTTTGGGATCTTGCCCTTGTATCTCTTATTACTTCTTATCTTGTCTATCTTTACTTATGACTATTTTTATTGTAGATAAATAAGCATTGTTAAGAAATTATCAGTGTTTTAAAAACCGAACCAAAACGATCAGTCTGACCCCAGTTGAACCATAATTGGAGGTCAGTTCAGTTCTTGTTGACTCAGCCCAATTCAGTGTAATTCGTATTATTTTTACCTTTTTTCTTATAGAACACATTAAATATATGTAAAACATGGTATATAATATTCATCGGTCCAACCCGGTTTCAGCCGGTTCAACCAAAACTGGACATAGTGCCGGTTGGATGACCGGTTCGATTTTTAAAACATATGAAAATAAGTTAATAATCGATTAAATTAGGTAAATAAGAGAGCAAAATATGCTTTTTTTTTTTTTAATCAATTTTTTGTTCCTCGACTTATGTATGAAGAAGTTTGTATCTACACATTGTGTCACATTTACACGGTTCAATAAGGCAGGCGAGCAGTTTTGCTCTAACAGTAAGGCCAATTTAGTAATTAAAAGAGGATGTGATTCTCGCACTGCGATCACTCTTATCGAAAGGTGAATGGAAACAAAGGAGCCAACAAATAAAAAAGAGAGAGAAAAACAAAGGCGAGTTTCGAAGGGCGAAAGAGAGGGCAGAGCCACAGAGGGCTCCGCAGTATTGAGAGCTCAGCCTTTTTAGCTGTTACCCTCGACAAATCAAAGAGTTTAAGAGAGTAGCTGCGAGGAAGGAAGAAGATGGGCGGCTCTGTCATGGATGTGCAATTGAAGGAAGAGATTGATAACGCGCTGAGGGAGGGTGGACCCGTTGTCATGCATTTCTGGGCTTCCTGGTGCGAGGCGTCTAAGCAGATGGATCATGTCTTCTCGCATCTCGCCGTCGATTACCCGCATGCTAAGTTTTTTAGGGTATGTTGGGTTTCGTTTTTGTGCATTGATTTTTATTTAGTGTAAAGATTATGAATTCTGGTGTGCATAGTTTTTTTTTTTCATAACTGTTATTTAATCAAATTTCATTCCTTTTATTGTTATTTGCTGATTGAAGAGATCCATTCTACTGTATCAAGGTGCTATTTTTGTCGTCGGCGGAGAATAACCGTTAGTTTCCGTCACCACTTCGTGTTATAGTTTTTAAATCAGCACCGCTAGTTGCACATGCATGTTCAAGCAGCTCTCGAAACTATTATAAATTGGCTTCCTTTATTTTTTCTGTCACAAGTCGATGGTTCTTGCTATCACGATTATGCCTGCTAGTATGTCGTGCTGGTTTTTCTATCTTACTATGATTTCGTTTCTTCTCGTCTGTTTTGTTCGGTCTTCTGCCGTGTATTGAGCTTTAATGCTGTTTTTCATTCGCGCTTTCTCGTGTTAAACCGGTTAATTCCATGTTTATTCTATTGTAATTTACTTGAATTTAATGATTTTTTATTTATCTGTTCTGACCGTTCCAGTAGAGTATATATATATATATATATATATATATATATATATATATATATATTTTTTTGGCTCCTTTTCTTATTTTTGCCGAAGATATTCAGTCGATTTTATTATCTTAGTCTAATTCATTAACCATAGTATTTTAATAGAGACAGGAAGCCTGAAACCTGTTATGAGTAATCCATTTGGCTATTATATTTTGATATCTAATGTATAACAAGATAATTAATTAGACTGTAAGCTTAGGAAATGCGTCTGTTGAGCATCATGTACACCAGTCTATGTTCTTCAATGCCTGGCAGTGCACTATAATCCTTCTTCATCTTAATTTTTGGATGCATGAAAAGGGAAGAACTCGCCCAAGAAAACAAGGAAAAACTCTTTCTTGGTGTGTAATGCATGGTTGACTTGTTTCTATGATGCCTCTATGCCTAACTGATACCAGGATACCGAGATGGGACATATTAGCAAACGTAAAGCTTTACAACATCACTTCCAATAGAATCCACGAATCTCTTCATTTGGGTCCCGTGTGCAAATAATCTGATTTGTTGTTAGAAGCATGATACATCAAATTGCTTGTTGTAAAGTTTTTAATTGTCCAACAATAGCACTATGGGATGTATTACCCTTTGATCCAGTGGTCGTTTTAGGGTTTCATACTGTGAAGAATAATGTTAAATTTCACCGGTTTCCAAGGAGTTTTAGCAGAATCTCTACATGTTGCTGATATTTAGGAAGATGGTAAAGTGACACTGCTAGGTGCAATCCATGTGTGCACCTTTTATATATTCAAATGATGCCCAACAGATAAGAATAACAAAAGTACACCTATTCTTTTCATCACTCATGCCCTTTATATGAGTTTTTTAACATTATTTAACTGAATTTTTTTTATTTTTTTTTTTGGGGGGAGAAGTAGTTTTGGATCATGATATGTTTTCTCCTGAATACGTTTCTTTGACCAGGTGAGAAAAGGTTATGTATCTTGTTCTTTTCCTTGATTTTTTGTTAGCAAAAGATGTTTCCATTGTTTTGGTAAATTCTGGTGTAACTCATATTTGAATTCTACTTCTCTCTTGCGGTTTCTTATCTTCTCCAACTCATAGCTCTTTGTCCTTTACTTTATTGTTTACATATAATGTTTTCTCATGATGCATGCACTTATTCAATCAATACTTCTCTGTTTGCAGGTAGAAGCTGAGGAGCAGCCTGAGATCTCAGAGGCCTATTCAGTTTCTGCTGTGCCATACTTTGCGCTGTGTAAGGTATACTTAAACATTCCTTTTTTTTTTCCCTTCCCTGTTGTTGTTTTAGCTTGTTATGATCCACAAATATATATGCAAATGAAAGTTAAGTTTTTTTTCTCCTTTAACAAACAAGTTCTCTTTAGATAGTCATTCTTTGAAGTTGTCCTGCATCTATCTGAATTATAATGAATGCTTTTTCTATGCAGGATGGAAAAACTGTTGATACACTCGAGGGTGCAAACCCATCAGGCTTAGCGAACAAAATTGCCAAACTTGCTGGGCCTGTCGATCCATCTGGGGCTGCAGTTCCTGCTAGCCTTGGCATGGCAGCAGGACCAATGGTGCTTGAATCAGTCAAAGAGTTGAGTCAGGAAAATGGCTCATCCCAATCTGCAAAAGCACCATCATCTGGTCTTAGTGAATCCCTCAAAAACCGAATTCAAGAGCTCATAAACTCTCATCCCATTTACCTATTTATGAAAGGAAGCCCTGAAGAGCCTAAGTGTGGGTTCAGCCGTAAGGTTGTGGAGATATTAAAGAAAGAAGATGTTAATTTTGGTACCTTTGATATATTGACTGATAATGAAGTTCGTGAGGGTATGAAGAAGTTTTCCAACTGGCCCACATTTCCTCAGCTTTTCTGCAAGGGTGAACTCCTTGGTGGAAGTGATATTGCAATCGCAATGCATGAGAGTGGTGAATTAAAGGAAGTTTTCCAAGACCATGGTGTCTTTTCAGTCTCCAGTGGTGCGACATCTGAGGCTGGAAAAGGGGGCGGTATAACTTTATCCGATGGATTGAGTACAACCTTGACTTCTCGCCTCAAAGAACTTATTAACTCTAGCCCTGTGATGCTGTTTATGAAAGGGAAACCTGAGGAGCCCAAGTGTGGCTTCAGTCGCAAGGTGGTTGAGATACTCCAGCAAGAGAAAGTCGAGTTCAAGAGCTTTGACATTCTCTCAGATGATGAAGTGAGGCAAGGCCTTAAAGTTTACTCTAACTGGTCAAGCTACCCCCAGCTGTACATTAAGAGTGAGTTAATCGGTGGCTCTGATATTGTGTTAGAGATGCATAAGAGCGGCGAGCTGAACAGGGTCTTGAAGGAGAAGGGCATTATCGGAGAAGAAACACGGGAAGACAGGTTAAAAAAACTGGTCTCTTCTTCATCCACCATGCTTATCATGAAGGGTACCCCAGATGCTCCTAGATGTGGATTTAGTTCGAAAGTGGTGGATGTTCTCAGAAAGGAAGGTGTGAGTTTTGGGTCGTTTGACATTCTGAGCGATGAGGAAGTAAGACAAGGTTTGAAGACTTTCTCCAACTGGCCTACTTTTCCTCAGCTGTATCATAATGGAGAGCTCGTAGGTGGTTGTGATATTGTCTTGGAGCTGCAGAGTAACGGTGAACTCAAGTCGACTCTCTCCGAATAGATAGAGCGTGCGTAGCAAATTCAAAATCTAGACATTCTCGAGAGGGAAAAACAAAAACAGTCAAAACCTTGGCCATTTTCTTGTTACTCTGTGTTTGTCAGTAATCCTTGGGTTTCAGTTACTGTTAAAAGCCTTTAAAACCGAGTATTCTGGAGATGCAGTCAACGTTTTGCTGTTGGTTGAAACTGAAACTTCTTTACGTTTATGTTTCCCGACTGCTTTGAATCCAGAATCAATCCCGTCGTCTCCATTTGCATGTCAACGGTCGAGTGTGTCGATTCACCTCAAGTCACCAGAGGGACCTGATTGCAGGCTTCCAAGTAATTGTGTTGGTTTTTGACTGGTTTCAAACACGAAACGCCATTGTTTGAACAACTGAATCCTGCTGAAATCTGTTTTATTGCTCTCAGGTATTTGTTCTTGTTAAAGTTGTCGATGTGTAATATTACTGCGGGTGGATCCTTAATGTGGGTTTAAAAGAGCTAAATGTTGGTTTTTTAGAGCTTTATAACGAACTATTAATTCGATAAACTGTTCGATCAGCATTCTACATTCAAATGCCTCCATAGGAGCAAGATTTCTTCATATACTGACGTACAGTTCTATTTAAGCTTTGCTGCTGTGTCTTGGCACTGGCAGCATAAAATACCAACAGGACTCGTAAATCTCCCACCGTCGTGTATATTAGGCCGTAAATTTTTCTTTCTTCTTTTTGGATAAAAGTTTATGGATAATAAAATTGCAAGATTTAATGAAGTTATACTTCTTGTGTCAGCACCTCTCTGTTGTAGATATGTCTATACTTGCAGTACTCTAACTGTACGTAATATTTGAAATAGTTTTTTAAAAGAAGGGAAAAATGGAAAAAATTAAGAAATAAAAAGTAAGTACTACAAATAACCCATGAAAGCACTTAAGAAACCATTTCATAATATAATTTCCTCAAATTCAATTCCAAATTACTAGGTAACAACATTTGAGTCTCAGTACGTAGTCTGATAGTAATACATGACACTTATGCCAACCAAATGAAATCAACAACATCAATGGTTTCTGTAGCAGTATGAACACAACCCCCCAGTTTTGGGGCATGAAAGCAGTCAGTCAATTATTCAGTCCTTGAAGCAAAGGTCGTCCATGTTGATTCTTATATCGAATTCTGACTTCCGGGGAGCCAGGGATCTTAATTTATTCATGTCATTTTTTCCAATCTGCACAAAATTTCCTGATATGAATGTACAGAGTTCCCACCCACCATCTTAATTCATCTCTCGGTATTGTTACCTCCGTAGCTGCCGCCGCTGCTGCTACTATTACCCGTTTGATTAGTACTCGTGCACTGGGACAAGCAGCCCATGAGCTCCGTCTCAAGAGCTTTGAAGTGGGCAATCTCCAAGAGCAGAGCGGAGTTCTGCCTCTGCAGGGTCTTGTTTTCTTCTAAAAGATGACTGGTTTCTGCAGACGTATTGTCTCTGTCTCCGGCCTCGAGAAAGCTCGGGAACATGCTCGGCGCGCACTTCCTTCGATTGATCTCAACGAGTACATCCCTTCCTCCTCTCCGGAACTTCTCGTGCTGGAATTCCCATCTGTCCGACGACGATTTCTTGAATCCCTGATTGAAGAGACGAAAAGGGTACTGTTTCAGAAAGCACGAGCGTGAAAGATTTAATTTTTTTTTTTTGGGGGGGGGACAGGAAGAGAAAGGGACAAGAAATACAGAAATAGTACTGGAAAAGAAATGAGATCTGCCACTGTAACCAGTCGAACACGTGAACACGCAAGAATGAAGAGGGACTCTGCTGTACCGTCTGTGTGAAGCTCGTTCACACGAGATCAAGTAGAATATTAGAGAAAGATCACAGTGAGATGACAGAAGGTCCTCGTCTCCTGTTTGAGTTTTTCCGCCTTCAGCCTTCGATATTTCTCCCTTCTTCTTCTTCCTTCATCTTTGGAGAACCCATAAGAAAGGAGGGGAAACTGAAGCTGAAGTCCATGAACTCGTCTGTCTGAGTTTTCTTCACTATTCTATTTGTTTTAAGAAACCGAACATTTTACAAACATTATTTGTTAGATAAGATCAATCAGCACGACCGGACAGAATTGATTACAGAGCATGATTAGAAGGCCCCCCCGTCCTGTTTGATCAGTATCTGAAGCTTCTCAGTTCTTTCATATTTAGAAATAATCAATTGCTCCCTCCCTCCTGTCTGACCAAAAGATTTAACAATATTTGATCAAACTTCTTGGTTCTTCTTTCATTAGTGTCTCTAATTGGGTAATTATCTCTTTTTTGCTCTGTTAATTCAATCGTTTTATGCTTTTAAACCATGAAGAGAGAGAAATATGTTTGGTAAAACAGAATATCTGATCACCTCTTCTCATGTTCTGAGTCTTCTGCTGAGTACTTGCGCATATGGCATATATATGTAACAGTTGTGAGATATCTTTGGTGTATAATTCAGAGCTTATCACTGGGTTATTTTCCTTAATATTAACTCTTCGTGAATGATCAGTAGCAGTTTGTTCTTGAAGAATATATATTAACATGGAAGCCCGTGTCAAGCTCCGAATCATGCAGTACCGAAGATCATATATGAACAAGCAGGTATATAGCAGAGCACTCCACGACCAGGTTGAAGTTGCAAGGATATATCGATGTAACGAAAAGTACTGTATTATCTTTACAAAATAACAAAAAAAAAAAAAAAAAAAAATCCGATTCGGCTATATCTATATATATATATACTTACATATGTATTGAGCTGCCGAATGAAGCTGGAGAAGTTACAGTGCTTGAAATACCTTGGCAGAAGCAACTGCGAGAACTCCTCCGGACACCACACCACGAACCCCGACCCATCCTCGTTCCACGACACGATTCCCTCCGTCCCTGGCTCCTCGAGCAAATCATACGTCTTGGACACAAACGGCGCCGCCGTCCTCGCCCTCGGCGACCTGCCAGCCGCCGCCTCCTCCGCCGCCGTCTCCGGTCTCTCCACTTGCTTGAACGTCCATGGCCGCCTCATCGATAGTCTTCAGCTGGGTTCTTGGAAGAAGATGGATCGATCAAAAGCAAGGGAAAGGAGAAAGCTTTATTTATTTATAAAGGGTGAAAGAAAGGAAAGATGTGATCCGATCCGAAAGGTGCGAAATCTTGACCGGGGAATGTCTGTATTCGGCTGCAGTGGAGATTTGGGTTTGAGGAAGGTTCGCCATCTCTGCTCCTCTTTTGACTCCCTCACACTCCATCGTGGACTGCTGCTCTTTAATTTTCCGCCTTTGAAAATCTCCACAAACCACGTAAGCTGCTATTGAAAAATTTCCGACCCACGTAAGCTGCTGCTCTTCGGAGACCATGCCATTGCCATAATATTCCTCACAGAATACCCGGTACGTGCGCGAATGTATTCGAATACAGAAAAATTAATTAGGTTACATAAGATGGCACACGTAATAATCAAAGAAGCCCACTGTTTCACCGAAAATTCGCCGGTCCCGAAGAGGCGCGATCGAGAGAATATTTTAATTACTTTAAAATAATTTCGTGTTACTGGATGTTTTTTGTATCAAGTAATGCGAATTCACTCTCCTAATAACCCTCTGACTCGATCTTCGTGTGAATTTGTCGAAGTTTCGGCTTTTGGCGAGAACGTCGAAGTTGAGTTCTGGGAACGAGTGTGCACGATCTGGTGTGACTTTGGTCGGTCGGACGGAAGTATTTGTGTTCCGTGTGTTTCGACTTATGACGTTGTCGACGAACGTGTACAGCTGCTCCGGTTGAACTGTTGAACGAATTTAACTGCGGTGGCTGAACTTCTACGGTTCGAGTGTATTTTCTTCTCGGCAAGAAGGTCGTCGAACTTCGATTTTTTCCAACCCTCGTGCGTGAGAGCTTCTCCTCCGGGAAGGAATTTGTGTCCTTCGGTTTGGGAGAATGAGAGAAAAAGTTCTTCACTTGTCGAGAGGTCTTTTGAGGTTAATTTCTCCAACCGTAGGGATGAAAGTTTTTCCAACCCCTGGAACAGGGAACGTCTGGCCTTTTGTAGCCAGTCTATGTAGTTGTTGAGGGATTTTGGCTGGGAAAGGGGATCACGATCCCCTTTCTGCTCGTGAAGTTGAGGAAGAAGAGGGGAGGAGGGAGACCAGGAGCTCCCCGTTGAGATCCCTTGAATGAGGATCGTGACCTCTTTCCAAAGATTTTATCCGGTTGAAGTGGATGATTGTATCTTCGACTCAAGACCGATGTGGCGATGAGTCACCGAAGTCGCTGTTCTTGACTAGACGGTGACTCACCGAAGTTGATGTTGGCTGTAAGATGACTCACTTGTGTTGATAATCTGACGAGAGACGGGATCCTGGCGATGGGCTGCGTCGGGTAAATCTGAGAATCGTCGAGGCCTGTCCACGAACCTTGTTTGCTGGATTGTTGGACTCCCTGTTGAATTTGGGCCGTGCACATTTTGGTGGATATACCCACTAATAAAATATGGGTAATATTTTATATATAAAAATGCAATTAAGATATTTTTTTTTTTTTTTTTTTGGAGTGTCCTTGGCAGTTTTAGATAAGATATTATAGTCAATTGGTTTTGGTTTGGAAGTGTTTTTCGATTCCCTTGGGTGGCTTATTTATTTAGCCCGGGTCGACGGAAGTATTTTCTGGGTTGCAGGGGGGCGTTCACTTCACTCGAGTTAAGCCCCCCGCACGCTCCCGGCGTGCTGCTGTGCGAGTAAGCGTACCGATACGCACCACAAAGGCGGTTCGAAGCCGATTCGGAGAGCCGATATTTTTCTTTCGAACAACTTGAAAGCGGCCGCCTCGTTAAGGACTTTCCTCGCCGCCTCTGAGATCGGAGGTTAAACCCTTGCATTTCAAAACCTGAAAATCCCGCGCGCTGCATTTTGTCCGCCGCCTCGCTGAGCTTGAAACCTACGCTTCTCAGATCTAGCGGTTAAACGGCGGTGGATCCTCTCTGGCGATAATGGAGGTGGAAGGTCAGAAGGCAATGAGCAACGTACTGTGTCTCTTAACGGATCCCGAAGGAAATCCTCTCGGTTCGGCATTGTATCTTCCTCAAAATACTGGTCCAGTACAGCTACTGGAAGTTGTGAATAAGCTTCTCAGTAATGTAAGATCCTGTTCTAATTATTCTTTTCAAACATCTATTTCGTGGAGATTCTATGTTGATGATGTGTTCACTCATCACTCACATGAAAATGTCCATTTCAGGAGGAAAAATTGCCTTATTCCTTTTATATTTCAGACCAAGAGCTTCTCGTTCAACTCGGAACCTATCTAGAGAAGAATAAAGGTTCTTCGTAAGCTTCATATTTTGCGATTTAACTTGAATAAAGTTTATTTGAAGTTGCCCTAGATAATAACTAGTTTAACTGCTGAGATTCTATGATGGTAACACTTGTTTATTTATGACACTGCAGTGTCTGTGGAAAAGGTACTCCAAATTGTATACCAACCTCAAGCCATTTTCAGAATCCGTCCTGTGAATCGTTGTTCTGCAACTATTGCTGGTATTGATTTTTGTTCTGCCTTACGATTAATTCTTTTGCTGAAACCACGTGATGTATAGAGATCTGCAACGTTGTATGCTGTGGATAACTCTCTGTACTTCTATTTTTAAGAGTTGTTAACTTCGTCACTTGGTCCTTCTGATACAAAGGTCATACGGAAGCTGTTCTTTCTGTTGCGTTCAGTCCTGATGGTCAGCAGTTAGCTAGTGGTTCTGGTGATACTACGGTTCGCTTATGGGACCTTAGTACCCAAACCCCATTGTACACATGTACAGGTATGATTTCTCATCATTTATTTTCCAGGCAGTTTTTCCCTTACTATGCATATATTTTTAATACTCAAATTCCTCTAAGTTTGTCGTGTTGGACTATTTAAAGCAACATGGTGCAGTAGGAGTTTTTTTGGAGCTTCTATTAATTATTTTTCTAATTTAATCTTTTGCTCACATTTCAAGGAAATAAAAATATCTGTTCAGTTTTCATTTTGTTTGAGGATTTCAAAACCTGCCCCTTCAAATATTTTTTCAGGTCACAACAATTGGGTCCTTGCTATTGCATGGTCCCCAGATGGCAAGCATCTTGTGAGTGGCAGCAAGACTGGGGAAATTATGACTTGGGACCCCCAGACTGGAAAACCATCAGGAAACCCGTTCAAGGTTTAATCTGCATATTATATGAATTTCCTTTCTCTGTTCTACTCATTGTCAATTTTCAAAGATTCACGAGCATGTGGCATTGGTTTAAATGATTTTCTCTAATTTTCATTTCACATCTCTGGATATTCTCATTGTAATACTTAAAGCATATTCTTGAGCTAATAAGAAAACTGTCTCTGGAATCTGTAACTTGCATGCTACATCCATGTGGGAATTTTTTTACATGCTTGCTACATCAATGTGGGATTTTCATCACCCCCCTGTTACTTGTGCGTGAATTTTTATCCCAACATTATAGTTTCTGTTTTGTACCCTTCTATTCTTTTGAAACCTCTTTCTATAATAAAACTATGGTTGTTTTTGTCTCTTACCCGTACGGGCCTGTGGAATTTCAGTAAATTTTTCACGAGATGGCGGAAACATGTTTAATGGGAAAGCATGAAAGGAGGCCATGGAAGTGCTTGAATTAGTTCTTATGATAATGGTCTTTAGGAAATTATTCACGGGCTTTTGTTTGGGTTCAAAAGGATGAGCTTGAACTTATTGTTTAGAAATCACTTGTTGCAGTTTAACTTGTCCAGTATTCATGGACAAGTATGAAAATAAAATTATCCAGTTACTTGAACTCTGGATATAACTTCTTGTTCTGTGAGATTATGCATCCTTCTCATCTTAGAAAAGTCTTATTGCTTATCTTTTTTGCATGTTAAAGGTTAGCTTAACGTGATTTTGTTTTCTATATTTTAGGGTCACAAGAAATGGATCACTGGAGTTTCCTGGGAGCCAGTACATCTGCGATCTCCATGCCGTCGATTTGTGAGTTCTAGTAAAGATGGAGATGCACGGATATGGGATGTGTCTCTAAGGAAGTGTGTCATCTGCCTTTCAGGCCACACACTTGCAGTAACGTGTGTGAAGTGGGGTGGGGATGGAATGATTTATACAGGGTAATGATAGCTTTGTTAAGCTCTTCCAAGTTTATTGAATTTTTTACCTTCGAAAAGTTTTGGTTACTGGTTTTCTGTTCTCTTCTACTCTTGCAGTTCGCAGGATTGTACAATTAAAGTATGGGAAACTACGCAAGGCAAGCTTGTGCGTGAACTTAAGGTAGTAATTTTTGTTGGTTTGAATTATGAATATTAGCTGTCATGATGTTGTTGGTGAATATTATTGTAATCTTGTCCATTATTTCCGCATTGTGATAGTGAATCTAATTAAAAAATAAATGGGAATGTTCTAACGACTTTCTGGGGGGAGTAGCTGTGTCAAAGCATCATGAAAAATAGCAAAGGCAATTGCTTCTGGAATAGCCAGAAACCTAGGAGCATGTAGCAAATACCAGTGTTCACCTTGTTTCTCCTATCGTTTTTCATATAGAGATGACTGGAAGGTGTTTTGTTTCTGTTGGAGTGAAATCTTTGACAGGTTGAGTTTTGTTTCTTCTGGTTAGTTGCAAACTGCTGCTAGCAAGTGGTGAATGATTTAGCTCAGTAGAGGTCTCTTTCTACTTGCTATTGTTAGGGGCCTGTCCTTCTTGTAATTTTGCTATCGAGCTTAATAAAATTGTCTTTTTTTAAGTGCTTATGAAACTTCCTCTTAATGGAAAAGATAGACCTTCTATGGTGTGGTTAGATCTTTTTTGTGGGTAAAGATGATTTAATTATTTTTTCATAAAAGTGAGCTGATTTAAGAGAGTTTGGGTGTTGCGTACAAGTAAAAGTTTTGTGTAGTGTGAGGTTGGGATCCTATTTACGAAGGAGGCATTTCTTGCAGACTATCTTCCCCGAGTTTCACATTGATAGCTTTAAAAATCAAGTACCATGTGATGCGGAGCTCGATACAATTTCTTCCTAGTGACAGCTTTGAGCTGTGATATTGTTAGATTTTTTCTATTTTTATCTGTCGTTATTGCTAGACAAGCAGCTCTGTGGGAGTTCACCCTTTTAGAAAGGGCCATGAACTTCACAGATATTCATAGATGGACAATGAAAGGCAACAGGAGGCACCAAATTGATTCACAAAACTCCATTTTCTACAAATTTTTCCAAGTATTGCTAGAAACGTTCAAAAATTAGCCTGCTATGTGAAAACGTGATCTCCACTTTTAAATGCATTGTTTCTGAATTTTGTCTTCTGTGATATTACATTTTTTATTTCCTTTGTGAATTTGTGGGATTTTTTTTATTTTTGATTTTGTGATTTATTTATTAAAGTAAACATTTAGTGTTCTTTCAATTAAAAGAATTATATTGTGCTTTTTTTATTGAAAGAATCATTTGTGTAACCTCATTCCTTTTCTCTCTACACATCTGGATTTTGTTTTCAGAATTTGTTTGTGCTCTAACTTTTGCTATGTATTCTTAAGGGGCATGGTCATTGGGTTAACTCTCTTGCACTGAGCACTGAGTATGTTCTTCGAACTGGGGCATTTGATCATGCTCGGAAATGTTATTCTACTCCAGAAGAAATGAAGATGGTAATCTCCACTCTTTTCTTGTCTTTTACCATCCCTTCCAATTGTTTGTATAATATATTTCCCTAATCTTCACTGTCATTAGAATGTCATTGTGAGCATGTTCAAAAGACATACTACTATGAACTAGTGCAGTTGCAACTTGCTCCAATTGGAAGTGGTTTATGTGTCTTGACATTCATTTCTGACATTTAATTTTGTGTTATATACTTTAGGCTGCTCTTGAGAGGTACAACAAAATGAAAGGAAATGCTCCTGAAAGACTGGTGTCAGGATCTGATGACTTCACCATGTTTCTGTGGGAACCTGCTATCAGCAAGCATCCCAAAGCACGTTTAACAGGCCATCAACAGGTGAAGATGCTCCTAAATTCTGTTTTAGTGCTCACTTATGCCGTTCTACTTCAGTTTTTGGTCATATCATTTCTAGATGGAAGAGCCTCTATCATGAAAAAAAGAAAATGAAGTTGAGTTTATATATGGTGACTTCTTAATGTTGTTTATGGAGTTTCATTCCTAATCCTTAAAATTCAAGATAAGCTTGTTGCTCTTAAAAAGACTTGCCCATTTACCTGGTGAAATTACCTGGAACATTTTTTGAAGACTTGATTGATCAGGCTTTATTTCTTGTTAAATGAGGGGGTTAATTTACAATATCTTGTTGTTAAACTCTCTCTCTTTGATATGGAGTTGTAATCTGTAAAAAAAAAGACTTGATAGGTCAGGCTTTATTCGTTGAAATGAATTGCAGTGTTCTGCACAGAATGTGTTAATCTAATGGAGAAATGTCTTTCATCTTATTTGACGGCTTTTATTTGAAAACACTGTTTACACATGTCACGTATTTAAACTTTTAGAACCTATACTTACTGTTATTTTCTGAGTTTGCAGCTTGTAAATCATGTTTATTTTTCACCTGATGGGCATTGGATTGCGAGTGCCTCGTTTGACAAGTCTGTCAAGTTGTGGAATGGTACCACTGGCGTGTTTGTAGCAGCATTTCGAGGTCATGTTGGGCCTGTATATCAAATAAGGTCTCAATACTCTATTTTTGCCTTCTTCTAGTTTTTCATCTAATCTGTTTGCTCATATGTAATGGTTGGTTTGTCGATGTCTTCCACCAGCTGGTCTGCTGACAGTAGACTTCTCCTTAGCGGAAGCAAGGATTCAACATTGAAGGTATTTTCGGAGTTTAAGTTTCTTTGTTATAGGATGTCTTGAATGTTCTTGTGACTCTGTTAACTATGTGATATGCATTTTGTCTTATTCTTATTCTTATTCTATTTTGATGCAAAATTCTTTGTAATACTAGTCGGTACCCAATACTCCAGGTCTTGGGGCTCGTATTGGCTACTGTCAGCAAATTCATGCTGTTCCAGCTTCTCCCCTTCAGCATCTGGCAGGCCTCGCCAATATTCTTACTTAGGATTGGTGCAGCTTGCCAGATGCTGCTCTTACAAATATGTGAAATTTTGCTGTAGTGGCATGGTTAAGGACCAATAAGTTCTTATCAACAATATACTAGTTTTTTGTACTCATACAATCACTAAGTCTGAATTAATACCTTCGGAGGCTGTTGACATATTTCTTTCCCATTGTTCACTATTATTCATTGCTCTCTTCCTTGTTTGGTGGTTTAGGTTTGGGATATCCGTACACGGAAGCTTAAACAAGATCTTCCAGGGCATGCAGATGAGGTTTATTATGCTTTTAATTTAAACTTGCTGTTCTCGCATAATCATAAACCTTACTTATTTGTTTCTTTTCCCTTTTCATCTTTTCAAAAGGTTTTTGCTGTGGACTGGAGTCCAGATGGTGAGAAGGTAGCATCAGGTGGCAAGGATAGGGTACTAAAATTGTGGATGAACTAGATACTGATCTAAAAGCCACTGCGGAGTATATTGACAAAGAAGGTATGGTTTTTTTTTTTTTTGTTACTTTCACAATGAAATAGTTAGTGTATGCATTTTGAACAATCAAGAAAGCAACTGGCAAGGTCATAAATCAAGAAAGCATAAGAATCCAGTTCCTTATGTCATAAATTTCATGGCATAATTTTCATTGGCTTGATTTTCGTGCACATAATATTCATGAGCCTGATTTCATAGCATAATTCTCATGGTATGATTTTCATGGAATAAAGTCATTTAGCCCTCTGCTTTTTAACCAATACTTTCAGATTAATGTTGTGGATCCTCGTAACTGTTTTGAGTTGTCTTGGATCTGTTTTCTTCACCAAAGTGAAAATATCCAACCTGTTTAACTCAATGCGTGTTATCCCTTAAATATTTTTTTTTGTTAAGTATTCAAAAAGAAATTGCTGGAGCTATCTTTTCTCTCCTCAATTTTGTTATTCCCTTCAATTTTTTTTTTTGAGTTAAGTCTGCTAATATCTGCTTGCTTTTGCTTTTATATGTTTGAATGGAAGAAAAGACATATTTGCTGAAGGATTCGTTAAGCACGAACAAATATATTGGCTGTTGAGTAAATGAGAAAGAGAAACTAATCCTCTGTCAATTGAAAAAAAGTCAAACACTGGGTCTTGGGCATTAGCTCAGTGGTCCCATGGGAGTTATTGCTGCGGGAGGTCTTGGGTTCGGGTCTCCACAGCAGCATTGGGAGTAAAACTTGTAATTGGGAGTAAAATGTATTCACTTTCCTAAAAAAAAAAAAAGTTAAACACTAATTTAGGTCCTCACTTCAGGTCAGCAAAATTTGAATATTGCCTCACTCATATACATCTAGTGAGATTTTTTGTACATTTATTTTGTACATCTTCCTCTTTAGGGGTGGCAGTATTACCCGATTACCCGATTACCCGATTACCCGATTACCCGATTACCCGATTACCCGATTACCCGATTACCCGAAAGGTAATTGGATGGATAAGGTATAAACTTATTGTATTTCGATTACCCGTTTACCCGATTAAAAAATTACCCGATTACCCGACTCTTAAATGAAACGGATATGGATAATGGGTATTCCTTACCCGGTTACCCGATTACCCGGATGGTAATTTGGTAATTATTTAAAACTTTATGCCCTTATTTGTTTGATATATTTACTAAGTTATTTTTCCTTGGTAATTTGGTAAATATTTAAAACTTTATGCCCTTATTGGTTTACTTACACTTGGTAATTTGGTAAATATTTTAAACTTTATGCCCTTATTTGTTTGAAACATTAACCGAAGTTATTTTCTTTGGTAATTTGGTAAATATATAAAACTTTATGCCCTTATTTGTTTGATACATTAACCGAAGTAACTTTTTCTTGGTAATTTGGTAAATATTTAAAACTTTATACCTTAATACATTAACTTTATATCTTTATCCTTTTATTTACCCGATTACCCGGTTACCCGCGGGTAATCGGGTAAAAGACTCGGGTGACGGAATAGCTAATTGTTATTCGAGCGAAACGGGTAACGGAATACCGGGTATGGTAAGCGAAACGGGTAACGGAATACCCCTTACCCGTTTCGTTTATTACCCGTTTACACCCCTATTCCTCTTTATTGCTTGGGCTTATATATTTTCTGTACAATAATGTCTCACTCACTACCCTGTATGTGTAACTTTTATTGTGGAGCTTATAGGTTTGCACATTTGCTCATTCCTCTCAATGGTAGGTCTAGTTCTCTCGCGCTAGATGAGAGTATCCAAGGTCTGTCAGTTACAACATGCTTGGTTTGCCCATCAGTAAGAGTGAGCATGCATGGTTTGGCCGTCAGTAAGAGCATGGTAGATTTGCGTGCTAGTTAGAGCATGGTGGTGTTTTGTTTTAAGGAAGAACATGGTAGTTTTTTGTAAGTAAGAGCACATTAATTTTGTTTAAGTAAGAGCATGTTAGTTTTCTCTAAGTAAGAGCATGTTAGTTTTGTCTAAGTAAGAGCATGTTAGTTTTGTCTAAGAGCGAGCATGGTAGGTTTGCACACAAGCTAGTTTAGGGTAGGGCTGCGTGCCTGCTGAGTAAGGTGGGTCTGCATGGCCGCTGGGGTAAGGTGGGTCTGCATGGCCGCTGGGGTAATGTAGGTCTGCATGGCTGCAGGGGTAATGTAGGTCCACAAGCCCGCAGAGTAATGTAGGTCTTCATGCCTGCTATTTATAGAGTAAGGTAGGTCCCGTTTACGAACTACTGAGGGCTACTAAGGGTTTGGCAGGTCAGCAAGCTCTCCTTTTTGGGTTCAATACGACAAAGTGTGCTCGACTAAAGTTTTTTTTTTTTTGTAGGACATTCTTTTGTCCACGAGCACTCAAGTTGGGGCTTGGTGCGGTCTCATTGAGGTCTCGTATGTCTCTGTGCATGCAATAGTGGGTTTGTTAGTGCTGCACGCAGCTTAGGGCTTGGTCGCCCATGCAACCTTGGGCTTAGTAGTGCTGCTTGCATGCAGCTTAATGGCTTGGTAGGTCCGTATATGGCTTGGTGGGTTTGGTGGTACCTTACCGTAGCCAACATTGGGCTTAGTAGTTAGCATGTGCTTAACTTAGTGCTTAGAGCTCCATAGGTAGCACTTAACTTGGGGTTCGATAGGTAACATTTAACTTGGGGCTCGATAGGTAGTACTTAACTTGGGGTTCAATAGGGAGCACTTCACTTGGGCTCGATAGGTAGCACTTAACTAAGGGCTCGATAGGTAGCCCTTACGTTAGGGTACAATAGGTAGCATTGGGTAGGGGCGCAATGCAACTTCGTGTACGTTAGAGGGTTCAGTAGGTAGCATTAGGTAGGGGCGCTCTCGCAATATAGGGTTTGATAGGGGTGGGCCCGTGCAACTTAGGGTCGCGGTGCTCCCGCGCAACTTAGGGTCGGGGAGCGCCCGCACAACTTAGGGTTCAGTAGGGAGGTGTGCTCGTGCAACTTAGGGTACCCGGGTGCCTCGCCAAGACAACTTAGGGTCTGGGAGCCCAAGAACCTAGGGTACTGGTGGGGTGCCCGCCAAGAACTTAGGGTCTCCGGGTTGGGGGGGCGCCAAACTTAGGGTCTGGTTGGGGAGATCAAGAGAAACTAAGGGTTTTGGGGGGGGCGCCCAAACTTAGGGTTCGCAGAGGGGGGCATGAAACCTAGGGTTCAGAGGGGGCCAAACCTAGAAACTTAGGGGTCCAAACCCCAGGGTTCAGAGGGGGCCCAAACTAGGGTCTGTGAGGGGGGGGGGCCAAACTTAGGGTCTCCAGGGGGGCCAAACCCCAGGGGGTCGGCAGGGGGCCAAAACTTAGGGTCTGAGGGGGGGCCAGCAAACTTAGGGTCTCCCAGGGGTCTTGCAAACTTAGGGTTCCCAGAGGGGGGCAAAACCTAGGTTCGGGTAGGGGAGGGCCAAAACCTTAGGGTCTCAGGGGGGCCAAAACTTAGGGGGGGGGGGGCCAAAACCTTAGGGTTCAAGAGGGGGCCGCAAACTTAGGGTTCCAGGGGGGCCAAAAACTTAGGGTTCGGTAGGGGGGCCGCAAACTTAGGGTTCTAGGGGGGCACAAGCAAACTTAGGGTTCGCTAGGGGGGCCACAAACTTAGGCCCACGCTACTTTCCCACACGGGGCCTTCACCACGCCGTTTTCCACCACGCCGCCCCACCACGCCGGGCCCACCACGCCGCCGCCCCACCACGTTTAATTACCACGCCACCCACGCCGCTTCCCCACCACGCCGCTTCTCCCACCACGCTGGGTTTCACCATCGCCAGCTTCACCACGCCAGTTTACTCACGCTGGCTTCTAATTCATCGCTGGGCTTTAACCACGCTGGGCTTCACCATCGGGCCAAGTTTTACCACGCTGGCTCTACTGACACGCCGTGTTTACCACGCTGGGGCTCTCACCACGCTGCTTTTACGCCGTCACCACGCTGGCTTACCTTACTGCTGGGTTTACCCACGCTTTCGGTTTCTAATTATGCTGGGTTTCTACTATCAGCTGGCTTTAATTATCGCTGTTTACCACGCTGGGCTCACCACGCTGTTTACCACGCTTCGCTTCTAATCATCGCTGCCTTTTACTCACGCTTTCGCTTTCTAATGACAAGTTGCTCTCTAATTACTGCCTCTACTCACGCTGCCGCACTACGCTGGGCTCTAATCACGCTGCTCTACTCACGCTGGGCTTCACTACGCTGGTTTTACCACGCTAATTATCACGCTGATCACTCACGCTTGACCTAATTACGCACCCACCACTACGCTCCACCACGCTGCCACCCACCACGCCATCACCACACCACGCCACGCTTCACACCACGCTTCCACCACGCCGCTTCACCACGCCGCTTCCACCACGCCATTTCTACCCCACCACGCCACGATCACCCACCACGCCGTTCCACCACGCCACCCACCACGCTGACCCACCACGCTGAATTCCACCACGCCGACCCACCACGCCGACCCACCACGCTGACCCACCACCACGCTGCCCCCACCACGCCGCCCCCACCACGCCGCCACCACGCCGCCCCACCACGCCGCACCACCACGCCTTTCCACCACGCCGACCCACCACGCCACCACCACGCTCGACCCACCACGCTCGACCCACCACGCTCGACCAAATTTGGTAAATACTAATTAATATGATCTACTTAACTTGTTTACTTTAACTTAACCAGAAAATCCCTCACGTCTTCAATTTAAACATTTGTCTAATTAAGTTAAAGCCAATTGTTTACATTATTTCTTTTCATTTTAATATGGTCTATTATTTACTTAATCGAATACTAAGTCCATAACAATGAAATGAAATGCCGAAGATGAAATAGCCGTTTGCCTACAAAATAGATGAAAACAAGATATGTCGAAAGATGTAGAATGGTTAGGAAAAAAAAAAAAACATTAATGACAACTGCCTGACGTGTTTGAATGACCCTTCGCAGGAATTTGTGTAGAGTCTATTTGGTGTGGGCCGGAAGCAGGAAGCTAGTATGCAAATATTTTGTAGACTTACGCATTATTCACCAGGAAACGAAGACTATTACTTTTCACAGAAAAAAGTGTGTTGTTATGCAAATGCGAGGTTTTTGATCGATAACCTATTCTTATATTACACTGAAATGAGATAAATGATTCTGAAGCACACAATGAGCTCGTCAAACCAGCAAACACGTGAATGCACGTCCACAATTTTATGCATTTGTCCTCTAAAAGTGGTAAGTGAGGAGTGAATGCTAGGCAGAAAGAGTAAAAGACACGAGACGGGGAAAAGACTGTTGGACTAAGAACCCCTGTCCTCGTCCTCTCCCCACAAACAATAACATAATTTTATTAAGATTTGGTTGGCTTGCAAGCGCACCTACAAAGCAACAACCAACATGACAACCATCATGCAATGCTAGTCTCCCATTTTCGCTCCCCTCATAAAACATTAATTAGATTAATCGTTTCTCAACTTAAACTGCTAATATGTTTCGGCCACTAATTGTAATGTACGGAGGGACCAAAGGAGAGATCTGCAGCACTTGTTACATAATGTCAGCAACTTTTATAACAAATCTTCTTTATCCTCCTGACTCATCCAATTCCCCATCTGACCAATACTCTGCTCCATCTTCCCATGCTCCGCTGAGCTTCTTTCTGGTTTGATTTAAACAAATAGAATAAATCAGTAAAGCATGTAATTTTCCTAATGCGTTTCAACTCATCAAATGATTTCAACAAATTTCCTAATGCTTTTCAACTAATTTCCTAATGCTTTTCAACTAATTTTCTAATGCGTTTCAACTCATCATATGCATTTCACCTAATTTCCTAATGCCTTTAAACTCATCATATGCATTTCAACTAATTTCCTAATGCCTTTCAACTCATCTTTCAACACTTTAAATCAGTAAAGCATCTAATTTCCTAATGTGTTTCAAACACATTATATGCGATTGAATGACTCTTCCCATGAGTTTGTTGTTTTAAAGAAAACTTAAAACGAGACAGGTCCAGGACCAAGTGAAATGTTTAATTGATTTGGTCCGGAAGCAGGAAGCCGACATGCAAAATATCATACAAACTTAGATCCACATCACACAAAAGGAAAAGGGGGCTATCATATGAACTCCACTGAATAAAGTGTACAGTGATAAAAATACGAAGTTTTTGGCTGGAAGAAGAGAGTACAGTGTGCAGATATTGACATACCAACATACACGTGAATGCATGTCCTCAGTGTTTGACGAAAATTGCCTGTCACAGTTTCATCCAGATGAAGCAATCTGGGTGCTTGGTTTCTCACTGAGCAACATCAGGATCAAGTCTCCTCTGAATTGCTGCTGCAGCCTGTAAGAGAATTTGGTTGATAATAAGTAAACTCAATAATTTTAATCATTAGTTCATGTAGGTTCAATTGGTTGTTTTCTAGAAACATGAAACTATTTACGACTAATTCCTTTTTATCCCTGACTATGAGGACTATTTAGGAAAAATTTTAATCATTAGTTCATAAAGGTTCAATTGGTTTAGCATTGAATTTAAAATGCTTTAAGGTTTGTTTTCTTGAAACAAGAAACTATTTAGGACTAATTCCTTTTTATCCTCGAGTTGTTATATTGCCTTTCCTATAATGTCATATTGAATAATCGAGCAACAGTCATGACAGTATTCCTAGGTATTTTAGCTTCTTCAACTGTTCAATCTTGAGATAATATTGCCAGATACTTCATTAAGTGCTCCCCCAAAAGGTTTATCCAAGTCCTAATAGTACTTGTCTGCATACCTCAGCAAGAATATTTCCACAAGGGTATTCCTAGGTATTTCTCTCAGCAAGGATCAAACATAAGTGTACCTCATATATGCTTAAAGGAGAACTTTGCAAATGGATTGAAATCTTCCAACGTGTTAGGCTAGTATTCAAGGACGACAATTGTTAGTTGTCTGTGTTTATGCAAATTTAGCCCAAAGACAAGAAATACAAGCAAGTAAGAAATGTCTCTACCAGTTAAAGATTGGAGGCTCAACCATTACCTAAAAAATCAGTAATAGAATTTGCAAAACAAGTACTTAACTCCATGTGATGGACATGCAAACTGCAGAGAACTATTACAAGCAGAAGCACTCAGAAACTGATAGCAAAACCCAGAAAAAAATATTCAATACAACATCAAATCCAAAGAGACTGAGATATGGTCATTTTGTATGTTATTTCAATCTCTTTCAGAATTTTCAGATGATATTTGCAGCAAAAATTACTTAAACTAAGTGCACTATTAAAAGGATAACATCTGCCTTACCTCAAAATTTCCAATTCTATACTGGTAAGCCATTTCCTCCCTTAACTGAGCCTGCTCTTTCATGGCTTGTGCCTAAGAAATTGAGCCAAGAAGATTAGCATCTTAACAGTTATATGCATGCCTATTTCCATGCACTTCGTCATGACCTTCATGTACTAATATGGACTTACATGGATCACATGGATTATCAGTGGCAGATGTCAGCAGGATTAAATTTTTGAAAAGCATAAAGAAGCAAAGATTATTTCTGAAATCGACTCACCAGTCCACTCTGCATAGATTGCTTTAAAGCTTTCACTTCCTGTTCCTTTTGCTTCTCACGTTCTCTGAGCAACTCCTGCCTGCAAATTGAAAGCAACTAATAGTAATCTCAAAGATAAATTCAGAAGAGAATCTTCACAAAGTTAAAACCAAATGAGCTATTACTTCTCTTTCTAGTACCAGATCAGAAAAAGAATGAAATCTTTAACCCAAAAGTCAGAGTCTCCAGAAAAAGGACATCAGGCTTGAATTGTTTACACGAAAATAATTACAGACTAAATGAAAATTTCTCTATGGGCTCCAGTAGATTGACATTAGGAATCATAGAAATAACACTAGATCTCCTTATTAGACCAAAGATTTAGTACCCAGAGCAGATATGTCAAAAAGAAGTGCACAACACACCTGCGTAATTCTTCATCATTGAACACAGTGCGTTCTGTTTCGGACAATCTCTTTAAACCCTTTTTCATTTCTCTCTCCATCTTGCGCCGTTGATAAGTGTCTAAGTCATAATATCTGGAAGCAAAATACAGGAAAAATTTGAACCTCTATTATTTGGTAGCTGTGTCCTTTCTTATCATCAAGATAAATCAGAATTAGATATACCAGTTACACTTTTTATGAAGTCGTATGCTTGTCTCGTGGTAGGGAGACTTGACCTCAAGAACTCACGACTGCAAACCATACTATGCGACCACTGAGGTAACGAACAGGTTACATCAATTACTTTCTTCTTTTATATAACTATATTAAACTGTCATTTAAACATCTTGTACTTTACAAAATTAGGCATTTGAAGTGAATTCATAAGCATCTCTTTGAGGCAGAGTATATTCATACTATTATATGCTTCCATCGTCCATTCTCAATACCAAATATCTTCCTACCATGCTTCATTATTCAGTTCTTTTAATTCATTATCCTATCCCAATAGGAACTTTTTCTATTGTACGAGAGAAGATTTGAGACACCAACAGGTTCCGAAAACCTGGCAAGAATAGACATACTTTTGATAGAAGTAGAAGGTTCACTTCAAGCCAGTATTAAAATTTTCTAACATTCCCACAGACATCAGAAAAGGAGGATTTTTCCTTCCTTAACTAAGCAAAAATTTCATTTGATCTACATCAGCTTGATTTACTAAAAGTATAGGCAGTTTTATACTAATTGCAATAATAGCAAACATGAAATAGTTTTCACAAATACAAGCAACCAAAACATAATTGGTTTTCAAAAACATAAAATCCTGAAAGCTAGAAAAATTGTGTCACTCTCAGCATAAGCCAGGAATGTCTGAGGCCTGCTCCCAAGCATGTATCATATAACACAACAGGGTGACAGGTTTATTATCCGAAGCACAATAGAACTTTGTTGGGAGAAAACTAAAAACTTCTGGATAGCTCTACAATTTGCAAAATGTTGTTTATATCTTTTAAGAATTGTGTGAATTAAAAATGATTTGGAAGACAAATATTACCTATAACATGCTAGGCTCTTGCTTTAATAAATTACCAAGTTCATCACATAATCTGAGATAATGCAAGTCAAAGAAATTTACTAGCCTAATACAATAAGATCACTATTTTTTTTTTTTAAAAAAAACTTACTTTTTTGAAGGAAATGTAGCTGTGTTATGATCCTCCATGAACCTGAAAGAATGATAAACATTCAGGTTAGGAAAATTGAACTGCTTGAATTAAACAATAGCAAATGGAAAAGGGAAGACTAGCATAAGTGTTTCACTCATACTAGCATGTGCATCACATGGATAGTTCTTACTCCTTGAACATTTGTTTCTCTTCCCGATTCTGGAGATTTTCCAAGTTGACCTAGTGAGACATCCAGTAACCATGAGGCAGTGAAATCATGTGGTTAAATGTTAGAACCATCTACTTATAAACAACGTATCTCATTTAAACACCACAAATAGTTTAATGGCACCAAGCATACAACATCCATAACCAGATCTAAAAGAATCATATTCTGCACTGATCTCTCTATTCTTCCCTCAGCTTAGAAAATCTTTTTTACACAAGACAACCATTCCAAAACCAGATAAAAAAAGAATAAAATCAAGCACTAATCTTTACGTATTTTGCTTAACTTGTCTAATATGACTTTCTTCAGTTAGTCACCCCACACAGCCGCTTCCAAGACCTGATCTGAAAGTATGAAATGCAGCACACAAACTTTCTTTACTTAATTTTCCTAGTACTCACTAATACTCTGCCCATGAAGCAACCATTATGAAAAGTTGAGTATCAAATGCCACATTTGGAGTCTTTCTTTATTTGGTTTAACCTTGCTAATGTTTTCTCTGGCAAGCAACACCGTACCAATAAAACCTGACAAACACAGTTCCCTCTCAATGCAAATTTTAAAACTTCATGCTCATATTTAACGACAACAACCACCACAAAGCATCCAAGGGCGGAGTACTGAAAAAAATGAACCACCACATGAATATGCCATGGAAAAGAAAATACTCAGGCACTAACAATTGGCATAAATGTTGTTCACATCCAATTCTGAGATGTTAGACCATAAAGCCCTATTTAATGCAGTAGAAAGGTTGACATTTCTAATAAATTTACCTGCTTTACTTCAGCTAACCATGCCGTGAACTCAGGTCTCTTGGTCCTGCAAGAAGGTAAAAAAGGAAAAAGCATAAACCAAGGAGGGAAGCCAAAGATCATTTTGATAGCTTCTAGCTATTATAACACTTTGCTACTCAGAGAAAATTTGATGATCAATACAACAAAAGGTAAAATAGAAACATCTAAAAGAGGTTCCAAGCAGTTTGGAGCAACATATTCCAAGACCACAGTTCGAAAAATCTTACCACATATCAGTTTCCCGAATAATCCCGTACTTCCCCCACGAATTCGTAACCGCTCCCATCTTCGCCTTCTCTTTCTCCTTCTTCTTCTCCTTCTTCCTCTTCTTCCTCTCCTTTTCCTTCTTCCTCCTCTTTTCCTCTCTTCTTTCCTTTTCTCTCCTCTTGCTCCTCATCTCCTTCTCATACTCTCTGTCCCTTCTCCTCTTCCTCTCCTTTCTCTTCCTCCGCATTTCATCTTCACTCTCCTCCGTCGACGATTCCGACCGAGAATCGGAGTAATCCGACGAATCGTCATCTTCACCGGCCCTTCGCTTCCGAGACGAGGGCTTCTCTCCGCCGTGGTCTGGCGCCATTCCCGAGGGTTTCAACTTCGGACAACTGAGCGAGAGGGTTAGGCGGTTAACAGAAATCTAGCTAATCGGGCCGACGCTAGGCCCGGAAATACGTGGGTCCCACCCAGCATCATGATTTTGAAGCATTTAAAATTTAAATTTTAAAAATTCAAAAAATATCTCCGAGTCGGTTAAGTAAGGCGGTGGCCGCTGGGTAAGTGCACGTCAGCACGTGGATGGGCGGGAAGGAATATTTGTTATTTAAAATAATAACTGAAAAAATCAAAAGTTCATTTAAAATGTCATTAAAACATAAAAATTATACATTAGTTTTAAAAACAGGACTAATTAATGATAATTATGAGATGATAACATTTCGAGTTTTTTATATTTTACTCGCACACTTCCAAGTTTACCAGGCTGATATATTTCAGATTTTGAAGGTAGCATTACTACGTAGCTTATTGTTATGCATATTTCGTGTTACTATTTTTTATCATTTTAATTTTAGTTTATCGTAGTAATGGTATTATTGTAACAAAGAAACATGTATAAAAATTTAATTAATGATTTTAACGCTTTCGTATTGCGACCTCTTTGATTGTCACTGTGAGCATGGTTCTTCATCTCAGAAACACATCAAGTAAACCCCCTTTTTTTACCATTCAGATTACATTAGAGAGAATAATCACAATGTAATCAAAGTAGAACGCAGTGATGATTACTGCTAAGTCCAATATCACTTATAATTAATTATCTGCTATATTTTTCCAATTGCCAAATATAATCAAAAGGAAAAAGAAAAAAAGAGAAGATGCAGGTGAAAAATGAGCATCAGGTCATAGCCAAACTATGTAATTCAAAGGTCAGTAAGGTCTAGTGCGCCAGATATTTAGGCTGTGTATTCACAACAGAGTTTATTCATATTGTTTACTAGTAAGCACGAGGCACTTACTCGTGGCTTAATCCCAAAATCTTTTTAGTCTCCTCGTCAGGCATTATATTATTAATCTCCATGCTCTCCAAAATACCTTTATAGTCTTTCCCCTCCCTAACGCTAGCCTTGATCAGGGTATGATACATGTCTCTGTCCATTGGAATTACAGCAGATAGCAACCCAATAAAATCCTCCACCTCTTCAACCTTCCTTTCCTTTCCCAACCATTGCAGAAGTTTCTCAATCAATGTAGATCTCGGGTGCCAGCCTTCATTACCGGGATACGACGAGAGCGCCTTATTCATATACTCGAAGGCCTTGCCCATGTCCCCCTTCTGCTCAAATGCAGCTGCCAAAATCCCAAAACTGTTAGGTCTTGGAACTTTTCCTCTCTTAATGAAATTTTCGAGTATGGCCTCAGCCTTGTCCAACCTGCCCTTATGACAATATCCAAGGAGGAGCGCATTTGGCACTCGAAAATCGAAATTGTTTCCACTAGTCTCCCATTCTTTCAACAAAGATTCCGCTTCTTCAAACTTGTTTAGTTTTGACCAAGAGTTTAGCATGGAAATGTAATCGTTGTTGATCACTTTCTGGCATGCCTTTCTACACACCCATAGCCTTTCCACCTCCGACCTGTATCCTAGAGAGACATACAGTGTAATCAAAAAGCTATAACCTTCAGCCTTGGATTTTCCTTTCAGCCTCTCTTCAGATTTCTTCAGGGCTGAAACAGCCTTATCTATTAAACCAGCTTTTATGTATGCATTTGCTACATCAGCGTAAGTATTCCAATCCAATTTGTGAGCGTCATTCTTCATTTCCTCTAAAACTTTGTCCACTCCTTCAACATCAGATCTTTCCCCATAAGACTTAATGCACATTCTGTAGCTGAAAGTGTCAGGCACAACCATGTTTTCCTTCATCTCAGCCAGCAATTCAGGGATCTTTTCATGCTGACCCTTATTGGCATAGAGGCTCATGAGATCATTATAGGGTAAAGCAGATGAAGCAAAACCCAACTCTTTCATTTTCTGCATAAGGGAAAGAGCTCTCTCGGTTAATTCTTCTCTTACATAACAGTGCAACAAGGCTCTATAAGTCTTCAAATTTTGATCTCCATTGTTCAAACTATTGAAGTAGGCTTCTGCAGACTCCAATCCCCTGACTCTACCAATCAGATCCAATTGCACAGCATGATCAGATGGTTTCAGACTGTACTTGACGCCCATCCACTCAGAGATCTGCATCCAAAGAGCAAGCCACATATAACTGTCCCTCCCAAATAAACAGACCAAACACAAACACAATCATAATAATGGTTCCCTCCTCTCACCTATATATGCTACTTCCAAATCCATTATGACTTTCATGAAGCTCGATAGACACGAAAAGATTTACAGTACGCACAATGAGAAATGAATTCAGCTGAAGCTTGCTCCCCAAAGCTGAATTCAGGTTTCAAACAACTACATTTGCTTAAATTATTCACACGGTCAGTTATTCTCCTAGGTCAACAGCAGCTCAAAGTTATTGAATAAAAAAAAAATTGAAAACGTTGTTTGTTCTCTCACTACCATAATCCAAGTGAAACTTTCGAGATAAATACTGAATACTCAGAAGCTGTTCTCGAGGGCTCCTGTTCCTGCCACAGTCAATTAGCAAAAGCATTCATCACCTACGAGCTACACAGCTCAGGTTTCGGAAAGATAGACTTCACAGTCACCGGCGTCATTAAACTGGTTAATGAAAGATTTGTTCAAACAGAAAGAAAAAGGATGTCACCTCTAACGCCTGCTGATACCGACGGCGCATCCGTAGGTCCCGAATGATCCAAGTGAGCTCCCCCGTGCTAACATTCTCCCCTTTTTCCGTCCGTCTATCGAGCTCCGGAACGAGGCTGGTGTTCGGGTTCCCTAGAGGAGTCTGCTGGTTGTAGAGAGTGTTCTCAAACCTCAGCTTCGACGCGTAAGATCGAAACGCGGAGAAACGGCTCCATTGGATGGTTTTGCGGAGATAGTTCATGGTCGAGAAGGGAGACGAAGATAGGAAGGATTCGGTTGAAGTCCACTGCACTCTTCGAGCTCCGCAACAAGTCTGCAGATAAAGAAGAGTGGGTTTTAGGCTGTCTAGACAGGGTTTAGGGCCGTAACTCGTAAGGCATTTATTCACAAAAAATAATTATTATTTTTTTTTTTAAAAAAAAGAAAAGCTTGAGCACGGATGTCCCGTGATAGTCGATACCAGCTTGGGATAGGTAACAAAATGACGGAAAAAAATCTCTTTTATAAATTACATGTTTTTTCTGACAAATTTTACATGTAATTTATTTAAACCTTTTATCTGTATTATGTGTTACAAAATTTGCAATTTTAATTATCTATTGAATACTTACAAATGTTAGATTTTTAGTTAAACGTAAATTTGTGCACGGAATATAACAGTAAATCGGTGCAAATAATAATAAAAAATAAAAAAAATAAAGAACACAAAAAAATTATGTGGTTCGGCCAGATCGCCTACTCCACGGGAAGAGAGAAGAAAATATACTATGCAACAAGAATTACAGGAGCATAATTGAACAGGGTACCAAAGATTAGATCCTTAACGCTAATAGAAAGATGAGCTCAAAACCCGAACCGTATTTGATTTGCTCCTGTCCCATAACAATGAACCGAACCCGGTTCACAAATTCAAGGCACACTCAACATTTTTATTAACTACTAATTTTTCTCTTCAACCAAATTCTCTTTAAAAAAATTTCTATTACAAAGAATAATTAAAAACATTTTGTTGAAAAAAGTCCTTGCTCATGTTCAAGGAAAATCGTGAGTTTCGCATAGGAGCTTGGTTTGAAGTTTGAACTCCCCGAAGCCCTGTTAGTGCAGAATAAGAATAAAAAGACAACTTATATTTCTGTCTTCTAATGAATGAGCAGTCCATGAAAATAACAATCGAAGGCAATCCCAAATACTAATTTCCTTGACCTTCAAACTACAAAAAGAGAGAATGATTTACACAGTACAATCAAATTCAACGAGTTGAACGATTACCTCAAAACCGGGTAGTGGCTATCACCAATAAATCATTGACTAACTTCTCAATGCACGGAAGCAACGGATTTTCACTTTGGGTTACTCCATATGCATAGGGGCATTGAGAAAAAAAAAACCCGTTATGATCTGTATACCAGTATAGGGCTACTCAGATTCAGCTCATGTTGATTCCTTTTAAGGGATGAGAGCAACTACTTTGGAATGGTAATCAAAGGTCAGTGAGGTTGGGTGAACCAGTATGCAATGTAAGCATCAACTATGATGCTCATCCATATGAATTACTAGAAAGCACTAGGCACTTACTCATGGCTTGATCCTAAAATTTTCTCAGTCTCCTGGTCAGGTTTAATATTATTAACCTCCATGCTCTCCAAAATCTCTTTGTAGTCTTTCCCTTCTCGAATACTTGCCTTGATCAGGGTATGATACATGTGTTTGTCCATTGGGATTACAGCAGATAGTAATCCAACAAAACCCTCCACCTCTTCAAACTTCCCTTCCTCTCCCAACCATCCTAATATTTTCTTAATCACTGTCGGCTTTGGTCGCCAGCCTTCGTTTCCGGGGAACGAAGATATCGCCTTCTTCATGTAGTCAAAGGCCTTTCCCATGTCACCCTTCTCTTCAAATGCAGCAGCCAAAATCCCGAAACTGTTTGGTATTGGAACTCTTCCTTTCTTCATGATCTCTTCGAGCATGGTTTCAGCCTTCTCCAGCATGTCTTTTTGACAATACCCAATGAGGAGCACATTTGGCACTCTGAAGTCGAAATTGCTTCCACTAGTCTCCCACTCTTTCAACAAAGATTGAGCTTCTTCAAACTCCTCAAGTTTTACTAAAGCGCTGAGCATTGAAATGTAATCCTTGTTGATCACTTTCTTACATTCTTTTCTCAACTTCCACAGCCTGTCAACCTCTGATTTGTGTCCAAGAGAGCCATACAGTGTAATCAAAAAGTTGTATCCTTCTGCCTTGGATTGTCCATCCAGCTTCTCTTCTGATTTCCTCAGGGCCGAAAGAGCCTTTTCAGTTAGACCAGCTTTTATGTACACATTTGCTACAGCACTGTAAGTGTTCCAATCCATTACAATGTGAGGTTGACTCTCCATTTCTTTCAAAACTTTTTCCATCCCTTCCAAATCAGACCTTTCACCATAAGAATTAATGCAAATTCTGTAGCTGAAAGTATCGGGCACAACTTCTTTTTCCTTCATCTCAGCCAGTAATTCAGGGATCTTCTCATATCGGCCTGTAGTAGCGTAGAGACACATGAGGTCATTATAAGGTAAAGCCGATGAAGCAAAACCCAACATCTTCATTTTCTCCATATGAGAAAGAGATCTCTCGGTCAATTTTTCTCTCACGTAACAGTTCAACAACGCTCCATAAGTCTTATGATCTTGGTCCTTTTCAGTCAAATTATTGAAGTAGGTTTCTGCAGAGTCCAATCCCCGGACTCTACCAATCAGATCCAGTTGCACAGCATGATCACTTGATCTTAAACTGCACTGGACTCCCATCCACTCAGAAACCTGCATCCAAAGAACTAACTTATTTATTTTTTCTTTTTTTGAAAAATTAAATTTACCTCTGAAATTTAAAGATCAAATGCAGAAACAGCATGCTCTTTTACGATTACCTACTGAATAGACATTTCTATTACTGTTCCATGAAGCCCCATACACATAAATGGTTCACAATAAGACCAATAACAAGGGAATTCAGTTAGCTTGACTCTTCAAAGGTTGTTTTCAGGTTTCAAATGACTTTACTATTCCTACGTTTACCTTAACCAGTCTTTAAAACAGATTACTCCCATATCCACTAATTCTCCTAAACCATCATCCCCACAAAATTTTGGAAAGACACAATGAAAAAAGAAAGATTTTGTATGTGAACTATTCTGTTACTACCATAATCGAAGTTGCGGTCAAACATACCAAATATAATGGCAGCACTCAAATAACTATGAGGACTGGGTAAGATAAGCAACATCCTTTACATTTTCTATCCATCATTTGCCTAATCAAAACCTCCCATTCCACGCCCGTGGTTCATTGAAATAGGCGACTGAAAACAGATTCTTCATAGAACAGGAAGGGAACAAGGAAGGATATATGTTCAAATGGGAGAAAAGGATGCACCTCCAACGCTTGCTTATACCGACGACGCGTTCGCAGATCCCGTATGATCCGATTGAGCTCCGCTGTACTAACCCTCTTCCCTTTTTCCGCCCATCTATCCAGCTCGGGAACGAGACTGATGTTCGGGTTCCCAAGAGGACTGAGTCTGGAGTAGAGAGTGTTCTGCTGGCCGCCGCGCTTGGACGCGTATGATCTACTAGGAGAGAAACCGCTCCACTGGAGTGCTCTGCGGAGGCTATTCATAGCCGAGAAGAAAGAGGATGTCATGGGCGATTCTTCTGTAGTTGCTTTTGCTCAGGCCGAGCGTCTGCACCCCGTTAGCGGAGGAAAAAGAGAGGGTTTAAGGCTGGCTCCAGTAGGGTTTAACGACCGGACCAAGCATGTATTGAGTAGCGTCCCGAGTCACGGCCCATCCCGACGCTTGGGTATTAGTGTTCCGAGTCCTGTCACCGGGCTCAACTCGACTCTAGGAGTGAGTGGACGAGTTAGCTCAGCTTGGACTCGCTCCTTTTTTTCACAGGTTACCAATCATGGATTCTTTGTGTAGGAACCTTAGATCCTAGATGACCATAAATCTAATATATAATGGGTAAAACCTTATAAACAAATTTGATTTTTTAACTCTAAAAAGTCAAATTATTGTTCAGGTTCATGTTCATGAACAGAAAGAAATTAAAATAAAAAAAACAAGTAATCAGACGAAAATAAGAAAAACTGATAGTATTAGCTTTTTCTAACAAATAAAATGAAGAGGGTCACTTGTCTTTTTCTAATGGAAATTACAGGAAGCTACACTGGTTAATCAGCCACAGGGTACTTAAAAATGATACCAGGCTTTTTTAAGGCCGTTGAAACATCGGTTGAGAAAACCCCCGACGGACTTCCTGGATCAGATTCTTCAAGAGAAGCCTAGTGCATCATGGTTTGCACTTTAGACACCGCTTCTGTTTGCTTTTTCCTTGTACTCTGAAGCCTTCTCCGTCTCACCATTCTTTTCAAAAGCGTCACACAATATTAAGTACCAGTTAGGTCGAATTTGTTTCTTTTCATACTCTTGCAGCATGGATTCTGCTTTCTGCAACATACCCTTTTGACAGTAAGCGGTAAGAAGAATTTGTGGTACCCGGAGATCGAAATCATTCCCACAAGTTTCCCAATCTTTCAGCAGATACTCGGCCTTTTCAAGCTCGTTATGCTGCACTAATGCGTGAAACATGGTCATATACTCCTTATTAATTATCTTCTTGCAAGAAGACTTGAGATGATCCCACATCCTATTCACTGCAGATTTATCACCAAGTGAACCATAAAGAGCAATCAAACGGTTATAGCCCTCTCTAGGTGATTCTTTACGCACCAATCTTTCTGCTTTTTTAATAGTTGCAGTTGCCTTTTCGGTCAGACCAGCTTTCAGGTATATGTTTGCTACAGCAGCATGTGTGTTCCAATCCACAGTTATATGGTTCTGAGCTTTCATTTCCTCTAGAATTTTCTCCATCCCTTCAATATCAGATCTTTCACCATAGGAATTTATGCAGATTCTATAGCTGAAATTGCAAGGCACAATTTGATTCATCTTCATCTCGGCGAGCACTTCCGGAACCTTTTCATACTGGCCTGTATTACTATAGAGGCACATAAGGTTATCGAATGGTACAGTTGTTGAAGCAAAGCCTGATTTTTTCATCATTTTCATATGAAAGAGGAATTTGTCAGTCAATTTATCTCGGGCATAACAGTTCAGCAGAGCGCCATAAGTCTTTTCATTTTTGTCCTTCTCTTCAAGATCATTAAAGTAGGTTTCGGCTAACTCAGACCCATGGACCTTGCCTATCAGATCCAATCTCAAAGCATGTTCACTTGGTGTTATTTGATATACGTCTTTGGAGAACATCCACTCAGTAGCCTGCATTGAAAAACCATTCATACATCACATAATCCATGAAATCTTTAAACCTGCAAGCTTGAAATGTATAATCAGGTGTAATTACAGCAACTACCAACCAACATCATACAGGTTGGCCAACTAATATGGTCAAACATACTTGAAGCTATAGACAGAATACAACAATGACAGCCCTTCACACTCTTAATATTTACAGAGCAATAGAAATATTTATGTCAGGGGTTTGCACTTTGGGAGGCTAGAGTTCACAGTCAACAAATCCCAACTCACACAGCGTAACAATCTGTTATTTCAAATTAGACCAGGGTCATCCAAGCAATAATAGTTTCATGCAGCAGTTAAAAAAAAATATCAGCAGGATTCACAATTATCCTCCTTTTCTTGCAATAACCAGTTCCTTTGGGAAAGCTTGCATTTCTTGAACATGTCCGTCCAGGAATCTCCCCAGTGTTTTGACATATTAGAAAATGGTGAAGCAACCTGCATCAACCTAGATAAATTCCCTCCCCTCCCTCCCTCCCTCCCTCCCTCCCTCCCTCCCTCCCTCCCTCCCTCTCTGTGTTGGAAAATAATGTGCACAATTCACTCAATATACAATAACTGCAATTGAACAATTTACACAACCAGAAACCGAATATGCGTACCTTGTAGCCGAACCGCTTCCAAATAAATTTTTAAAACTACACAACACTCTAAACAACATTAAAATGAACAAATTTGATTGTACGAGCAAAATGGACCAGAAAACCCGAAAACAGATCCTTGAAGAAGCTAATAAAAGGAAAAAATGACAAAAGAAAGCCTTCTCAAAATCAGAATATTTTCGAATAATCATGAATCCATTCCAGAAATAGACTCGATCAGAGAAAGTCCAGGAAGAGCCAAATCACCTCCAACGCATGTTTATACCGGTGACGCTTCCGCAGATCACGAATTACATAACAGAGATCTCCTCCACGAATCGTCTTCCCCGAATCGACCCATTTATCGAGCTCTGGCACGATGGTCTTAAGCGCTCCAAGCGGACTCAGCCTCGCATGGAGCCTGTCCTGCGCTCGCTCAGCTCTGTAACATCTCACAGCATAAAGGCAATTCGATCCGAGAGATCTACGAAGACGATTCGTGATCGAGAACAGAGCAGTACCCATGGCGGTTTCGAGCTCCCGAGAATTACACCGGGAAATGCCGAGTCCCTTCCCGCGGGGTTTAGGGTTTTAGAAAGTAAAGAACCAAGTCCCCGTTTCGGTTCGGTCGGCCGGACCGTACTCGGTAGAGTGGACCGTCCGACCAAGGCCGGTATCACTAAATTGGAAACTGGACTTAATTAAGTAAAATATTGGACCAAAATTTAAATTTTTTTTAAACGGGGAAATATTGTATTATTTATTTATGATATATAATAAATAAAAAATTAGGGAATTATAAATACATAAAAAATTAGGGAATTCTAATGACAAGATGTTGGCTAGAAACTCCCTGGTTTGTAAGCCCATATGTAAGAGAATTTACTAGATATTAAAAGTATTACACCTTATGCAATCTATATAATTAGGATGAAGAACAAGCAATCAAATTAAGTGTTGTCTTGTTTATTAATCCAACCTTAATTAGCAGCATCTAATTAATCCAACCTGTTTTCTTGCTATAATTACTTAGTTAATTAATAATCCAACTCTCAGCTTTAAAAAAAAAAAAAAAAAAAAAAAAAAAAAAGTCTGGCCGGCTCTCTTCCTCCAAAGTCTTCTCCTTCGCCAGCTGCCGGC